>VWZK01005016.1:59730-189627 GCA_013396935.1 Baryphthengus martii | reverse complement strand
TTTTTTTTTTTTTTTTTTTTTTTGAATGGTCTGCTTTGATTTGCATGTAGAAATGAGTCATTTTACCTCATTATTTTTTGGCTAGCTTTAAGTGGATTTTCAATCATCATACAAAATGAGAGAGTTCCTAGTCATGTTTCAGAACTAAAATATAAAATTCTGTCTTTCTCCAGTGTTTTTTCTGCTGCATACGTGTACTGTCAGATTAGAAAGTAATTCAAGATTAGTGAAACATGGTCAGATTGATTAACAACCAACAATTAAATCATTCCCCAGTAAAAGACCTTAATACTTTTTAATTCTTGCTATTGCATTATATAGATCTAATACCTATTATATGGGCTGCCACCAGGGACATGGGGAATAGTACTAGCAGTACTTTGTCAAACTCCAGCAGAACATGCTGGCACAACATGGACAGTATATCTGTAAATGTCTGTGATTCTATCCAGATAATCTGTTATGAAAAATACTGATGTAAAGTATAAAACTAACATATGAATTTCTATATCAATGGAAATTTCATGCTACAATGGTAAATTTGTACTCAAGTAACAAATTTTTACTTTGCCTGAAAGCAAATTGCACAGGTTTACTGACGTGTATGTGCTTGTGCTTTACCTAATTATGCAAAATAACAAGCACTGATGAACCTTTTGTGCAACATAAACTAATTAAAGAGAACACTTGTCAACTGGTGTAGAGAAACATACATTATAAAACCTAGTGTTGAAAGGATTAACGTATGAACTGTAGATATGACTGCATATGATATGCCACTAATGGTTTAGAACACAGAATGAGAACTTCAGGAAGAAATCCAAACTTCTCTGTTTTCTGTCTAAGGCTTGCTCTCACTGCAAATGTTACGAGGAATTTACACTTAAGATGTCTTTTCCTATTTTAGGTTGTGTGTCCTGGTTTGAGTGAGAACAGAACTAATTCTGTTCAGTGATTTTACTTTTCAGCTAAGTTCTTCTAACTAATTGCATTGTCTGAAGTTGATGGCATATTTTTGCAGACAGTACCTACTTCTAGCAGTGATAACACCCAATGTTTAGAGCTAGTACTAAGGATTGGTGCGCAGACCAAAGCCATGGCTGGACCTTGCACACCACGTTGTGGGGCAGAAAGTAAAAGACCACACCTGCAGGGAGGAGCGGACGGACAGGACAGGTGACCCTAAACTGACCAATCCCATCCCATATATTCCATCCCATATACATCATATTCAGTATAAAGCTGAGGGATCACAAGAGTCAAACCCTTGGCTTCTTACTTGCTTCTTCAATGGCTGGCATCGCTCTGGCTTCAGTCCTGATCTGTGTGCTCCTGAATCCAGTACTGGAATCCAGCTACTGAATACAATTCCTGTCTGCTGCTGGGCCCAGTCTGGGACTTCCCCTGTACCTGCTCCACAGCATCAGTGGTGATGGTGAAGTAACTGCCATCAGGGGGTTAGGCTTTGATGCTGGTTTTATGTATATATTTGAATATATTCCATTTTATTATTATTTTCATTAAAGCTGTTCTAGTTTCCTTTTCTAATCGATAAGTCTCTCTCCCTTATTACCTTTCTCTTCCACTTTGGAGAGGGAGAGAGAGCAGTTAAGAGAGACAATCTGTTACAGGTTTAGTGGAGTCCCCTGACTCTAAACTGTGACATTGTGAGAGTGAGCAACTGTTTGAAATTTTCACCGTCTGTTGCATAAAACCAGAATCAAGCATCAAAATACTTAAATATATTCTGCATTTTCTAAATTGTGCAGGTACAGTTCAAAGCCTGCTTGCTTTGAGACAGCAATAAAAGTCTTCTGTCACATGCAGCACAGCCAGCGCTGCAGCAGCCCCGCAAACTTTTCTTGTCTGATCTGTCAACCTCTGGATGGCAGGATGCTCAGCAGCTGATAAAGTGCTCTGTGCTCAGACCAAAATTATGGCTTCTAATGAACCTCAGAAATGCTGCTGTCTTTGAAATGTGACTCACTGTCCAGTGAGAAGTGGGCTGTTTTCACAATATTGAACAGCCACTGGCTGATAATGACCTTCAATAGCTACAGCTTGGGGCTAGATTTGAGTTTGATACTAAGAGGTGAAAAGCTTTCAAATTCAGTACCAGGCCCTTGAGCTATTTGGTCCTTCCAATGGCTTATTTCTTGGTAAACATAAATCCTCTTTGTCCTCATTGTGCTTGTTACTCTGCAGCAGCTTTTATACAGGCTTTGTGTCATATCTTTATGGTAGATTTTCTGTAGATGTGAACCCTATTCTGTCCTCATTCACATCATCTGAGAAAAATTAAAATAGTGCTCTTGGAATGAGGAATTCACAAATATTAATTAACCCTGGCTTTACTGGATTTTGAGGGTTCAGTGAAAAGAATTCAGGCAGCTGTGTATTTCTTCATCCTTTTCCTCCATGCGGTCCACAGCTCAAGCTCAGTGGTGCAGTGCGTATTTCTCTAGGTGGTTAAAGTCCACTCAACTCTGTTGCTAATGTTGTGGGTAGAAGTATGTCTTTAAAGCAGTATGTGCATAAGTGGAACAAAAAGATAATCTCTCAGTTTTGCTAACAGCCCAGATTTTCTCTTTAACATAGATACAACGTTCTGCCCAGGACTCTTCTTTCCTCCTTGTAACTTCTGTCTTCCTCTTGATTGAGTAGGTCAGTAATATAAACTGATAAACTGCTGAGAAACACGATGTGGACGTGAAGACTTTCATCAAGCTCGTCAGCTTAGAATGGCCTGAGGTGGAAAGCATTTATACCTACATACTTACACATTTGCTTTATATGGACTATTTGTTAAACATCTTCATGACACCTATAAAATAATAAGGTACATATTGTGTCCTGTATTTTGGGGCACATAGTGTGACACTATGTATTCACACTAAAAGCTACAGTAATGTTCATATTGACTATATCCTTTCCTTACCTGGAGTAGCAGCCATATATACAGACTGGCAAGTATAGAATAGTTTTTTCCCTTTGAACATTTCCTTAACTTTTTTTTTTTAAACCACTGCCCGATTATGACTGTATTTGGATCACACTTTGTCTCTGAACATTTATTCACTTGAAATAGTGTCTGCTTACAAATAGATTAATTCAGATCCATTCAAACAGAGCTTGACTTGGAATACATATTTACATTGTACTCGATTGTAAAGACCGTAGTGAATTGCAAGCATTATCAAACTAAGAGTATAAACCATAAAACCTTGTGTGCCTTTGTTGTTGTACTTTAATTCTCTTAATCGCCCTAGGTAAAGATTAGCTGCTGTTGTCAATTTAATTCAGCTTCAAACAAAGCAACAAGGTCACTTTTTTTTTTTTTTTAAGCAAACAGGATTGAGTTGTCATGTAGTTCTAATAGGCAGCACAGGGAATCATTAGTCCACCTCAGCTCCCTGACTGATGGGCATTTCACTTCAGTCATCTGACTGAGCACTAGTGGCCCAGTACTATTGACACCGTGTCAGAGCTGAGAGAAGATGCCTTAATCAGCTCAGACACTCTCTGCATTGATTTGACAAGTTGCTGTAATGACCTTCTTGTTTTTCTGAAGGATTACTGTTTACCCAGGGAGGTCTGCTGAGCGCATGTGCTGGATTGTCATGGCAACTATTATTGTTGCATCTTGATCCCATTAATGCTGTGGTGTGTGACACTGATATGCGACACTGCATATTTCAATGAGGTACATTCCATCTCAATAATACTAATTGCTGACCATTCTCTAGGCTTACAAAATTTGCAGCTAGGTCTGCGTAGCTCGGCCAATAGTTACTACAGGGCTGTGGCTGCTTAGGATACCATTTAGACATTTTGTGAGGCCCAGGTGGCTTCTTCACTTTGAAGGAAGAAAGTGCCACTGTTTATTTTGTTTTCTTTTCTAATTTTTGCTCTTTGACTTAGGTAGCTTGACAGTAATTCAGGATGCTTCTGGTTGAAGGAAGAAATACAAAAATTAAGATGGGGAGAAAAAAAACCCTCATAGTTGATACACATATCCATCAAATAAAAACCAGTATTTTGGGGAGGAGAGAGTTAGGTGATGTATGGAACTTTTCCTGAATCGTGTTGAAAATGTAACAGCCTATAACTAATAATTTATTTTTTTTTTCTTATTTGCTTGTAGCTTTAAGATAATGGCAAGTGAAAGACATATCTCACCTTACAACTCTAAGTTCTCCCTTGTTTGGTGCAAACCTTTTTCTCAGCATTTGATATATGTGTGTGATCTCTACTGTCTCTGGAAATTAGTTTCTTGGTATACCACATTTGGAAACAGGTTGAAACAGGCATGATTCCACCAGTGATTTGGGAAGAAAAAAAAAAAAAGTGAAAAGGAGCCACTGATATGAAGAAAATAATTCTAGCAGGTTAGTCTGCAAGACATGATAGCTGATTTCTTGGAAAAGGTAGTATAGCAGGCTCTCTTGCTGGCTAGGTCTAGCGATTAAGCTGCAACAGAAGTGGTTGCTCTGACAAATTTGAGCAATTTCCTGTACATCGATTTTTGACGAGAAGAAAAGAAAATCCTCAAAGTTTTTTATGTGAAGTATCATCTTTCATATATGGCTTAGTAATTGGGAAATATTGTTTGAAAACATGTCGATAGAAGATGAGCTCTTAGCTAGTGGCCATGAGCTGCGAATGAAAGAATGATGCTGTAGAAGTAGCACTTTAGCAAAAGGCGGTTTTATTTGAAAATTAAGAATTATTTCCATTTTATTCTTCACTCTTCATCTTACATGTTGAAAGGTACCCAAGCTTAAGACTTGTTATATCTTAAGATGTCTGACTGAATGAGATGTTGAAATCAGTGCCTAGCAGCAGTAGCACCTACCATTTCTCTCCAATCCAATACATAATCATCCAGCCATCAGCTAATAGTTTGGATTATTGACAGATGTACCTTATTGACTTCCTTGTTTAACCTAATGAATAATGCTTTTCACAATATTTGAGAAAGTACTGAGTAATATTTCCTGCACCATGCAATCAGTTTACATCTGATCACACAGTTGTTAATATTTCAGTTTCGATTCTAAATTCTCTGGGCAAGGTACTGTCACAGTTTTTAGCACTTCATTGTACAGTGCAATTTACCAAATTCTTTTTGTGGCATTCTCCTTTAAGAAAGATGTGCAAATATTGCAGTTTTCGAAAGATTTCTTAGAATACAAACTAGGAAGATTTTCCAGTAACAACATCTGGAACCAAAAGCACCAACATCTGAGGTTTTTCCCATTGATTAACTATTTCAAATGCTGTACTAAGGTCAAAGATGTTTGATTACCTTTCCCTTTCTATGGAAAGGAATAAGTCCTTCACAAGTATAGAATGTCCCAAAATCATTTGAGAAGAGCTGTTCTTGAGAGGCAAATATGTACTCCTGTAATCGCATTTATAGATTTTTTTTTTTTATTTTTTTTGGTGGCCTCTGGAGCCATTCTTAACGTGGGAAATGTCTTCATGTAAAGAAAATTCTTTGCTTTAGAGTCTGATCTTTACTTGGGTCAGGTTAAGTTTGCAAAATGAATTTTGTCTTAGAAAATATTTCTCAGGTCCGCATTCTGAGCTTTTTCTTGCTTGGAACTTCCTAGTCCTCCATTGCAACAATGGATAGGAGTAGTATTGCATTCCATAGCAAATGCATCTTGCAGTGAATAAGCTCAGGAACTAGTCAGGGTCTGAGACTGCAAAAGAGCACTATCTTCACCGCTTGACTTTAAAAGGCACAGAAATGTCCTTGGTTCCATTACACAAAATAAATTATCTGATTGGGACAATGAATGAGACTCTTTATGCTGAAATAGAATATATAGACTTAAATTTTATTTGCCTGTCTACTAAAATTTGCCTTGGTCTTGTTCAAGAGCTAAAGCAGATGTTTTTACATTCAAGAAGAAGCATTTCCTAAATGCTAATTTTGTAAGAATTCAAAAATGGAGCCATTTTTGAGGACTTTTCTATCTGTCAAAATAAAACAGCATGTCCCTAACGCTAGCCTGCTGTTTAATCTCTCACTGTGTTTGTGTTTCATTTTAATAAAGATGCAAGAGCTAATGGACATTTATCAATCTTTTTGCTGCAGTCCTTTCAGAATTCCTATTCAAGTGCTGAGCATTCACTGTTATCTTAGAAGACCGCGCCTTAATCAGATCAAATTTCTCAGGATTTACATGCCAAAAGCGAAAACCTGTGTGGCAATTTTTTCACTAGAATGTTGACCTTTTGTAATTTTAAGAAAATCTTGATTCTTTTCAAGGATGCCTTTTTATTCTGTTTGATTTTGGTTTTTTGTTTTTGGTTTTGTTTTTTTTTTTCAATGAGCAGTACACACAGATTATGCATAATAGTTGTATTTAGAGATGAATTTTAAAATCCAAATATGAAAATCAATAAAGCTGGATTATGCATCTTTAAAGTTTACCTCAACCTTTTCCTGGTAGGTTTACATGGTGATCTTCATTAGAGCTTGCTATTCAGAGGGGAAAGGAATGGGAGTATCTTTCCCATTTAAACCAGCCCATAGAGTAGAGGCTGGGACTACTTTGAGATGGCACAGTTCTGCTCTAGCATATTAAAAAACTTTGTCATAACGTAAACTCAGTTTAACCAACTAATAAATAAGTTCTTTCGCTTTACTCATTGAGCCCCTTCTTTGGAGAGTTGATTCCTATGTTTATAATACATGGATTTGTAACTACCAGATTTCTACTGCAATTTTAAAGCCAGTAGTTGTACAACTAATATTGTGTGGAAAGATTAGGTCGTGACAGCTAAGCACTAATCTTTTAGAACTTCGTACTTCATAAATTATCACTGAAAGCTAGCAACTGAATCTTCAGGATGGATCTGCTGAGGAGAGGCAAGGTCTGGGAAAACATCAAGACGAAGTTGTCCATTAGCCTCCTTGCATTCTGTTGTGGTATTTCTGCCCTTCATACAGTCTTGCTGTTACTATGGTTTAAAATCATATAAAAAAAGGCACTGGTGGAGCATTTGATATTATTAGATACAAAGTGTGAACTTTAAGGCTAGGCTGACAAAAAGATAACTTGACACTACACGCAAAGTAAGAAAAACTGCAAGTAGACCAGCTGCTGCCTTGAATCTGAATGAGTCTGGAAGATGAGAAGATGATTCTTCCTACAGTCAAGCTGTGAACTTGTCTCAACTGAGCATGAATTGCAAATTATTTTTTTTCCAACCAAATGTACAATGTTTGTGAGTAAAAAATGCCAATTTTTTTTGAGGCATGAGTTAGCTCTTATAATGGTTGTGTGCTTCATTTGCCATGTCTCAGCTGTTGTAAAGGTCTTCTCTGCCTTAGAATAGTCTTAGAAGACTGTTATGCCACGTATTCATGGGGCTGTTCTACCTCCTCTGGTACTCTATTTAAAGTATGATCAGCCATAAGATGTGCCAGTTTTTGTGTCACTATAAAAATGGTGAGAATGGAAAATAGTCCACTACATACATGTTTCTGTTTGTGATGAGATATATATTAGGCTGTATCTGCAGCTAGATTGTTAGAGGATAGGTTTATGCAATTAAAACCAGACTGGACAAAGAGCTTGCAAATGTAGAATGATGAATAAGTTTTCACTGGCATGGCAGTGGGCTACTGAATGTAATTACAGTGGCTGTTTGGGAAGAATATTTTTGTCTATAATATGTAATTTCACAGGGTCAGAATATTGAGTATATGAAGTCACAGAAAAGAGAGCAGAGGTTTTCAAAAATAAATACCTTGTGGTATGCCAGAATTTGCATTAACTGCAATGACTAGTCCCAATTTGAACTACTGCTTGTTGCTAGTCAACTATATGGTTTTTTTCAGGTGAGACTTCAATAGTCAGTAGGTTTCTGGTTTCTCCTGATGAGAGTATACTTGCTTGCTGAAACTAGTACCTCCACATTTTAAATCAGTAGTTCCAGTTGTCAGTCTGGTAAAATTAAAAGATTCCTTGTATCAAGATCAAAATTTTAGCAATACTTCAAAATACATGAGATATAAAGATCATTCCAGCTGCACACAAGCTATCTAATTTAATTGATTCTGAATTTTCTTTTGTTATATTTCCTCTTATTTCTTTTAGCAGGGTAAAAAATATTCTCAAATTGAAATCTGATCAATTTTCATTTTGCTGTTTGCAGTGAAATATCCTGTAGCTATCTAACTTTTCTGAGCTGAAGAGCTATGAATTTTGCCAGTTTTCAATAGATGTATATTCCACAATGCTTCTCAAAAGCTGTATTTCCCTTTTGTGGATCTTTTCAATTCCACTCTGTTCTGAGGAAAAAAACATACAATACTTGATATGAGGGCACCCGGTTGTGCAGCACAAAGGAGCCTCAGCTCTTACAAATAGTTTGTTTAGGCTTTTATTATTATTATTATTATAAATTAACTGTTCTTCAGTTAGTAGCGACTGAAAATAAGAATTTCCCAAAGACGTTTATGCTGAAGGCAATTGGGAAAGTATCAATCTGTTAGCAGTTAGGTGGAGCTTCTGGAGAGTAAGAATACAGGCAATTATTTCTCTGAATATTTCATTGAAAATGCAACTTTTCTGGCACACTTAAAGCATTTGTTTAGCTAAAGGGAGTTGGATAGTGAGTTGAAGCTTGCTTTGTTTTTTGAGGAGGTGATATAAATAAATTATTGTTTGTGGCTCTACTGGACTTGCCATAATTAACGCTGTGGTGGGAAATTATTTTAAGCAGCCGTAGGGAACAGACTCAGATATCCCTCTGTCTTTTGGCAGCATATAGTATCATCGCCTGACAGTAAAAAATTGTTACTTTAGAGAGCTTTATTTTTGCCTCTGTTCAAAATTATGATCTTTTTTACTCCCAAAGTTTTTTTATTTCCTTAGAGCACATGATGTTTTCCCTTAGTTACATTTTTCCCTTATGTGAAGGGACAGCACAAGCTGTATATAACTGCAAAAGTTTATGTAGAACTTTGCGTTTGGAATCTGGACTATAGTTCAACTCATACCTTTATGACACTGCTCCTTAAGGTAGTTTTCATGTGTCATTAGGATGTTGCTTTCCTTTCAGCAGGATGTCATGCACTCTTTGATCTTTTCCTGCATTTGGTTGTTTATTGTTAAGCCATGACCATGCTGACATGTGTCCAGAAAGTAAACAGGAGTGCACTCATGAAACAGCAGTTGTGCTGTGTTAGTTGTAACGTAGCTCATAATCCTGGATGATGAGGGCAGGTATTTGGAGTTCAGCAGAATGTCTAGAGCTGTGGTTGTGTCTACAGAGTATGGAGGCACATGTTCTTTCTTAGCCTAAGGTAACTCTTTTTTTTATATGCTACCTTTGATTCTTCAAGCAGGAGGCCTTAAAGTACTCTTGGTGGAATAATAACCTTTCAGGTTGCCAAGGATCTGCTGTAAGTCGTTTTAAACCCAAGAGCTGGTGTAATTCTTGTGGCAGCATTCCTGGCTTGACTTCCCTCTCTCCTGTCTGTGTGAACAACTAATAGGCACATCAAACTCAAGATAAGTTCGGATTGTTTTAATCCATATTTGTGTTACTGTCTTTGCTCGCATGCTTTTGAGAAATTGCAAAATTTTCCATGTTCTTTTATTCCATCCTTTTGCAAGATTCCTTCCAAGGTTATGAAATCGTATTTTATATATGGTGAGGATGGTGGATTTTTTTTTTCCTGTTAGTAATATGTCTAAGTTATGCTGGTTTATTTATTAATTTAAATGTCTTGTGACTACATTGTTCTGTTTCCTTTGCAATTTCTCCAATTTTGTTTTGCTGTGTTTGCTATTGAATTCCATGGTCTTTATAAATTAGCAGAGCTTTGCTCTCTCTTTCAAAGTCTCTTTTTCGGAATATTTTCAATGCCTTCTAATATTCTGTTTGGTGACTTTTGGCTATGTCTATGTACCCTGCAACCAAGAAAAAAAGAGACATTTATGTATCATTTTGTGATGGGCCTTTCACATTTTCTCTTCGGATTTACCAGCCTTTAGACTTTTTCTGTATATTCTACCACAGAGCGGAGTGATACACCAGTCAGAAAGGAAAGGAAAAGAGCCTTTGCTGATACTGCAGCTTGCAGTTAGTTCATTGCATTGTGTCACAGAAAACGTTATTTATTGTTTGTGCTGACAGTGGCAGTGAATAGAGCTAAGTCTGTTTTACATCGCTGATGAGAATGTGTATCTCATGCTCTTGGTGCACACTCTGGCTTTGAATCACTTCTCCTTATCCCCTTTCCCCACTTAAACAAAACATATTTTTCTATTTCATTATATGAATATGAGTTAAGAATATAGAAATGAAATATGAGAAGTCACTTTTATTGCGGTTTTTTTTTGACATGCAAGTCTTCCTTGACTTCTTAGTAAAAATTAACAACTACAAATTCCATTTCATCTGTGAATCCTGTTATAGATTGTATTATTCACTCAATTGACTCTAACAGTTAAGACAATTACCATCTGTGATCTAAATATATGTTTATATTGGAATACAGAAAGTATTTCATTATTAATATCTTCTTATAAATCCAACTCTCATTTAGATGACAATCAGTTCACTTTATGACAACCAGAGTGTGTTTCAGTTCTTGTTTGTGTTTGATCATTGTGTGCAAATATTCAGACTCATTTAAAATGTCTTTGAATAAGGCATACAGGTGTGCATTAATCTTGCATTTTCCTAGGTAGATTATGGGTCGGTGATAGATGTAGAATCGTACACTTAAATATTCATCACAAGTTTGTGTAAAGGACTGTGCAATACTGTATTTTAATCAACGGGGAAAAAAGCACTTGCTTTGCAGTAGCTGGAGAACCTGTTCCCAAACGTGATTTCTCAAAGCTGTAGAGAACCCATTGTCATTTATTTAAAGAAATATTTAGTCAAACAGAATTCTTGGAGGTTTTTTGATATGTAAGGACCAATGAGTGGTCTCTAGTCTCAGTCTTGTTTCATCTTTACTTTTAATCAGTATACAAATGCATCTTCAAGGCTAGATGGATTTTATACTACTATAATTTCAATTTCTGGGTGTCTGTCATGCTAATATATTGATTTTTTTTAAAAAAAAGTCAAACAGAGTTAGTATGATTTACAGGACATTTCCTGGTCCTTTTTTTTTTCTCGTACCTTTGCCTTATTGTAGAAAACTAAAGAGACTGTGAAATCATATATTTCTTATAGTGATTGGAAGCCTCTCCATCTGGCAATGGATGGAGCTAATAGCGTTCCGATGCCCTACAAACATCTCTGAAGCTCTTTGTGGTCAAAAGTCATGCAGGAAGAAAATGTGCACTGATGGGATCATTGCACTCATGCCTGAGTATTCCTTTTGAAGCACAAGCATCTAATAAATGTAAGGTGAGTCCTTGGAGGTCATAGGCTATACTGGAGCTTGATATTTCTCAGAAGTTTGTTGCTGCTGTACGTAACGAATGTATTCTTTATCATTTTTCCTCTAAAAGATTTGCCAGTTTTTTCTTTATTACAACTCCTGCAATTGCTTGTGTTTAGGAAGATGCTGTAACTTAGGTTCAGTATTGTATGTTCTGTAGTGAGAAAACCTGCTGCCCCTTTCTCTCTAATGAATGCCAGAATTATCACAAAGATGTGCTCTATGAATAATGTATATAGAGCAATTAAATGAAACTGCTGTATTAGTTCTCATGAAATGTAGATGGTGGAAATAACCGTTTTGTAGGCAATGGCATAATGTTTTGACACCTGAAGCTAATTACATATAGCTATTTGTAACATTTTGAATCCGATGAATTTATACCTTTTGTTTTCAAGCAAACTTAGTTACTGTAGTTCTAAATTATGAATGCCTGGATTTATTTATTTGCATTCTCTAAGGCTGTAAAATAACTTATACTGCCAAATTTCAAAGAAGTGAAGAGAGCCTGACAAATGTTGGGTGCATTTAAGAGGCAGAAGCAAAAGAGTAAAACTGAGTTTCCCATTGTGAAAAGAGATGATGTTTTGATATCTCCATTTCAGTAAAAATAATGTCTTGGAAATAAGAGGTCTTTTAAAAAGTTTTAAAAAGTAATAGTCCTTTTAAAAAATTTTGCTGAAGTTGCTGCAATGATGGCAGATGGGGAAATCTATTCCTCTGTGAACATGACTCCATCACTGTGAAATGCTAGGGACGTGTAAAGCTGCATCAGCCATATAACTGGAAGAGTCAAGCAAGCACAAGTGCTGAGACACCCAGTTTGCTGCAGCCTTGTGAGCTCTGCTCCACAAATGGTACAGAAAGAAATCACTGCTGCCATGGGACTTCAGTCTGAACAGATAAGTCTGTTCAGCATACCCTTACTCAACTGTTTAGATCCCCAAGCTGCTAGGAACCTTTAACTGTGCTCTCCATGACTTTACAACCGATAATCCACAAAATCAATTTGTTCTCTCAAGAAGACATCTTGAGATGAAAAACTGAAATTCAGCTTGCTTATAGTTATTAAACCACATATGGTGCATTTTCAAACAGCCACTGGACAGGATAGTCCAAAGTGGGATTTTGAAAAGTGCTTAAGACATTTAGGAGCATAACTGACACTGAAAGTCTATGGGATTTATGCTCTTACACATTTCTGGCACTTGATTAAAAAAAACCAATTTCAGCAGTTAGTGCTCTGGACTGTTACTGGGACTTAAGTTCTGTTGATTCAGCTACGACCTGCTGTTGTGGACCTGCTGTTTCAGCTCTCTCTGTAACTCTCATCATATATTGGCCTACTTAGGTAGGCATTTTCAATGACATCTGCAGTTACATCATGCAATGGAATGCCTGTCCTTCTTTTGAAGAGATCGGCTTTGGATTGCACAGTTTCATAAAATGATGACTGTATCTTAGAATAGTTTTATGATGGGTGTAGCATGGATCTGGGTTTTCATTGTGGCATCTGAAGAATAAAGCTACGAGTCAAACAACAATATTGCCTTTCTTCATGAGATTAAGATGCCTTGATTGCTCTGTGGATGTGAAGACTTTTTGTCTTATGGAATAATTTTAATTGCAGCTAACAATTTTTATTATCCTAACATTTTTTGTACTTTGAGTCCCATTATCATACTAATGCTTTATGGATTCATAGTCATACAGAAGAATAAATCTCTCTTGAGCATTAATGCAATAGTGAACGCCTAATGGCACATAGAGTATTTCACCTCTAGGTTATCACCTTGAATTTGTCCTCAAGATTATTGAGAGAATCTAATTATCATCCAACAGTTCCGTGTCGGCCTATGTGAAAAGTAGCGACTCCTGCCCTAAGTGACCATGCTGCCAAAAAAACCCAAATCAAACAAAAACAAACAACAAAAGAAGAGCTTTCTGTGCCTCTCTGAGAATACACTTAATCTTGAAGTAGAGATATATTAAGACACTTGTTTTACTCTTTCCTTCATTGACACTCCCTGGGCTTTGTGCATTTTAAACCCCAAAACCCTCAGTGGAGGGGTTCTCTTCTTCTGCACTGGTTTCACAGTATCTAGTGCAACAGCCACTATTTGTATCTAATTTTTACAATAATCTGAGAAGCTAAATGTGGGTCTTGGATTTGCAGGCATATTGTTCAAACTAACAAATAAATACTTCAAGACATTGTTTCCATCACTGCATAGCAGTTTCAGCAGTTAGCAGATAATCAATATGTGTATGATGTGATATACTTGTCAAGTCAATTTTAGAAGTAATCAGAGAATAGAGGTTGTCACCTGTTTGAGAACATTGACTAAGAACTTTGTGTAATACTTAAATGAATATATTGACTCAAAATATTACTGAATATTTGCAACTCAAATATTGGCTGAGAAACTCAAAAAATGGAGGGGGAAAAAAGCCCACCAAACTTTGTCAATTCATATGTTTCCACAATAGAAATTTGTCATAGGAAACTGCGCAGCCAGCTACGATACACATATGTTTCACGATGAGTTTCCTTCACCCAGGGCTTTCATGAAACATGGAAAATATTTGTCCTAATTTCAGCATATTAAGATAAGGAGTAGGTTTTATTTGTTTCTCAGAAAGCAAGACATGTCATTACTTCACAGAGATCCTAAGCAATTGTCTGAAGCCCTGCTACACCCAGATATTTGGGGCATAACTGTCTTGCACTTAAGAGCAGAAGAGTTGTACATGCAAAGACTTTTCAAGTGGCTCCAAACTCTAGCTTAATTATCTTCTTCACAAGCACCCAGCCTTAAATTAAACGCAGTTCTATAAACACTAATGTTAAAAGAGGATTAAATATTTGAGCCTCCTAGTTAATTGCAACTTTTGATTAAACTTTTCCTTGAGGATGACACCTACAAAATCAATTTTGTTTACAACTGGAGAAATTTTAAAAGGATATATAAAATGAGTCAACAATATGAATGACATTATTAGGGAGCAGTTGGAACTGAGCATTAACAACCAAGAATTATGAAATCTCCCTTTTTGTAGATACTTTTTAAAAGGAGAAATAGCAAACTAATCACTCAACATTTAGATGAGTCACTATGTCGCTATTATCCTTTAAGGAAAAGGGAAGTTAAAAGAATTCAGGTGCAAATCTACATTTTTTGATTCCTTCTTCAAAATACAAAAAGACTGTATTATTCAAGGAATTAGAAGTTAACCGTATTTTGAAGTCAAAGAGTTGCTATCTAGTTGAGCACAAGAACGGCCCAATTTTCTTTACTGGCAAGGACAACAGGAGGGTGTTCATGTTTGTTAAAATTCAAACTGCATCATATCGTGAAGGATATACAGCCTAGCACAAAGCACGTGCTTTAGTGTATAAACTGTACCATTGCACTGTATACTCCTTGAACATCACACACTGATGTTACTTTCAATTTTTTTAAGAAACGTGTACTTTTGTTTTATGTTGACAGTTCTTTTCACTGTCCATTTTGTCAAAGAGTTCTAACACTGCTTCAGGACTGCGTATAAATTATTGTTATTGATGTTGCAGCTTTGCTGATCAGAAAGAGTTTATTTTTTTCCCATCAAATAACTTTTTTCAAAACTCAAGAAAGATAAAGTAGTTACATGTAATAATTAGAAAGCCTTGTATAATGAAGCAAGAATGTTATATTTAATATATAGCTGAACATGAGCCTAATAGCCTGCTTAATTAATCACTAAACAGTGGAACCACTGCAATTCATATGTCAATCCAGGATCTTTTAAGGAAGTGATTTGAATCAATTACTAATGAAACTGAGAAATTTAGAAGCAGTTTTCTGACTTTCAAGTGGCAGGGCTCATATTTAACTCAAGAAATGTGACAGTAAATGACAACACAAAAGTACTGTGAATTATTTGCCAGATCATGAGAGAATAACAGCGTGAACCTATTGAAATAGCTCATAGCTGCTCAGTATGAAAATAAACAGTTATAACGACATATTTAGAAATCTATGATGCTGCTTAAAATATGAGTCTGCCAGAAATAAACCAAAGATATAATCTTACAAGGTAACAATAATATTTCAAGAATTCTCCTACTTTGCCACATAGACAAATTTATTCTTACTACATTTAAAATGGTAATGCTTTAGAAATTATCATTATCTTTATAAAATCAATTACATTAAACTCCAAAATTATTTTCATGGCTTATTCTTCTTTTTTTAATTGTAATTAACATGCTTACTCTTCCTCAGTTGCTCGAATTTAAATGATTCTGTTGTTGAATTTGTTTCCTTAACTTTGCACTTCCAGCCACACTTTAATTAATTAAAACTTCATTGAGATATAAAGAGACAGTTACTGTGTGTTAATGAAATATCAGTGGAAAGTGCACTAATCAATAATTAATTTAATGAAGGTGTATATGAGACAATATTGCTATATAATTAACTGAAAACTACATAACATATGCACATTTAAATTTTCATTAATAAGTTTTTTAGAAATTTTAGATCATGCTGCTTTATGGATTTACATAAAATGTATAAAATTAAAGTGTTTGTCAGAGGGATTCTGAAATACATGTTAAATGCAGACCTGAACCATTTTGACAGCCATGTAGCAAATTTAGGCAATTGAAGCCACACTAAGAATGAATGTGCCTTCTTGGAAATGAGATAACAATCTGCAGATTTCTTTTAACTTTTTAGAGTCAGATATCTAAAGAACCCTATAAGCAAAAGTTACGTGTGGGAAAACATATTCTATACTTGAAAGATGTGCCTTAGAAAAGTTTATGAACAATGGAAGTATTTTTGCAATTCCATAGTAAAACTAGATCATCAGGTTAATATGCTGTTCAGGCACCCTACTTACTAAGGCCTATTAATATTGATGAAATTATCTCATTTGCTCATTGTGAATGCTTTTTTTTTTGGTGAGAATTTCATAATGAATCTGCTATTAAAGGTGCTGCTGATTGATACGTTTCCTAAACTTTTAAATTTAAAATCAATAATACTCTTCATGTCTCCTGTATGTGCAAAATTCATTATGGTTTGCATTATTAATGATTAGTTTATCTAATAATGACTATTATTAGCAAGGTATTTCAAATCCATAAAATTTTATACTTAAAAAGGCAATCTCTTCATTTGGTTTTCTAATCAGATTCTATCAGATTTTCAGCACAAAACCTTGATTTTAAGGAGGACTTTTAAAATTAGGGTACAAATCTGACTCTCAAACTGAGTCTCTAAGTTTTACAATGTTAAGTAATTGTCACAAAGAATAGTGCTATTTCTCATAATGGAGTCCAACCATAACTGGCAAACATAAGATTGAGAGATTTATGTTGATGAATGTCCACTACAAAGTGCAGCCCCTATTTTGGATTCGTGTCATGTTTTTAAGTGAAGCTAATGTGCATACTTTTCTACTCTTTTGGTGAAGCACATTGATAACTGTTCTGTCATTTTTGTTTATTAGGAGACCTTCAGCAGTCTTGGGAGCATGCACTCCTTCTCAAGCATAAATGAGAATGATATTTTTTTCAGACTTATGTGCAAAAAAAGCCATAATAGGAGAGAATCTATTCAGTTCAAGCTGATGGTGATTGGTTCAGACTATATATATGTTAAAGAATACTGGATGTGAAAGGCCAGTGTCTCCATCTTAAACAGATTACAGACATCAGAGTATTCCATTTGTTATTTCAGAGGGAGAAAGCATTTCCAAGTGAGAGTGAGCAGTACGTGCTATAAGATGTCTCACATTTTTATTTTGTTGCTTTTCCAATTTGTGCAAATTGTGTTGGCTGGCAAGGCTACTGCAGAAGGAAAGGTTTTGACGATTAGAAAAATTTTCAGTGGACTTTTTTTCCTCCTCCTGTGTTCAGATATCTCCAAATTAATTTATTTGTTTGTTGGAGTTTTCTTGCTTTGTGTTAAGCTAGTAACAGAGACCCTGGGATTGTCAGGACATCTCTGGAATTATTTTAGCCTGCTTTGGAGAATTGTTTTAGCTTGTAACATCTTATCTAACGATTGGGTAATTATTTTTCTGGTTTGTTTCAAATTTGGCCTAGAACAACACAATCATTTTTAAATTCTTATTATTGTATGTATTCTTGTAACTGGTAACAATAGAAAGTAATTGTTCTATATAGGGTGAAACATCTATGACCCTAGATTAAAATGGAACATGGAAGAATCTTCATTCAGATGGTGGGTCTTCATGAGGAGACTGAGCATAGCAGAAGAGGACAGGTACTGGCCTGGAATGGTGCCAGGACTGTAACTCACTCACCAGGTAGTTGCTGTTGAAGGAATACACCTTTGGGAGAATGCAACCAATTTTAGGTCTAATAAAGGGAACAAAGAACTACATAACTGAGACTCTTTCTATATATAGTAAATCCAGATGTAACATGAAGTTTTTAACAAATAAAAAAATAGGAAGGTGTGAAAATATTTTAGGGAAAAAAAAAACACCTCTAAGTCAATCTTTAAACAAGGAGGAAAAAAATCATCAATAACAACGTCATCCCCTCACAGCAGAGAGGTAAAAGAAACACCTATTACTGACATCTTCTATTGAAGAAGCTGCTAACATCAAAAATCTTTCCATAATACGCCCTGCTGACATAAATCCTCAGCTTTAGGATATGGAAGAGTAGGTATGATACCAGAGAACGGGGTAGATACGGGGAGTGTGCATAATAATTTCAACTGCATTATTAAGATTTATTCTTTATTTTCTTTCTTCTTTCCTATCATTTTCTGTAATGCTTAGACTTGAGCTAACAATAATTGTTTAATTAAACTATTACTATTTTAGTTATACTGACTGTTAATTCCTGGGGTTTTTTGCAGAGTGAATAGCGCTTTTTTGCCTATAACTAGATTTTTTAGTGTAAGAACTGAAAAAAATAGGCTAAATCAAACACTGGTAAAATAAAAATTCTCCTGAATGTCAGTAATGTCTCCCACAAACTGGAATCTGGATGTCTTGTGCCTCATCCAGACTCTTCAAACTGCCGTGAGGCTTCATGGCAACAGGAGTGCAAATAGACTTAACACTGGCACTGACCCGACACTAAATATTTTGGCTCAATTCCATGAGCTGCAATAGTTCAATTTAGATCCATTTGAGTGAAATCTAATGATTCTATTGTAAATTTCAAGGTTTTGTTTTGTTTTCGTGTTGGATCATAAATATTTGCAGGGCTTTTGATTAAAAAGGTCATGTTTCAGTGGAGAACTACATTTCAGGGGGACCATTTCAGTAAAATGTCTTTTTACCTTATTAAAAAAGCATGGCAGAAAATGCCCCAGTCATTCTATCAGTGTAACATTCTTCTGTAAAACTAAACTGTACTGCAGCATACACAATCAACACATACAAGTCCATATCAGTAAACAAATGAGCTGAAATAGGTTTTAAAGAGCTATTTGGAGGTAGCTCTCCCAAGAAATAATCCCTCTTTGCAAGTAAAGCAGGCCACAGCATGTTAAATTTACAGTCTCAGAAAGAGCTGCACCCATGTGGTAAGAAATTAACAATTTCGACATCATGGGAGCTTGAAATGAAATGTTTATGATACCTGTTTGGTATTATGAAATAACTGCATGCCACTCTTGTGCCATTTATGGTACAGATGAGATGCCTTGTTTAGCTGACTTCAGGTTTCACCTGTAAAAAGGGAGTTAGCAAACCTCTTTCTGAAACAGATGTTTAAGATACAGGGAGAATGAATCACTCTTAGTAGCTCTTTCTTATATTTCAGTTTTGGAGGGACAACTGACAACTAGCTTAAAGTTGCTGGCTGCCTTTGAATGGCTTATACCAGGTGAGATGAATTTTCACCTATATTGCTTGCATATCCAGTATATACTTGGAAATAATCTATGTTAATAACAGAGGGGATGTTATGATTTTTGTTTTGCTGTTTGTTTTTTTTTAAGTTATTTCACGTTGATACAATAAATTGAACAATAGCTTGAGAAACTACTTGCCTCAATTCTCTAGTCAGCTGCTGTGAATCAGCACACCCATTAATTGTATGGTTGATTTTTTTACATGTTTAGCAATGCAGTTTTTTGGATTGACGTTGTAAGGCGATATTCTAGATAAGCATTTATTGGTAAATGTTATAGCATTTCAAGAGGATGCTATTTGCATAGAGATGTTGCATAGCCACATGCTTTTACTGTGAAAAACAATGCATATGTCTTCTTTACACCTAATCAGAGGAAAGATTGTTATGTTTTCTATTTTGAAACAGTGTGTAGTAGTTATACATTACTTATACTGTATAGTTTATTTTTAAAAGACGATTGTACAAATTCTCTCCAATCCCCTCTCCACTTTGTTAAAACATAGGTTTCAAACACTGGTCGGTACTTTTCCAGGAAACTCTTAATATCAGTATTAGAAAAGACTGATTTCTCAATACATTTTCAGGACCTCAGGTTCTTATTCAGCTTTTAAGTTAGAATATACTTGTCCTCCCTTGGCATCTGAAACTCTTATTTGAAATGGGAAGTAATACTGGAAACTGCAGCATTGTGAGGTTGTAACTTCACAGCTGAAATTGAAGAACTGACCCAGAGAGCTGTGCCTGACTGGTTTTCTGACCTCTGTTGAAGCTCATGTCAGCTCCTGTAAAGCCTGAGTGTGTACTCACAGCATGGGTCTGTGAAAACTCCATCCAAAACTGAAAAATTTCTCCTACTGGCAGGTCTGCTAAGTGACTGAGCCCCCAGCCACAGCCAGCTCCTGGCAAATACAGACACTGGTAAGCTACTACCTGGATGGAAAATCTTCCCAATAGCCTAGATCCAGGGCTGTCCTTCATACCAAATACTTACTGCATTTTAAGAGTGTAGGACTCTTGCTTAGCTCTGTTAAATTCCAACTTGTCTATTTTCAAATCTACGCTCAGTTGTAATTGCATCTGTTTTACACATAGGTTGATTTTCTGCTTGAAATACAGAGGGTTTCCCCTGTGATATGTCTCAACATGCTACAAATACTGCCTTAGTTGCTTTTTCTTTAAAAAAAAAAAAAAAAAAAGTCTTCCTTGCACTATGAAGACAGCAAGCTTTGAGCTCTAAAATATCCCTCAGTGAGAGAGGGAACTTGGATGTCACCTGAAATTTATCTAATAGTAATTTCAGGACTCTATCTGAGCTGAATTCTTAATGCGTCTGTCACCTTTTTAAAATCACATTTAGCACGAGGAAAGATATACATGTGACTTCGTTACTCCAGGAAGACTGATGCATTCAGAGAGAACTGGGCAGTTCATTTTGAACTGAGGCAAGCTACCTCCTTGCAGAATCTGAAAATGCCTGTTTCAGTATCCATGAATTAGCATTCTTTAACTACTGAGCATAGAGGCTTGTTCCATTCTGCTCTTGTGACTTCATCCACCAGCACACCTGAGCCCTCCTTTTTGGAGCACTTGGCTGTTACAGTCTGTCAGTTACAAAAAAAACCTGCAGAGGTCTCATTTCCTCTGTCAGGAGCTTAATGGAACCTTCAAACCCATTATTTTGTGAAAAATACCCCAACAGTTTATCCATAGTTGAAACCTCACTTGCTATATCAAGAACCACATTTTTTTAAAAAAATGATTCTTCCTCTTTTGGTAGGGTAATAAGCCTCACAAGTTGTGATAGTAAATTGTTTGAAGTAGATATAAGGGAATTATTTTAGCCTCAGTTGAATATGAAAGAATAGTACAGTATCTGCCTCACAGAACAATTTATTTCATAATTGTAAAAATAAAACTAAAGAAAACAACCCCCAGCCCACCCTGGTGAGAATACAAAATAGATAATACATCATGCATTTTTTTTCCTCTACATGTTTTGCTGTAGATCTCAGGGGTTTATGCATTCCTAGTGGAGAGGCAAACTTTTTCCCATTCTTTCATTTCTGATGCTGGACACAGAAACCTAACACTAGCATAACTTCGTTTCCATACCAAAGTAAACTAAATTTATTGTGAGTTAATACAAAGCAGCAAGTCTAGGATAGCTTATTTTCATGCCTTTTAGGAACCAGAGTGCATAATGCTGTTGTTGAACCATGTCAGAAAAGACAGTCTTAAGATCTGTTTGTGTTTGTTTCTCATGAGGTTCATGTGATATAACTCAAATTCTATAGAAACAGTAACTGGTAGATGGTGTTTCTTATTCTTGCTGCCAAAGCAGCTTCCCTGATCATTTTCCTTTTCCAGGGCTTGATGGTCCATTTAGGCTCTGTTTCTAAACTTGTCCTTTTGCTTCTCATCCTAGGAAGAGACTCCTCCTCTTCAAACTATCATGCAGAAATATGAAAAAAAAAAAATGTTCAAGGTGGGTGAAAACATTCCAAATTGTTCTCATAATGTCACAGGTTCTATTATTTTTACCTCTTTATATGATAAATATTTTCTGGTAAAGAACAGTAACATACATAGAACCTCATAAGACCTTGGTAAGGTTAACTTTTTTAATACTCGTTGATGAATCACAAAAAGGCCTTCCCTATCAGGCCAGACCACTTGGTTAGTACAAACAGACAATGTCTTTCTTTTTGTGGCTTAAGCACACAAGAGTGTGATGTGGCTACCTGTGTCCAGACTCCCCATTTAAAGTCCCAGTTCATAATACATCCTGGGCTGTTCTGAGAAGACAGCAATATATATATATATATATCTGCTCTGTTATGATGCTGTTTATAGTAAAGGTAACACCAAATATAAATTCTTGCCCAGAAACAATTTATTATAAGGGCTACGGAGGAAAAAAAAAGAAAAAAAATAATTCCTCAATTTTCTTATTTTTCAAGCTGAAGGATAGTGACATGATATTATAACAATTTATTGGGTATAAAACTAAATTAAATCAGTGTTTGAAGTTTTCCTTGAATATGCCTCCAATTCGGTTCATCTACCATTATTGAAAAGTATCACATTTAAGTCTTAATAATTCTTTACACTAGAGTGCTATTAATGTCATCATTATTATTACGCTTTCCTGTCTTCGATATATTATAGCTATTAGAATTCAAGTACAAAAATCAATGGGAGATTTGCATTTGATGTAAAATATTCTAATCTATCACAATTAATTTTCTCCCCTGAATTATGTTAATTATCCCCTTCCTCACCTGGGAAGAAACCCCTATTGCATTCTCGACTAGATTTAGATCTAAAACTGGTTCCCCTTGAGTGCAAATCTTCCATAAAAATTCCATACTTACTCTCTCTTTTCCTCTGTCTTTTGTATACACAGCACAGGGAGAAATTTTAAATGAAAGGTTTGGTTTGACCAACAGTTTTTGAATATACAGCACATCTGGTCTTGCTTTAAATAAATAAATATATAGAGAAAGGAAAACAAAAAAAGAAAACAAACAACAAAGAAACCTACCACCAAAATAACAAAAAAAAACAAACCAAAAACCAACTCCTTCAGTTCTTGCCCATATGCAATTAAGTTGTCCATATACAATTTCAAGATTAAAAGCAGGACTGAAACTCCTCTCATGACTGACTGCTTAACAGTTTATACATATACATATCTAAAGAGATGTCTCTGACATGCAGATTTCTTTCATTTATTTAGAAAATTGACTCATCTCCCCTTCCTACCTTGAGGAGAATTTCTCATCCCTGAAAATCCTATAAATTCTTCTTTATCGAGAAAGTATCTTAGATAAATGATCAGTTATTGTTTAGGGACCTACATAAGGACAATTACTTTAATCTATTGACAATCAATATTGTACTAATCATTGCTGGCTTTTCCAGACTTTTCCCCAAATGTTAGAGTAACAGAATTTTCATCAGTTGACACCATTTGCACTGTTTTATGTAAGTCTTTGTTATCTCTCCTGCTTTCCCTTGTGAATTTTACTTAGGGAATTCCTCTTTTCACCCTATTCCTTCGCATCTAACTGATGTCATAGACGTTTGAGTTTAAAACATACTTCCAAATTCACTGCAATCTTCATGACCAACATTTTTCCGCTCCTCCAATTTTGCTCACACAGATGAATCTTAAAACGTATGATCATGAGCCCTGGCCAGTTTGGGACCCTGAAAGAGGTATATATACCAAAGCAAAGGAAGTGATCTATTGAAAATAACAGTTCAGTGCCAGTTCTGTAAGAATGGGGCTTTAGCCTAAAGATTTAGGTTGGATATATATGATGGACTCTTTGCTCATTTTTAACAGCTTATTTACTTGATTATAAGGTTACCAACAACAACAGAAAAGAATTATTACTGATGACATCTTCTCAAATGCTTTCTTTTGAATTGACAGTCAGGAAACATACATTATTTACTATTTTTACGGACTAGCTTGCCATTAATACATGAAAACATTCTAGTGTAATTTGCTAGCTTCCCTTTGTACACTGAATCTGGGGAAATTTTATAAAAACTGGTGAAATGTCACCATATCTCTCACTTTTGAATTTGATTTGCGGTTTGGCTGAGGTTATGAAGGTAAAATGAAGAACAAAGCAGATTTTTCAGTTGCAGCCCAAAGATATGAGAAAATATTTAGTTCTTTAAACATGTCATTTGGAAATACTGGAATGTGGTTTCTTCATATTTTTGCTTTTGTAAAACTATCATTTACAGAGAGTCATGAGTTCAGAGGCACAGGAACTCTTGATAAGGAAGATTCTGCTAGGATCAAAGTGGCCTAGTGTTATAGTACATAAATAGGTTGTTGATTACTGTGATTCTGCAGTTTTGGTCACTCCCCTGACCTTATTTAGTGTGTTGGGTTTTTTCTTAGTAAATAGCAGATAACTACAAAATAATTACTCTTCCTCTAGAATTCCTAGCAATTACATTTTTGAACAACTTATGTACTAGAAAGGTGATATGTTAGACAATTAATAAGAAGATACAGCTTTTCTAAGCTTTTCCCTGAGTATCCTTGAATGTATCTGCAGTTAATTATAATAAAAGACTTTTCTCGTGGCAGCTTGATACAGTTCAAATAAACACTGCTGGGGTTGGTAAATGATATAAAGACTGGAGAATTCATCCTTGTTTGAATATGTTTACACAGAATGAAAAGAGTTTTGGGGACTCTGCGCTTTTTTGAACAGAAGAAGAGCTTCAGCCTCACTTAGACACAATGCTGTGGTGTTTGGCCAGAGCTCTAGATGCTTGTGTTTGCAGTATGCTTAGCATGCACAGGGTTGTCCTTGGAGTGTTCAAATGGCAATAGACTGTATTCATACCGTACTAAAGGAAAGAGCAGAAGAAATGTGTAAGATAAGTTATGAAATATGAAAGTGTGGTTCCAACTGTTTTTGATAATGAGAATCAACTTCAAGATACATTAACAGGGTGTGAACAAGACAAAAGGAACTCCTAGCCACAGCACACTAGCAGCACCAGTACTGCCACGTTCTTGTGCAGTTCTGAACCATGTTTTAAAAGGTTTTACTGTCTGAAAGAGACTTTTCAAAGGCAGGAAACTCGTTTGATAGTGAGGCTCAGTAGTATACAGCTAGATTTATTTTATCTGGTCCTACGGTTGTGGTATCTCAGAACTGGCTTCATAATCATGCCCATAGCAGATCTGGTGAGGAAGATGTTCATTAGAATGAACACTTTGAAAGATATTCACTAGATGTGTGACTGGAAAATTGCAGCTGTTGAAGCTTTTGCGTTAAAGAATTTGAGGCTTCAAGTATATTTGCAATTCATGTTTTAAAGCATACAACTGCTGCCAACAAATGAGATGTGGATTATTTCTACATAGTCGTGCTTTCAATCATTTTTTTACTTTGGGGTGGAAATGAGAGATACCTGTGATTCTTTACTCCCAGGGGCATCAGAGTGGTTGTGAGAGAATGTGGTAACACTGGGGGAGGTGACCAAAAGTGTAATTTAATTCAAAAAAGTAGGAGCATGAGTCTGGAGACCGTTATGAACTGCACTTTCATTTACAATGGAAAAGTACCTCTGGAGAATCACATTCTGTCCCTGTTCCTTCTGTTCATACATAGTACACATGGCAAAGGGCAGTGCAGTTTCATTGGTGCTGGTATATCACAGCATTCTAGTAATTTCTTAGCAGGTGTGATACAAGTATTAAGACATATTATGGTCTAAAATCAGTGTTAATGGTACCGTGTTTATGGCAGTAAGTTTATTTACAATTTGTTTCTGTATGTGTATAATGTACGTATCAGAAAAAGTGTGGAAAATTTCTGTCTGCTGCCTAATAGTTTAAAAAGAGCTAGCTAAGACCTCTGCACAGTAAAGGTTTTCAATAGGTTCTGAAACTTCAGAAATTCTGGAGAGCTAGAAGAATGCTTGTGATTTGGAAGGGTAAAGAGAATGAAACATACTGTCAGCCTCAATGCTGATCCTGGGCAAAATAAGGTTTCTGTTGACATAGGACTTCATTAGATTAAAAGATTGTACTCCAAATCAACAGCTTTTTTTTTTTTTTTTTTTTTTTAATGGAAAAACACTGAGAACAAAAGGAATAATGTCTATAAGAGGAATATTCTTCTCTGGATGTGGCTGCTTCTGAAATTGAAATTTGGTTAAGAAGAAAACTAAAAAACTGGAGAAGGTCAAAAGAAATGCTAGACAAACAATTCAAGAATTAGAAAATATGCTTTATAGTAAAAGAATTAATTTAGCTTACAGAAATGTGGCTAAAGGACTGCCTGATATTACACGCAAGTGTATCCACAGAAAACAAGTTTGGTAGGGGTTGCAATGTTGCTGACTTCCTTAGAACTTCAGCTCTGATCAGCACAGATTTTCCTATGCAGACTAATTGCATGAGGATCATGGAACATGAATTTTGACTCTTTTTTTTTTTTTTAAAAAAAAAAAAAAAAGATAGTGTTTATTCAGACTACCATGGATTTTTCGTAATGAAAAAAACAAAATCTTTTCCCAAATGTCCTAATTCAGTCAAAAATAATTTAGGGAGATCTCAAAAGGGTCTTCAGTCAATGTGGGAATCAGATGACATCACCAGTATCCAGAAGACGTAAAGGTGTAAAGAAATTGAAGCTGGCAATAGGCACTGGCTCATTTTGGAATTGTTATTGCTGTCATCCAAACCTAGAATGAAACTGGTTGTGATTTTGGATTCTTCTTCTCTTTTCATGACCTCATCACCCCACATTACTTGGATAGTTGATAAAGTGTTTCTTGAGTTTTCCACTGGATTTCTTTGTATACAATACATCCATATATTAATCATCTCAGATACTCAGGCAGCAAAAGTTTGAAGTGCGCATCTGTTTCTGTACTTACATACATGTGAACCAAACTCTGTGTGATAGAT
Organism: Baryphthengus martii; assembly: GCA_013396935.1. Taxonomy (NCBI): domain Eukaryota; kingdom Metazoa; phylum Chordata; class Aves; order Coraciiformes; family Momotidae; genus Baryphthengus; species Baryphthengus martii. The sequence goes on along the minus strand of VWZK01005016.1, from coordinate 162,849 downwards.
CATGCTCAATGCCTGTGCTTGGTTGTCCAAGCAGCGGCTGTTTTTGAATTGCCAATCTTATCTTGAAGAAACATGTCTTGTTCAGTTCAGAACTAGGTAGCTTATCTCACCTCTGAGACTGCACATCAACCTGAGGTCTGGAGTGAAATGACTTCAGCGCTATCAGATCAATTTGCTGTGAGCGGCCCACATCACAATACCAGCACACATAATTCAGCTGGCTTTGGCAGTTTGCTCAGGAGAGAGCTAGGCCTACATTTCCAGGAGCACTGAATTATTTCTTCTCTCTGGAGACGGAGAGTCAGAAAAGATCCCGTCAGGTCAGGGTTGAGGACTCAAAAGGAAACCAGAAATGAGGCAGCTAAATTTTACTTCAGGATACTGGGCATTTAACATTTTTCAAGACTAAAATGGTGAAGGTCAAGAGGCTAATCTCAAAAACAGATGATCGTACAAAGTAATGTGACATATGCAAAGGCTGCATGTGGCTTCATGATTATCCAATTAAAAATTGTTTTCTCTTAAATTAGAGTTCTTTCCTTTCTTGGCAAATGACAGCTTCCATTCTGTGAATCTCCAGAGATGTGATTGATCAGCTCAAGAGTTTTATTTTGATTTTCTTTTTTAGACACAATAGTATTGTCCTTCACAAATTTCTTTCATGATAAAGGCGTGCTTGACTACTTAGACATTTAGCATGCATGTAGCAATACAGGTAATATATTGTTTTCCTTTATTACTGATGCTCAAGTTTTACTTTCCTTTCTGTAACAATGAAAATGAGTACATCTGTCAAAATATTTGCTTCCTAGGCCACCAAATTTAATGTCAGCATCTGCTTAGTATTTTAATGTCTATGTTATCAATATCAGGAGAAAAGCAGATGACAGTAAGAGTACATCATGCCTCTCAAAAGTTACAGTAAAATAACAATTTCAATTTGGGGCACATCTTGGTGTCTCTCCTTAAATGTGTGCAAGTAATAAGTCAGATTGACAGCAATCTCAATTTTTACAGGGCTGATGTATCTAAGTGCTATGTTTCTTAAAGGTAAACTCTAGTGTTGGTGCAGCACTTTTCAGTGACTGCTGTTAATTTCAATCAGTTTGGTAGGTATTGACAGCTGTCAGGTGTATCGGTTTTGTTTGTTTTCTAACCCCAGGTGCCATGAGTTGCTCTCAGACCATAAATAGGCACTTAAAATGAACCCCAGAATTGCTAACAATTATCACTGTGTTAGTCAAGCTCTGCAGAGAGAATAAGGACTGAACAAATTCAGAGAAGCTGAACTTTTTTTCTCTCTTCCTCCATTTTTTCAGGTATGTCTGAAAAGGCTGATGCAGAGGAACTTTCTAGGTAGGTTAGCTAAAACTCATTTGCTGGCACCATTATCTAATTTACTCCCTACTGTGAACAAGAGGAGAGCTACCCTTTTGCACTGGGCATACTAGGTATTTTTCCGCCGCTGTAAATGTAGTTAACATATAGGGTATGTCTATGGGGGAGGAAGGATAAAATTGAAATCACAGATTTTTCAAATGCCAGAGATGTTGTATGAAGGAAGCATTGTGGATGAGAGATGGTTAGAATTATTTTGCTAAACCCCCACACCCCTCATGCCCCTCCTCTTGTTATCAGCTCTAAGGCAGGGAATATCTGTTCGCCTTTCACTTACCCGCATTCTCACTGACACCTTTCGCTTACCCACATACATTGTGTTCCCCGTAGAGTTTTTCATCATGTTGTAAAAATGACACTTTCAGGAATATGACTCTGGAGGCTGAAATGTTGATTGCCTAGAATTAGTCATTTGTGGAAATATCAGTTTCTAAAGATGCTAGTCTTCTGGTGTGCATATAATATACATGGAGAGGGACAGACTGGTAGGGTGTGTGGGATTGGAGAAAGAAACAATATGTATTTACTCTTGGCCATTTTGGCATTGATTTATCCTTTCGTGGTCACATTTTAAAAATATTGTTGACTTCCCATTCTAGTTAATTAATTAAAGGAGTCCTCCTTATTTGGTGGTGCTCTCCACTGGTTCATTAATATGTAATGAAATTTCCCCTTGTGCTGTTATTGTCAATGTTTGAAAGCTCATCTGCAGGGACGGCTTCATACAATCAGTCCAGAATCCCACTTACCTCTCAGCTGCTTCTCTCCATATTGATGGCATACAGGATAAACAGAACAAGTTAATTTGTAATCTTAGATAGAAAATGATAGCTGCACTGTTTCTGTCATTGAGCACTCTGCCAGTTTAAACAGCTGATTAGTCAGCTTCTGTGGAATCGATCTGAATCAGTTCCACCTGCATGCACCCACCAGGAGCCACTTTATTGTAAATCAATCATTCTGAAAACATCTCACAAAGGGGCCAGTCCTCACTAACAAGCCATCAATTTAAACTGTCTGTCTGGAGCACTCTAGAAATTAGAAGTGCAACAAACATTTATTCTAAAATTATAGAGAAGTTGGGTTTTTTTTAACCACAGTCTGTAAGTATTTGGAGCTGGTGTTGATTTTTTTTTTCACTTATTTTTAAAATTTTGTTCATGTGCGTCAGATCACTTTTCAGACCTCCCAAAAGTGTGGGTGCTTTCTCACAGGAAAAAAATAATAGGTTGAGAATTTTAACAACAATGAATGGAATGGATGGCCTTTATTACGAGAAGGCAACATTAACAGTAACTCAGAGACTTTATATGGTGCCCTTGTGCCCCTTGGGTGTTAAGATCGATCCCTAGAGTCAGAGAAGTTCTCCTTATTCTTTGACATGATGAATTGCTAAATTTTACCTGTGCAGAGAGTGGGTCTTCCAGCTGGCAGTGGTTGGAGAAGCTGCCCCAAGGGGGAGATACAGATATATGGCTTGGTCTCCAAACTCTTCCTTTAAGACATTTCATGCTACCCTAAATAAAAGAGAGTGGAGAAGGTATATTCTAGCTTTTTTTTTTTTTTTTTTTTTTATTGGCCTGTCTGAGCATTTCATTTATGTCAACAAAAAAAGCTGTGAGAATCATGTTTTCAGGTTGAGTGCATTTTTTAGAATCTCTGGAGTCTTACTCAGTTTGAGGGAAAAAAATATGGCAGCACTTAGTTTGCAAGATATAGTGCAAAATACTGTGTATGACATTACACTGTTTATTTGCATGTTGCCACACGATTGCATTGTTAGCATTGTGTCTGATTACAAGACAATTACTTAGTAGTTTTGATGCAAAGACTTTCAGAGACTTGCTTATTAAGTAAGCATCCCACTCTTGGAAATAGAGGCAAAATAAAAGTTCAGTATGACCTGATGCGATTGTATGGAAACTAATTTTACACTCAGATTATGCTGGGCCTGTTCTAGCTCTGTTTAACCTCAACTGAAATTCTCTCATTTATCCTCTCACTGATTCTATGATATTTTGGTGAGAGATCTCTTACCAAATAGTGTGGAGTATTCACAGCAAATCTGGAACTTCAGCTTCTCCCTCTTGCAGGGTTTGAGTGTGAGGGGAGTTGATACATTTAACGTAGCTGTATGTCTCCTTGTCTTCCAGCCCACACGTGTGACTTATGCAGTTAATCTCTCTAACCAGCCTTACTTATTTTTTTAAAAAGTAAATATGAACAAGGCAACATCAGCTGGTAATCCCTATTATCCTTTGTCTCTCTGACTCTATGGATATCCACCCAAAATGTACTATGTGACTACTAAAAAGTGGGTGGTCAGGAATTTGAGTGACACTTCTTTTACATGTACTTTGTTAACACACAGCTATGTGTCACTCGGAGGTCACTGAAGGGACAGGCTGTGCCTCTAGGTTAAAGCTGCAGCACATGCTCTCTTCCCCTTCCCAGAGCACAAATCCTGCCTTTCCTTGCCCCCTGGTCTCATGGAGCTCGGGAATCTTCTCCATTGCAGAAATTTCCTTCAGTAATCCATTAGAAGAGAGAAGGTAGGAAAGCTGTGTGTTTACCTTCCCGAAGCTTTGTCTGACTTTTAGGCCACAGATAGCAAAACATAAGAAAATGGACTAATCATGTCCTTAGGTTTTGCACTCAGGATGCAATGAAACGAATTGGGAAACTGTGCCAGAACTCATTGATTTCTAATCTAAATCATCAAACGAGAAACTACTTTGGCAGGTGAGAGAGATGTTTGTGGGCTGATGGAGGGCAAGGTGAGAAGGTAGGATCCTCTTTCTTATATAGAAATTTCCCATATGACTTTTGTGGTGTTAGAGCTTTCTCGCCATTCTTCAAAGGAATTTAAGACGTCTTTCTGGGCTGGCTTCTTTTCAACGAGACTCCTGCTCCTCAGAAGCGGTTGCTATTTTTAGGTAGAGTTGGTCCAGCTGTTTGCATCTGTAAAGGTGCTCTATTTAAATTACTTTTGCTAGTATGACAGGCTTGTGCTGTGCTAACAAGATGACCACAGTTTGGTCTTATCAGTCAACTCACATTTTCACACACGTAATATTTGTGTCAATGTTGGCCGTGATTTTTATATAATTTGTTTTTGTACTATCTGATCATCAACAAAATCCCTGCACTCATTTGTCATCCTGATATTTATAAAGACAGGTTTTGAGCAGAGCATGAGTACCAGATAGAAACTGTGCAAGAATGACTATGGTTTCCTGGAAGGACAATGATTTCAATCCAGAGATGGAAAACAGGACAAAAAATTCTCTTACACCTTATTAGGAAAACAATTTATTTCTTTAGATGTCTGCCCACTCCCTTCACAGAATTATGCTGTAGATCCTTACTCCAGTTCCATGGACCACCATCAGGGTGTGCATCTTTACTTCTACATCGTCCTCCTGTGGCTGCTGAAAATTCCCCAAGAGCCAGAAAACTGTGGATACAATTAACATATGTCTCCATGACCACAGTAATGGATTTTGCCACCTCAGAATCATGAAAAACTGGATATTTTGTCAGCGTTGCCCAGAAAATAATTGGTATTATCTGGTGAAACAAATATACTTACATTTTATGTAAGTTAAATCATATATGCCCCATAATGATTTTAAATAATAATGAAAAAAAACTTACAAATAATAGAAACTTCAAATTAACAGAAGGATGACATTTCTTTAAATACTTAGTTATGTTACCCTGACTCTTTGTGAAAATGTATTCAGAAAAAAAGTCTGAGAAGTAAAATGAATAGTTCTACTGGTTATTAAAAATCATAACTTAACTATGAAAGCACTGATGTTATGGCTCCTGAGATGACGTCGTGCTATAAACGTCTGGTCTGTGACTAGGGCTTCCAGGTTCTCCAACAATAGAAATAATAACATGCTATCTGTGACTACATTTGATGATTTTTTTTCTTTTTTTTTTTTTTTTTTTTAAGATAGTAAAAATAATACTGCCAATAATCTCACTTCTGTGCTTTCTCTGTCATACAGTTGTCCACTATCTGGTACTGAGTCCTGTCTGTATAGGAGGATGTGGCTTTAATTACCTATTTACTTATTATTGTTAGTTTAATATCACAATCTTGATTATTTTACAGTGTGTACTCACTTGACCCTGTACATGAAATGCCTCACCATTGACACTTGATGATCGTGATGAAAGCTGTCTCTTGGAGACGCAGGGAAGAAGGGTATGTTACAAAGCAAGGACTTGTCTGCTTGTAGGAATACTAGGGTAAAGGAAATAGGGAAAAAAAGTTAGTATGGAGCAGTTATGCAGCAAAAACTCAGTACAGCAGAAACATAAGCAGTGCAACTCTGATTCTGAAACTACAGCACAGGTTAAAGAAAGCTAAGCTATGTACACAAGCGTGGTCTTAACAAGGCGGTGGTACTTAGCTAGCAGAAACACTGATTTGTTAATGAAACCCTGACACCGACTAGTTTGTCCAGCTCTGGTATCCTACTGGCCTTCTTACGAGATAAGAGTGTATTAGTTCTACAAATTATCTTTGGCATGTTGCATGAGTCATGCAGTGACTGCTGGGTGCTTTTAAGCATCTTGTTTCCCTTGGTTACTGTTTATGATAAGGCAAAAGCTTAAATGAGCAATGCATTTCCGTATCTCTTTCCTGAGTTATTTTTGACTAATTAGGACTTCTTTCCTCTGTGTCCTTTATTTGTTGCTGTTGAGTGCGTTGCACTACTTCATAGCTGTTAGTATATTTTTTTACTACTGTCTTGCTGCTAGTTAGCAAAAATGTTACGCATTGACGTTATTGGACTGAATGCTCAGGGAGTACAACAAGAGAAGTATAAATGTGTTTTTTTGTTAATGTCAGCAATTTCTAGAAAGTTTAAACTAGAAAAGTGCAAACATGGTTCTTTCAGATTATTTCTTTTCGTTATCAGAGGACTGAGTTGTCATAAACTACAGTTGTAATGCCCACATTAAATTGATACTGAATTGTAAATGCAGTAGTCAAAAATATAATTAAAATTACAACTCCGATGTGGTGAAAAAAATATCTTAATAGAAAGATGTCATTAGGTTATCGAGGGAGACTGTTGATATCTGCAGGCATCTAGCTCATGGTAGCTACTTCAGAAAATCTGATCTGCAAAACGTCTCTGGAGACTCTAGTCTGACCCTAGTGGCTGTCTTCCTGGATGTGTTTCAGTGCATTTCAGGATGAAATGAGACAACTGAACGTAACAATGTGATATGCAGAGCCATCTATCTTCCTTTCTCCATCAAACAGTTGATGCATTATGGATTTATTTTATTTTTTGTGCTTTTGATCAGGCAACAAGTAAGGAGGTGACTAGCAAAGACAAGATGATGTGTGTGATTGGAGACGGTGTGGTTTTATTGAGTGTAACAAGTTGGTCTTTCTTTGGAACCTTGATATGAAAGATCCTATCACGGGATGTGCATGCTGGCAGTTTGTGAGACTGCAGATCTCTCCCGACTTCTCTAATATAAAGCAAAGTGCTGGGCACATCTGCTATTCCAGCAGCTGCCAGAGTCTGGAAGTATTGCATTGACCAAAATAAAAAAGCTCAGAAGTACAAGGAATTGCATTGCAGTTACAGTGAAAGTTATTAGCTTGATAATAGCTTGTGCATAAGGGATCAAAGAACTGAAAAAGGAAAACAGCTCCATCTGCTCTTATCAAAAGGAACCAAAGCAGAAAATAACAAATTTCTTACTGTATTTAGTATGCAGTGGGTATGCTCCCTTGACTGGCTTGCTCATGCTTCCAGTATAAGAAATGCTTCTGTAAAACAGTGCAAAACTGTCATAATTTTAATCCATACTTGTCCATACTTTCTCCTAGTCCATTGGTGGTTAGAACACTTCCTGTTGTAGCTCACCCACACTCTAACTGCATATGTAGTAGAGCATTGAAAGTGACTCCATCATATGTCATTTGGGGCTTCATATTTATTATATTGCAGCATTGATTGTGCTTAATTTGCAAGCAAAATATAGTTTATTTCCTTGGAATGCCAGTTGTGCAAATTCAACTTGGGAACTGGGAATAACAGTTTCTTTTTGGAACTATACTGTAACCCTTGCAAAAATTTCCATAGCTCGGTTGAAGAAACTCACTGGTCCATCTAAAGCCTAAATACTCTTTTGAAATACATTCTCTATGGATTATGGGTGAACTAAAAAGGATAGTGCTCCGGTCACTATGGTATTTCAAAGGCAGTTGAGCTACAATAATAAGTGCTAAAATGAATTTGTATCAGTCAAGTAAGCAGATCTAATTTGGGATACATATATAAGGAGAAGCAAATTCAGTTGTTACTTTGATTTGAGTCTTTTATTATTCCATTGATTTAACCTGAGTTTCCATAGACTAGCCAGTGTAACTGTGATCATGTTTGTCTGTGAAGTAAAACTCAGCATTCATGTGAATGATGATCTAACTTACATTACTTGATTTTTTGTAACGTCTGTTTGATCAAGCAACACTTGATGAGCTTATCAATGCTGTTCACATTCTGCACACTTTTACCCAGACTGTCTAGCATGTGTAGCCATTTATTCTAGGCTGTATTTTAACAAGTTTAACTTCGAGTGGGCCACTTCAATGTCTTTTTTACGTTGTACTCTAACAATGTAGTGTGGTTTAATGGAGTTCGGACTGAAGACTGAAGGACAATGAGGATTCAAGAAGATAGGATAAAGGTGATAGGACAGTGAATAAAATAGACTGAAATCTGTTTAATTTTAAATAGACAACAAATGATTTCTTTAGAAGCTCTTCTGTCATAGCCTTTGCTTATAATAGAAATCCAAATGTAATATTAATCTCTGATGGAGACCTCCATTGAAGCACTTTGAGGTGGTTGTTTGAGAAGAGTTAGTTTTTTTCCTCAGGACTCAGCCAGTAGTTTTTTGGATGAGACGGACTACTTGCTGAATTAAAACACAAAGAAACAGAAGTGATCTTGGGAGGCTTTGTATTTCTGTTATTTACTGAGATGATATTATTATTGAACTAAATGCAGAGCTGTGTGTAAAGAGGAATGACTCTCTGCTTAGGCATCCAGTCCACCATAGTACTCTACAGAACACTATTAATTGCAAAGCATATTGGTCTCACTAGCAAGACCAACAATACCGATCAATCCTCCTCAGCAATGAAAAATCAGGTGGTCTGAAATGCTAGCATGACAATTAAGTATAGTTTGGGGCATAAGAAGTGCGATGACAATAACAATAAAAATCTCCGTTTATGGGGCACTTTATCAAATCTCAAAGTGCTACATAATAAAAACATAAGAAAACAAAATCAAATAGAGCTCATTCTTAAACAGTTCCTTATCCTTAAAAGCATATGGAAAAAAAACCTTCATCTCCTGAGGTCAAGTTGAAAAACAAACACAAAACGTGCTTTGTCGCTTGATGTCTAGCATAAAAGATAGAAATCTGCTTTAGAGGCAATATACTAAAATCCTGGAGACAATTTTTTTTTTCTTGCTGTTTCTAGGTTTGTTCTGGCATAGCATAGAAGAAGGTGCCTGAAACTGTAGTTTTAAATTGATTTAGAGAGTATGATTACCACCTTCTAGTTCAAAAGGTTATCAGTAATTATAGAAATAATGCTTTAAATTTGAGGAATAGTGCAAGAGTTCAGCTCAGATATTTTCTGATTCTTTAGCTATTTTCTCTCCTTTTTTGATGTGTCACCATCTGTGTTTGCTTCAGATTCACTCAGGAGGCTCTGCTATACGACTGTCCAAGTCACAAAACAGTTCTGTCCTTTTTCCCGCTTTCCCAGCCTGAAGTTCCTTTCTGTTGATATTGGTATTCCTATCATCCATCCAGCTGCATGATGCAGTTATGTCTGTAAACCCAAGCACAGTCAAACCTTTTTGTCCATTCTTCGTATGCAAGGGTAGGCACACCAGAGACTTTGTCAGTTCTCCTCTTGGCAGATATGCTAAGTGAAGACACTTAAGTATAGAAAATGTCATCAGTAATTGCTCATTCCATTGCCCACCAGCATATGAGTTGGGAGGAAAAGTTCTGTTAGTCATTCTTGTAAATTTTTTAGAGTGAAACACATATTCGTCAATAGAGCTTTCAAAGATAACAAAAAGATTAGGATATGGAAACCAGTATTTTTTTTGATGCTTTATGTTTCAATGTCATAAGTAAATTACATTAGCTAAAAAAAACAAAGCAAAAATATACACATAGTTTTTACAGTTACTTTCTGAATAGAAAGGGAAATAATATATATTTGCAAGGCTGGTAAACTTCTTCAGCCAGGATCTAAACAGGTATATTTAACAACTGAAAAAGTTGTATATGGAATGTAGTTTTCTCCTTCAAATATGACTTCCTATAATTTGATAGAGATATATCTTCAAAAAGTACTTACTGTAATACTTTGGGCCAGACTATAGAATAAAAGTCTATTGATGAACCTAATTTGACTAGTTCTTCATGCCCAGAAGAGTTTAAAGATTCTTCCCAGAATTCTTAAAGAAGACTAGGCAGTTATACATTTTGAAAAGGAAGAGCTGTCATCAGCAAGTTTTTTTGATTGGGTGTCTTTGTTTGGGATTTAGGGGTGAGGGTTGATGGATTTTGAGGGGAGAGGGAATGTTTGTGGCACTTTTTTTTTTGTTGTTCATTAAACGCCTGTAAAAATGTTTTAGTTGAGGTTTTTTTCCCTGACAAAATCTTGAATTTTGAAGCCACAGTACTCAAATATGCTAATTGTTTATGTTCACGTTTATGGATACCCCCTCACAAACCAAACAGGATAACAATAAGTATAATTCCATGATAAGGATAATATTGTGACGTAATAAGGAGAATAACTGCAATTTTTTTTTATTTTTAATTTTCACTTAGTTGTGATTTTAAAGTTAACAACTTCTGCAAGAAAGCTAACAGACAGCAATCTACCATCAATAGTACTACAAGATACTACTGTTATTGGAGGACTACTATGGGCTCCCTACTGTAACTGCTGTATATGTATATACTGTATATGCCACCCTCTGTTGTTAGAAAGAATCCCGAATGAAGTTCATTGTAATTATTTTATTATTTAGAGTGTGAAGTTATGAATAATGAGTCTTTACTGAACACAGAATATGATAGCGATTTTTTTTCTTTCACCATTCTAAATTTGTAATTATTTGCACGGATTTTACTGGTTCTGTTGATAAGGAAATACTTGAGCTGTAAGGTCCTGAAATATGTGTTAGAACCAATAATTGATACTTCTGAGTGTAAGTTAATATTTATTTTATTGCCACTGATGTCTAGGAGGAGCAGTTCAGTATTTAGATAGAAAGTAAATGCAATTTCTGGTCATCTGTCTAATTCATGCATTTAGACAGCATGGATAGTTTCTCATCAGGAAGTGATGCAGTGGGAGCTCCCACCCTACCCTCTATCCGCAGCTCAGAACTCTGAAATAAATCCACTGTAAGGAAAAGAGGTAGAATGAAGCTCTGATGAGTAGTATCTCCAGAATGGTAATAGGAACAGTTATAGGGCTTCCTGCAATAGCAGTTGAGACCAGTGACAAAATATACACTGACCGCTGAATTCAAGTTTTTGAATTTTGCAAAAGTATATGAAGTCCCTTGGTAATGACCCAAAGAACCTCTGTCTTCCTTTCAGACAACCAAGAGTGCATTCCCTTGACAGGTAGCAACTGTTGAGATAGAAACCAAAGCTTTCTTGACTCAAAGCCTGTGCTTCATGAACATCAGTACCATGAAACACGAAGAATGGGCCAGAATAAATTGGCAGAACTCTGAGTCCAGAGACTGCCAAAGAGTTTGTGCTAGATTTTATAGGACCTGGTCACACAAAATCAGCCAAACCAAAATTGAGTCAAGTACTTCCTGAGGCTGAAGGTCAGCAGACATGGCTTTTACATCTTATCTGTGGTGCCAGTGAAGCTGGAGAAGCTTGTAGCATGCATTGGCAACTTATGACCAACAGCCTTTCAAATGGTTCTGGAGGCTCAACCCTGAACTGGTTGATGTAGAAGCTGTGGGAGTCTGCCGGTTCACTAACAACAACAACAACAAAAAGGCAACCCTCATTTCCATGCTTAATGAGATGTCTGTGTCAGCTATCAGATGTGATAAATGAGCAATAAGCTCAATAAAGCTTTCCATCAATAGCCTCTTCCTCAGTTTCAGCAGTCATTGACATTTCTCCCATGTTTGCTTGAACAGTCCGTTACTTTGCCATCTTTATTTGTACGAACCAAGACACTACATTGAAAAGATGCTGGGTGAACAGAGACATCTGTAAAGTCATCACCATTGACAAGTTTTATCAAACTGATCAGTCCAAACTGCATTAACTCTGTTCTGTGAATTCTGTCTGAGCAGCACAGTTCAATCCAAGAAATTGTTCACTAGAAACAGAAGACAGATGATTATACAGGCAGTGCTTATGCCAGGTGTCAGTTTAGAAAAAAAAAAGCTCTTGATCTGTGCAAGGAGTACATTCTTTTGTTCAGCAACATAAACATTCATACAGAAAAGCCTATAAATAGGTTTGAATTCTCCAAATTTGAAAATAAATTTCACTTCTGTAGATATTAAATAGAGGAACTTGCAAAATCTGTTTTACTAAATGTAATGAGTAAACATGCTTTTTTTTCCCTCAGTAAGACATTTTAATCTCTAAGCTATTAATTTTTTCAAATTTTTTTTTTTTTTTTTACTCAAAGAATACTGTAAAATACTAATGCTTGTGGCTTTGGACAAGGTTGTAACAAGCTTCTGGAAAAAGAAGTAGTTGAATTTTATCTAATTTGAAGTCAATGGAAAAAAGGAAAGAAACAGATCCCTGAATGTATTTTGTAGAAGTTGCAAACATTCATTGAATTAATTAAACATTCATTAACGTTCATTAAATACTCTTGCTGGAATATTAGTCACCATCAAGAAGTACCATGCTGACTATGTCTACTGATAGTTGGAAATTTTACCTCTAGATGGATTAGAGAGATTACAGTAGGTTTTCCTTACTTTTCTGATCTAAATACAGAGATAGGAACAAACTTCTATTAACTTCAGTAGCCTGTTAAAGGAATTTACTTTTCAAATCTCTTGGATCATTCTTTAGTTCTGCATCACTGCAAAAGCTTTATGGGCTTTGTTTAGTCTAGCCGATAGAGCATAGTCAGAACAGTAGCAAGTGTAATAAGAAGGCGTCCTCTCAGGTTCTGAGAGTGATCATGAAGGATCAGATCCTGGTCCACATGGATGTCTTTATTGGCTTAGCAACAGTGGATACAAAATACTGACAAGAAACAGCCAGCCTTCATAGACATAAAATACCAACTATTGTAGAAATGATAATGTGCTTTTTTCTAGTTTACACTGAAATAAAAGCAATGCTTCACTGAGGAAAATCTTACATGACAAAATTCAGTTTGACAGAGCTCATCCTGGGGCAGAACACCTACTCTAAACTTTCAGTTCTACTTTTCATTATTTTCCTATATGTCTACAACTAATATATCTTCTTGTGGCTCCCAGGTTATTACCTTGTAGAACCATCAAGAAAAAAGACCGGTTTTGCTTCATTGGGTTTGATGGAGTTGTGCAAACCAAAAGAGGGAGCCGTCACATGTACAATTTGAGAAAACTACATTTTAATAATCCTCAACTTTGAAAGGTCCTTTAATGACTGATTTTAATTTTAGAAAAAGACTTCTACTTATAGCTTTATTAATGTTCTCTTTTAACATACCTCCTTTTGCAATATAAGATCTTTTTAATGACAATGAAACATATATGCGATGAATATGATCTGATTTAATGCTATTTTTAAATGAGAAAGTTATTAAAACATGAATCATGTTGCATCTAATAAAAAATGAGAGGATTCACAGGAGCAAAGGCCCAGTCTGAAAGCTGTGGCTCTTTAATGCAGAAATATTTATTGTGTGATGCTATTAAATTAATCACAGGGACTAATCTTTTATTTCTCTACCAAGGTTTATAAGGGAGAAATGAGATTCTGACTAGATGTGTACAATATATGGGACTCTGCATTTGAGTCTTACATAAAAACTGTATCCCAAAATACTTCATGGACTTGAATACAATTCAACAAATTGACTAAAACACAATGAATGAGTTGCAAGTTAGTAAATTGCCATTTGCTTGTACAGTTGATAGAACATTTAGGGAGAGGATATCTGAGCAGTAGGTGCTGTGATACATGGCACCCCTGTGAGAGCAGCCACACCTAGTCTGGGGATCCTAGCTGGAACAAGGAAGAGATAGGAGTGGGAAGCTGTAGTACCTAAGTCTTTTGAACTAACTCTCATCATTTTTGTAGCCTTAGTTATTATCCGAAGGTGTCATCATTGGCACCAATATAGAAGAACCAATAAGAGGAAAGAAGAAGGAGTGTGCACCAAGAGGGAAAAATATTTTTTTCTTTGTTTGTTTGGGTTTTGTTATGCGTAGGTCCCTCAAAACCTGGCAGCCTGCAGTGATGGGAAAGATACATAATATGATAAAGCTTGGTAACCGGCATGTGTGATTGAACAAACCAATGAAGAGATAACATTTGAAAGCTTTACAGCTTGGAAAGCTGTTAGCAAGCTGGTGTCCCCTTCATCATTTTTAATTTTACTTTTACTGCCCTTCATTTGCTTTGACGGGTTGATGTTGCCATGGTGCAGCTGAAATTCTCATAAAAGTGCTGTTACCCTTTCAAGATGGCTATTTTTTCCTAGGGTTTATACCACATTTTATAGTTATGTCAGAAGGTTTACTTGGTTTATGAATTCTTCAAGCTCTGAGACTGCTCTAAAAACTCTGGATTGCAGTTCAGCTTTTGCCTTTTAATTTGTGAGACCTAGCAACAGCTACATCAGGGTGTTATATCCCTACATAATTAGAAAGCTCGTTTCAAATATATCCCTTTGTTAATAAGGGTAAATAAAATTTCAGTTTGTCCCTCACCTCTTTGATCTGTGATTTCTTTAACAAACAAACAAAAAAAAAGGCATTTTTTTCTAACTAAAATTGTGTGGTTCCTTTTTACTCTAATCCCCCAACTTTTACATGATTTATCTCGTGCAGGAAAATAATTTTAAAAGGTTTTTCTACTCCTTCTGAAATACCATGCCCACTGTTTGTAGAGATACTCTTATGCTTGCATGGGAAGTTGATTCACATCAGATGTGAATTGGTCCCATGCTACTTTTGCAATCACAATTAATTTCCTTTTTGCTTGCTCTGTAGCAATTCAGCTTAAACTATGAATTGATAACTCTTGTCAATGGTGTTGTAAGTTAAACTTTTTGCAAGATGTTTGTTAAAGTGAACATACGTGTTTTAATAAACCTGAAATCCTGTTAGACATTAAGAACTGTGCTACATGACCCCTACTCAGTGTGAACAACAAACCACTTCCACAACTTGGGCAAAACTTTGGAATGGGAGTGTGGAAAGGGTAAGAAGAGACTTTTCTAGAATATACATTAAACTCTAGAAAAAATTTTCAGGAAAGATATGCTCTGTAAGAGCAATTGGTGACATTCATTCATTAAATGCTATTTCTGTTACTGTTTTGGAAGAAAAAGTGATTTAAATAAATGCACTGTATCTCCCTTCCATACCGATACTGGTGGAAGAAAGAAAATTTTCAGGCACAACTCTATTGAATTGGTGTTTATTGCCTTCAGCAAAATTGACAGCAAAAATTATAAGTTCTGCTTTTGCTGCCTTTTCCAAAAATCCCTCCTGTAAGGCTCTGGGAAAAATACTAAGCAGTATCACTAAAGGCAGCAGAAACTAACCCAGAACAAATGCAAGTTGCACCTGGATGTAACTTTTGAATAGTCAAAATTTTCTAACTGCTCAAACCTGGTTTGGTCTAATTTCTGTTGCTAACATAAAATTACATAAGCAAACAATGTTTAAATGTCAAATAAGAGCCAGCAAGAAAACAAAGTAAGATGCAGTATTGGCATCTCACTACTACAGGTAGTATCAGATATATCAACTCTTGTAAGCACCTTACTGGAAAAAATGTGTTGAAGAGCAATCGTTAGACATAATCTCACAATCTCTGGGGGAAAAACTAAACAGAATCTCAGATATCTACACCTTGAAAGACCTACCATGTATAGTCCTGTTCTAAAAGTAACAGCTGTTATTAGGGCCATTCACAACCTTGCTTTTATTTCCTTTCACTTACCTACTTTACACTATAGTGTACTGACCAGTACTGTCATATGTATATTTGTACATAACACAAGGACTGTTCCCTCACGTATGACTGAGATATATCCTTCAAGTAATAGAAGATCTTAGCTAGTATTTTCTGGATTTTTATGTTCTGAAGTAGTTTCCCCCATATTTGAATGATACATTTAAAATACTTGGATTTAGAAGAAAGCTTGTCCTTGAAAAACAGAACGGAAAATCGTATCTAGGTTTATGAGTTGTCCAGCAATAGATTGATCGGATCATCTGAATAAGGAACTTGTATTTGCTCACATTTACACTTGTAATTCTGGGAGGAGTGAAACACAAATGTTCCTGATTCAAAGGTATTATTACAGCATGATGTGTTTTTTTCACCCTTAACAGAGTCCCATACAGCTCTATATTATTATTTTATTTCAGTGGAATGACAGTTTAAATGTCCTTGTAATCATGATCTGTCCTTAAAACTGTATCATTTTGTTTTGGTCTCTTGTTAAATACTTTCCTCCTTAATTGCCTTTTCATTCAACCAGAAGACTTATAATGGCAACCACAGCACAGCTGAACAACAATTCATTGTATCAGTCACAGACTCTCATAATGGAGCGCCTTAATAAGAGCAAGTTCTGTACTTCTTGAAGGTACAAGATAAATTAGGTTCATAGTCCATTATTTGAACAAGGGTATCTGACTTATGGCAAATCTATCTGAAAGAGTATTGTAGAATTGTATTTTATCTTTCATAAATGTGTTTTCTAAAAGTAAGATATTTACTTCTGTTGCAGTAAAGGATTTAAACAGAAAAATTTCTCTCTAATGTTTGTTGAATCATACTAGAATGATGAGGTAGAACAGAGCCATACATCAACCAACCAATGTGAAAAACAGTGTTGTATTTTATTTCAGGAGGGAAGGCTGAGCACAGAATGCCCAATGGTTTTGCCAAGAGCACTCTCTCTTCCTTATTTACCAAGCTATATATACAGTGAAGAAGGTGACAGCACTCTTAAACTTCTGCTGCTGAAGTTTACGGATGTGCACATTTTCCTTTGCAAAGAGCATCACAACAGCAGTGCTGGAGACTGCATTTCTCTAGCTCTATAGAACAGCTATAATGTAAAAAGAAGACAGACAGTTGTTTGGTGATTTGGGGTTTTTTGTTTTCTTTCTTTTTTTTTTGTCTCCGTAGATGCCCTATCAGTTTGTCCTATTTGTCAGGCCGATGACTGAGAAAGGGTGAAAAGGGAACTCTGTCTTTCTTCCCAAGCCTGGGATTTTTTTCCTTTTTCTTTCTCTGTAGCAACAAGTAACAAGTACCACAGGTAGTATTTACTGTGGTGACCATATTCTAATGAGGAGTCTTTTACCTTAAGCGTTGATCTGATATTAAGAACTTATTTTTTGGGTGCACGGGGGTTTTAGTGTGACCTGGAAGGGATTCTGACTTACATTTTAACATTGAAGACATGTTATAATGCGCTGAAATTTCCTGTACAAGTTCCTTTGGTTTTGGCTCAAATAACACAGTCAGATTCAATCTTCTTATGTAAACACTTGATCCATGACTAGGATACAGATAAGATCTGAGACAATCTGTTGCTCTTTATATACAGTTTCTTAAGGTATAAATGAAAAGGAGTCTTACTGCAAATTTTAATCCTGTCTTCCAAATCCCTTCATTCAAACTGCCTTAGTGTCCTTTGTTGGCATTTTGAACTCCTACTCTTGGAATAGGACTGTTTCGCTTAGAATAAAGATATAAGATGTCAAATTAAGAAATGTGTTTATTGTAAGAATGTAGCTCTCCCTTCTTTCTATGTTATCTACTACTGTAATTCTTTGTACAATTTTATTTTCTAAATACTAAGCCAAGTCAATGAGGTAAAGTGGAGACCTAGGAACAAAAGCAAGGTAAGTCAGGAAACACTGGCTGCCAATGGCTCACTAGAACTAGGGTTTCATAACCATCGCACTGTTAACAGGACTTAAGTTCAGTGGTGCAGTTTCTCCGTGTCATGGATACAGTGCCTTCCTAACCAGGTGGAGATAATGGACCACATAAGTCCTTCTGCTAAAGCAGCTTTAATTCAGAGTAGCGGATATGTGGTATTCTAGACAGTTATAGTGATTATTGGAAAATCTGCAATAGAAATTATGTATATGGAAGCAGGGAGCAGGAAAATGAAGACGATCCTTACATCTGCTTAATCCACCTGTTAAGGATTTGTAGCTATTGGGTGCCTTTCTCCTCCTCCTCTCTTGAATAAGGAAACAAATTTCAGCTCTTTCCTAGACACTGGGCCATTGCTGTGCTGCTATCACATCTGCAACACTGAGTTCTGTTTTCTTTGTGTTGCAGACACAGACTTCTGGCCTAAGGATCTATGAGTGAAATTAGGAGGGATGTGCATCCATGTATAATTATTGTTGTTGTTGCAAGATATCTAACTTTTAAAATTTGTATTTTTGAAGACACATCGGGAGCAGACTTCCTGAGTTGTGAGAATAATTAACTTCTACCTTTCTTTAGACTTTTGATTTGCATGTGGCCCTTTCTCTAGTATTCCTCTATGCTTTGAGTGCCTCCTGGGTCAATCTGTCTGTCCTCTTTGTGCTTTCTATTGATTCAGGATGGCAATAACCAGCTAACACATCTCCTTCTGAGTGTTGGTGCTTCAATACATGAGACTCTTCTGTAATGCAGACTTGTGGTAAGCTCATCTGTCTAGATTTTTACAAATATGTTTTTACCAACCAAGATCTCAGATGAAGTTCTGGACAGTCACATGTCCTGGGGAGACAGATGCAGCTTAGTGTGTACAAACTAAAATAAGCATGAGATATGGTGCAAAATATGGCTTTCTGAAAAGATATTTTGATGCCTGTTGTATTGCAGTATGAGGAACAAACAGGTCTAAACTGAACACAACCCTTAGGTACATCATGGTTTGCAGTTACCATAATGAGTTTGTCTGTAAGGTACATGGTAAATTTCATGGAGAATCCTCTTGAATATGCTAGTAAAGATAGTTTCCATGGTGCAAGAAAAAGATCCTTAAAGATTACAGCATAATGTCTAGGACTTTAGAGGCATTCCAGTAGGAGTGATATTTTATTAGACTTTCACTAAGTTTACTCATGGTGGTAGAGACTCTTTCCATGATGTGGAGATGTTACCACAACTTCCTACAATTCTGAGTGCTTATTGCTGCTTTTTTTTGAGTGAGCACTTTCTCAGAAAGGACTAAGAGGCATATTGTTTTAGCACATTTGTACATTGACAATTTTTGTGGATCCATGGTGGGGTTGACACGACATCACTTTCGCAACTGAAGATTTTACAATAGCAAAAATTCTGCTGGCTTGCAATATCAATAATGTGACAGAACACAGAAGAAAATATATCTTATCATAATGGGAATAGAGGCAATATTGTTGCTTGAAAAAAATATAGTCTGCAAAAAAAAATCACTATTGTTGATTTTCCTTCAAAAAAAACAAACAAACCCTTGTATTTGCTATATTGATAATATAGACCCCATCTTATGCTTTAATAACATCCTGTTGACCTCGGTCACATTATTTGAATGCCTCTGTATCATAAATGCCAAGATTAGGATCACAGCAACAGCTGAACATAGATTCAGCTCTGCTAGATCTAGCCTTCTGTTTTATGTACGCATGGATGCTAAAGTAGTGGGCCTCTGATCTGGATGTTTCTGCACTAGAAGCAATAATAATAGCTAGATAGTGTTTGCTTGTTTGCCTGAAATATACACTTCTCTGGGTTGAGACAATGATAGAGAGTTTTGGGATTACCAGTGTTCAGAGGTACAAATGTTTGTTTTTCATGATTTTGCTAGGCTGCTCTAATGAAATGGTTAGTCCAAAGAGTAAATGCGAGGAAATTGTCCTCCTTCATTTCTGAATCCAAAGTTGTTACATTTCTGAATTCTGGGATGGTAATTGTGTTCTCAGTTTTTCTTCTCTAGTCTCCACTGTATTTTTGAAGTGTCTGTGCTTGGTTTTCTTTCTAAGACTTCCTAAGATTGGAGACTGGTGATTCTGGAAGTATGTTTCTGGTGAAGATTTTTTCTTGAAGGAAATTTATCATGAGTAGGTGGGTGGATTCTGATGCAGCTGAAGTGTCTGATACCAAGGCAAATGACATTGCTTGAAAATGATGGCCATGAAATGCAAGTACATTGCAAATCACTCGGCTGCAGACTCTTGGAATAAGAACACTGCAGAGCTGATGTATGGACTGATGTTGTCATTTAATGTGGTTTCCCTGCAAACCTTTCATAAAATTCATGACTGTAGCTGACCTCTGTTACTGTGTTCCTCTTAGGGGAAAAAAAAAGGCTATAATCCAGCTCTCTATGGCAGTGCACTGAAAACGGGATGTGTGATGTGAAGCAAGGTGAGGGGAATCATGTTCACTTCACCATAGACACTAAAGGTGAGCCTGTAGTCAAACAGTTGATTAAATGTCACAGCATATTTGACAGTCTTCCAGGCTGACAAGGTTCTATTCTGATCAGCTTCAAACTGGGAGACTGATACAAATCACATTTTCTACCAGCTTTACTCCGTTGCCAGTGTTTCTTTACACCTGTGAAAGTAAAAGCAGAATTGGCCGTCAGCTGCCAGCAGGAAACACACAGCTTCTGTGTGTTATTACCACCCCAAAATGGCAAGACACTGCTTACAGTATTTTGCTCTTGCATTAGATATAGTTATTCAGCTTCTTGTTTATGCGTGGCTGTGAGTGGTGATGCTTCCTGAAAACAGCAGTTCTGGCTTGTACTAGAAATTCTTGGCTTCTGGTGTAAAAAACAGTGTAGTGTTTTTCACTTCTGCTATAGCTTACAGTCAAGGGACAATTGCTGATGTTGCATATTAAGTTAATGCATACCACAACAACCTGAATCTGAGGGAAAAGGACCGAATGACATGGTCATGTCTAAACCACCTCCAGAGAGAGCTGAAAGCAATGCAGGTGGGGGAAAATGTAATAGCTAGAGGTACCATTAAAATGTGAAAAGAGACAAAGAATTATCCAGTCAGACAGATGGCATATTTTAAAGGGAGGGGAGGCAGATGCTGAAGAAGTACTTGTTTTCTTCCTTCCTCTGTGTAAAATGATAAATCAAAATCTACCTCTCATTTCTTAGTTCCCTGTCTTCAAACTTCCCACCCTCCTCAGAATACCTCTTTAAACTATGAGATCTGAGAAGACAAAGTCTTTCATGTGCAAGGACTCCCATATTTTGGAAAATGGAAAATTAACAGTTGCCAGTGCACAGCTTTGCCACTACTACCAGCTAAAAATAACTTCGCCTTTCCATTCCCTGAGTACAAACTAATACACAAATACGTGCATAATACTTTTATCTCCTTGTGAATCTCTATGCTTCTGATGGGAATTATTTATAAATACAAATTGGGGATGCTATATTTCTTATGATTACCTGTGTGATCTTCATACCACACTATCTATCAGCAAGGCATGCCACATTGTATTTTCTTCACTTGGAGAGTGATATATTAATCCCTAAAAGTCTGTGGCACAGTTGAGAGCAGTTGATTTCTTCTCCCTAACCTCACCTTATCTCTTCTGGTGCGTGTGTTTGTGTGCATGTGGATATAAAGAGGCAGGAAAAAGATGTAGAACATGTTTCGATAGAGGAAAGGAGTTTCTCTTGTTCTAGTTCAATGATGAGGAGTTAATGATGTGGTGTTTGCCTATTATGCGATATGCCTGAATTTTTTTCAGATAGCTACCAAAACTGTTCTCCCCTCTAGTGATTTGATAATACATAGTGGTAACTGCAAGTAAGAGCTTCCATAGTTCCAATCCATTTCTAACCAAAACAAGCTGTATGAATAGTAAAATGGTGCAATACAGTGAAAAAAATTACAGTATAATTATTCTTTTTTTTATTCTAGTTCTCTCTGGACTATATTGTCCCTGCCCGTTCTTTTATTTACTCCATAGCTATTCTTGCTTTGTAGCTATTTCCTTTAGCTTGTAGCTCTAAGGTCAGTCTAAGGACAAGATGTTTCTTCCAGAGATGAGTTGTGAACAGTAAAAAATAGGCTGCGTAAATGCTTCTTATGTGTCATTCTGAAATCTTAGCTCGGGAGAAGAAAAAGAAAAAAAAAGGTAAGTCTCCTTCAGCTCAAGATTTAGGTCCTAAATTAAGATTTTGATATTGACATCATTCCTTTGATGCCTCTGAGTATATTACAACAGAATCGTTGGAAGGTGATTCAGAGTCATGCCCATGTAATTTGTAATTCTCCAGGTAGAGACTGTATTTTGTAGCCACTAAAATGTATGGGACAGAAGTAATTTTTTTTTGTATTTTGATAGATTTTTTTTTTCCTTAATAATTTCATGTCATTGTTTTTACTTTCAAATAATGTCTTGATTCATGAACAGTGTTATGGACCTTGCATCATGCTGGAAACATCAGTGCTTTGATAGGACATTAATACAAGCATAATAATCGTGGCTACTGTTCTAGTTATTTGCTCCATGAAGGCAGAGGATTTCAACATCCAGCCAGAACAAATGATAAATAGCAGTAGTAGTACTGTACTCAGCTCCTCTTTCTCTTTCTTCCTTTGGACAATATAAATGTGCTGGTGGTGCTAAATGCCTTCATTCATAAGTGAGTACAATAAAGATTAGTCTTTAATTATTTCTGGCATATGTCCTTTAAATTCAAAGCCTGTAAATCGCAATGGGCAAAGGGTAATATGTCTTAACAGGTTACACCTCTCAAAGGGTTTGTTGATTGACATCAAAATTGTTTCCCCTCCCTCTCTTCTGACTGACAGAATGGCAGGTGTGAAGTGATGGCAGTGTGCTGTAATAATGTGTCAAAAGACCTTAAATCAAGACTAATGTGGCTTCAATGATAAGCTCCCAAACGTTTGTATGGCAGAAAATGGAACTATAGGGCAGATTCATCTTGGGAATATTATATCTTTGCACTTTCTAAAAGCACTTTTTAGTTAGAGTCCTTGGATGATTATGGGGCAGAGGTTTTAGAAGTATTTCTTCTTACAAAGTCATAATGAGGAGAAAAAAATTTCTTCGCTTACTACTGTGAAGAATTTGCATCCAGTGGGTGTTTGCACAGTGATCTTTTAATATAAATGTAATCCAGAACCTGAAATAGATATAAATATACTTGTTTCAGCAGGTACTGATGGTCACTCCTTTGAACGAAACTCAACATTCAATGCTTGGAGAAACAGTAGAAAGGAAGTAAACATAAATAAGGGTGAATACAGAGAGACAGTATCAGGTAAGCCACCACGATGAGCAGTTAGTAGAGAATTTGCTGACCTACAGGGAAATTGAACTCACAGTTGCAAGAATGATAGGTCATTAAATTTCCATCTTACTCTAGAAGGGTGGGTCTCTGCATACATAAATATAAAAAAAAAAAAAATAAAAATAGGACAAACAAAAGCACAGAAGCTGCTGAAGTCCAGTCAAATGATAATAAAAAAAAACAACCCAGAAACTGTGTAAGGGGTTCAGCAATAGTCTGAACTCTGCCCTAAGGGGCAGTTTTCTTTGACCTTTCCTAACTTTCAGATCAGGGCCTTATTCCTCAGTTTCTGTATTTGAGGGTACTTAAGCAGTGTATTTCAGAGTACCAAATGCAATTTTTGTTTGTATGTACAGGACTCAAAATGGTCTTACCTCTTACAATGTCTCTCAAGACAAGAGATTTTGCATTTATTATAGAGGCTTAGCCAGAATGTTATGAATTTTAATGAGGAAAAAATGGCAGTCCTGTTGATTATTTCTCTTCTTTGGAAAGCAGTTTTTGTGCATTATAACTGTAGGGCATTTTAAGATAATCTTTATCCAGAGAAATTCATGCTGAAAATTTATAGAAAACCTGCAATTGGAATTTTGGCATTGTCTGTATAAGCAAAAGCTTTTCTGTATTAAAAAAATGCAAATATGTATATTATTTATATATATATATAAACAATCAGGAAAATCGTTTTATGATAGGTACAGGGCGTGGGTGTGGGAAGATAGAAGCTTTTCCCTTTAAGTTTACTACTGTAAGAGCCTGACTACTGAAGTCTCAAACCTCGTGTGATGGTAAGATCTGGACAGAGAATGAGCAAGACCGGTCTGGAGGGCAGAGGTGACAATGACTCTCAATAGTGCTCAATGGCTCTGCCACCCTGCCCTGGCTCCTGACAGATAAATTAACAATAAGTAAGAGATAAGTTCTGAATAGCTGGGATGGTGTCTTTCCCCTGAGTTAATCTCTTCTGCCAACCACTGAGACTGCACCAAGGAGAGGTCTACAGCCGACACTGCACCAGAGGGGGCTCATGCAATCTACACTTCCTATGTAAATTGGGGGTGCTACCCATATCCCAAGTGTATAAAAGGACAGTAAAATATTGATCAATGTGCACCCACCACCAGAATACACAAGATTTGAATTGGTCCAGTGAGACATCACTGGATCCAAGGGTGGTGATATCTTTCTATCCTATTCTCTTTCTCTCTCTCCCTGTTTTTTCCTCTCCTTTTCTTCCCACTCACTTTTCCTTTTCTTCCACTTGGTACTTTGTTGTGCCTTAAAGTTACCGATAAAATAAGGTTCTATTGCCAAAACACCTTTATGCACACTGTTTATTGATTGTTCTCAGGGAAGACTTATAAGTGATTTTGTATTGTTCCTCTGAGTCGTTGTTGTGAGTCTACCCTCTCTACAGCCCTGTTGTGCAGGGATAACATCTTATAGAGTATCATAAAGATTCACCTCCCTCGTCATCCACTGTGTGGGACAAGACAACTATTCAGCATTTACACAGGATGCTAACAATAGATGGAAAACGGTCACTGTTTCACAAATAGTGTGAAAGCTGATATTGAAATATATTGGCCAGCACAATCCAGTTGGAAGTGAATGAATGTGAGTAAATACCATGTCAGTGTGGGAAGTGTATGAAGGTTGAATCAGAAACTCTGACTACAGACACCAGAGACTAAATATTCTTTTGACCTTGGACAACATTCGTTATGGGTAAGAGATGAACCATTTTGTCAGGGCAGGTGGGACAAACTTCCAGTAATTCCTCATGTGTCATTCCTGACCTGTGAGAAGATAGAAGCTTCAGGTTATCAGGGCTTTCTAAATAAATTAAACCTAAGATAAACCAATTTAGGATCTTTACATAATGTTTTTATATGTGACCTTTTGTTTCAGGCTCATTCTGCTCAGTGACAATTAGCTAGGACAAGAGACACAGGAGGGCAGACCTTTATGGATAATTCCAAGGAATTTTGTGCTTCTTTGGGGACAACATGGTTCATGGATGTTTCCTAGCAGGTCTGTATGGAAATCTTTTAACTAGTTCTCAGCAATATGATAAGAGGTACTGGAAAGAAAGAAGGACTTCTATGATAATATTATATTCTGGGTCAGAAAAAAACCCTTACCACACTGATTTCTGGAAATGCACAGAAAAGACCTTGTTGCCACTCCAGCTGCCTGCTTTGGTACTAATTTCTGATGAAACAGGTATGAAAAAATTAGGATAGAAGGCAACCCAACTCTGGCAAAAAATGAAACAAAGTAACAAAACAAAACAAAAGCTAGGGCAACTTCTTTACATTACAATTGTTGGTCAACTTAGGAAAAAAATAAAAATGCCCCTAAAAATTCTTGCTGACTGACAACTTTGGAGAAACCTGCTCTACTCATCTTTCAGCGCACAACTGGGAGCTATTACTTTTCATACAGCTACATCTTAAATATGACCTCACCCTAAGCTCACAGTAACTCTTTTATCTCCCCAGCTTCCCAGCCACAGACTTCATATGTATTTAATCCTTATTTCTTAAAAACACTGCAACACAATTCCTTCCTCCTTCTCCCAAAGCAAGACCTAACAATTGAGCTACCTTTGTCTCCTTCCTTCCTCCTCCACTATAGTCACCCTTTACTGAACCCACACTCTGAACTTCAGAATTTCAGTTGTTTATATATTTAGCTGTCCCTGACTTGGGTAACTACTACCAAAAGTGACTATAACAGTCCCAGGTTCTAACAGGATCCCAGTCCCTGCTCCAAGGGCTTATAACTATCTTTTCATTCTGTGTTGCTCGATTCTGTTTAACTTTTCTGTATCAGGCGACTGAATTTCCCTGCTGTTGGATAGCCAGTGTGAAATGACATATTCATTTCATTGTGTATATATTTGCACACATATATATAGTCCACCTCATGCTGGTTTACCCAGCAATCAGGAAGCAAGTACTGAATGCTGCTTGAAGTTTGTTTCCAGTGCTGACAAGGGTAACAGAAATTAGAAGGATGTCAATTATTCTGCTATCTCCTACCTATGACAACTTTACAATAAATAAAAAAAAAAAACAACACAACACAAAACCAATGCAACAAAACACCAGCTAATCACTGCAGTTTGCAATGCACTGTATTTAGAGCCTTTTTGTACCTCCGTAAAATTCCCCAGTTTCACGGAAACGTTATGGTCCCCTGATCCATAATCACAGTCTAAAATCTGACTTACAGTACTGATTTTCAAATTAGGCTGCTGAAATACATCTACAATCGATAAATGACAAAGCCACCGGCAAACAAAACAAAGCACACTAACATACAGTCAGTAATTTACATTATATTCACTATTGAAATGGTAGTGCACTTCTAATGACTGTGGAAGAACATTTCCTTTCCACTATCCAAACACTTCTGATGACCGAAAAATAGGGTTTGAAAACTTTTTTCTTTTCAATTTCTTTCCTTTTCTTTATTTATCTTTTTAACTAAGTCCTCCTTACCATGTTTCTAGAATAGCAATAATAATTATAACAAAACAAAAAACTTGTTAAAAATAATTAGCCTTTCATTTCCTCCAGAAAAGCCTTTTTTGGGGGGAGAGGGGTGGGACGGGAGGAGTGGGAGGTGAAAGTTGGTTATTTAGTTCGATTGTCTATTTTTTATCTAAACCACTGTGAAAACATGAACTATGGTGAAGTCTGAATCCTCCACCCAAGCAGCTATTACAGAAAATGTTTCTATTGGAAAAGTTGTAAAATATGACAAAATTCTTAAACCTAATTTTTCCTCTGAAACATTACTTAACCCTCAGGCAATAAATTTAATCACTGAAGTGAGAAATGGACCCTTTTAATAACACTTTTAACTTCACGTCTTAATGAAACCTAAACAAATGTTGTCCCTGCCACTATGCTTGTTGCACATGTGTTTATTTATACTATGGAAGCAAAATAAATATTTTTCATACCTAGAGATTTATTGTTTTGTGGTAATTTCCAAACAGCACTGGAATATATACAGACAATTCTTTCTTCTTAAGAACTGCAGTTTGCTGGCTTTCTTCTTCACGTGACTAATGACTATGAGGAGGGGCTTCACAGCAGCTTGGTTTGTTGCTAGACCCAGAAAACACGCGATTTTGACTACGAGGACAGCGTGTGTGCATTTGAAGGTACATTTATCTTTATTTGACTCTTTTTTTTCTTTCTTTCTGTAAAGACGATTCACATCTCTGACCTTTGACACTGGCTAATCCATGCTGTAGGGTGTGCAAACAGGAATTTCCTACATCCAGGTGTTCATTTTGCATTGGTTAAATCCCTGCATATGACTCTTGTCCCCCCTCATTTCTAATTCTACTGAATTTTTATGCTTTATAAAATCAGACTGTTTCAAATATGAATAAATCTGTATGTCAACCCCCCTCCCCCCCTTCCCCATAAATACAAATCTGAATATGGATGTCAGGACTCGTACACATACCTAGTTTCTATATGAGAGCATTCTGCCTATCTGGAGAAGTGATTTGACTTCTCTGTATCACATTAGACCACTGTCATTAACGACAGAGGTGTCATTTTGATGTGATCTGTGAGGCAGTAGAAGCTTTGAAGTTGAAAGATAGAATAGACATGGATAAATTGTGCTCTGAGTGTGCTGCTATTGCACCATTATTGCCAGCAATTATTTCACCAAGTGACACATCTGATAAGAAGTCATCCGCCTTGCTATGGAAAGAAACCACAGTTCGCTGAAGCACATGGTAGATCTGTCGATTTTAGAGACTGACAAAAAGCTCATTAGTTTTGGGCTGATCATTCTGAACCAATCTTGAACTCTTTTGCGTTGTTTCCCCCCTTCCTTGTCTTTTCAGTTGATTTCATTTTCTGAGATAGCAGTTTTGCTTTTTTATTTTAATACTTGGCCATTTGTTCTCTCTTCTTCATGCCGCTTTCCCTAACATACCCCTTCCTAATGATGTTCTTCATATACCTCCCCCTTCTCTCATCCCTTCCTTAACTGTCTTGAATGAAATTAGTTTCATTGTTGTTCTCATAAAGTGGTTTCTTTACCACTTTATTTTTCAATCTCTACCCGAATAAAGCCTTCAAACAAGGGGAAGCATGTAGAGCTACTGCCAAATTTTCCAAGTAAATTTATTTATATTGATTCCTTCAATGATGATATATCTGTTATGGAGAAAAGGGAGCAGGAGCATGCAATCAGGAATCCTTTAAATAAACTGTGTGATCAAGAAAAAGGTGAATGAAACTACATTTTTAAGTGTATATGATAACAGAGCTGATAACAGATAACAGATACAAGGCCATAATTTATCACCAGAGGTTTTGATCTGGCTTGCAAAAAAAAGTCAGTGGATGTATAGCAAGAGAATAATTAACATCATTAGAGAATGAGCTGTATATACATTAGAAAGGAGTTCCTTGTCACATGAAAGGATTCTGAGCAGATCTCTCCAGTTTTGAGGAATAGAGGCAAGGAAAGTATCGAGGTATCATAGGTTTTAAAGGTTCTTTCTCTTTCTAAGCTGAAGAACAACTTTGTTACAACACAAGCTTATGTTCTGTGCTTCAATTTTTATATTTTCCTGAATAGGTGAGCTGTAAAAGAAGGTGAACTCAAGCTATCTACCTTGTGAAAAGGTCTTTCATCACAGTACATCACAACTGGGCTTCCATAAAGGGGTCACCAAGTAAGTGGTGTAGATTCATTCCACCTAAACTCAAGTGTCTCAGCTATCCAGTTATATGAGGCTCCTTTCATCTTCAAAAGGCAGTTTATGTTAAATAACTGCTGTTTGCTGGGGTGAGCATGGTCCACATGCTTACTAAGCATGCTAAAGGTATTACGAAATGAGACAATGGTAGAGTCCATCCATGCTTTGTGAGATCGACACAGCAATACGTCACTGTCCAAAAACATTAAGCTTTACCAGGATTGTGCTGCTCAGTCTGGAGGATTTATATCTTCAAAGTCTTACAGACAGTATTATTTTTTCTCTAAATTAATGGTCTCAGTCTAATCCTTATAATTATGCCTTCACAACATTTATAGCCAAGGGACAGGTGATTTAACTGGCTGAAGAGTCTCAGTCCCACTAGGAATGACTCTCTAGGTCAGAGGTGTATTAACGAGAGAACTGCTGGAGGATGATGAGCTGATCCTGTAGCCTCCAACAGTACTGAATTGATTACAAGGGACTCCATAGGAAAAAAAAAAACCAACACAACAAAACCTTCCAGCTAATAACCATGCAAATCACACTGCAGATACATCTATTGTCATGACTACAAGCACTTTTGTTGTTTGTGTTGGAGGAGGCCAGGGTTGTATCAAAGCCCAGGCTACATATAAACTCTCTAGTGGTCTCTGTGTTCCACACCACAATTGCTCCTTTTGAAAGGAGCAATAACAATAACGTTTACATCTGGTTTTTTTTCTGGAACTCATATCCTGTGTCAGTTGACTTGAAAAAGATCCTGTTTTGTAGAGGGCTTCTCTGATCAGTATTCCTTCGGTGTATCCTAGTGGTAGGAACTACAGGCATTAAAACTGCCACATATAACTAAGCTACTCCTTATAGGGGGTAAAAGTAAACATGTTCAGCTGCTAGTACTTGCTACTAGTTGCTTTAGAAAAGCATATTGTAGTTAGACATGTCATACCCCAACTCTTTTCATTCTGAGAGGGATCTCCAGCTTTACCTTGGATATTTCTTATGAAGGTAGGTGAAAACCATCATTTATAGCAAGTATAGATTCTCACGTTGTTTATAGAGACAGTTTTGATTTGTTGCAAGCAAAAGGCATGAGGCTGATAATTGACTTGAACAAAGAATGTAGACTTGAAAGGACAATAAGCCTTTACTTAGAACTTCTCCTGCAAGCAATTAGTTTCATTCTTATCCTGGGCTCGGCTATGGTAGGGGTTAATCTTCACAAGAAACTGAGAGAGGCCACAGCCAGGATAACTGGACCAAACCAGCCAGTGGGATATTCAATTACTGATGTCGTGCCCATCATATAAAGGGGAAGCTGGCTAAATTTGAGCAGCAGTCAGGTTGGGTGGTGGTGATCAGCAGTTGCATGGTATATCACTTATATATTATTTTTTAGTATTATTGTTATTACTGTTGTTTCATCTTTGTGTTGTTCTGTTAAACTGCCCTTATCTCAGCCCATGGGGTTTTACCTTTTTCTTCTAATTCTCCTTCCTTTCCCATTGGAGCTGGAGGAGTGAATGAGTGACTGCATGGTTCTCTGTTGTCAACTGGGTGTAAACCACAATCCTGGGAAGAGCCATGCTTTTCAGTGAGATCCAAGCATTACAAAGCCCAGCCTCCTGATTTCCCTACAAAACACCCTGCAGACATTCAAGCACACATTAACAGAACTATTTCTTGAAAGTCCAGCTACAACAAATTAAACAAATGGCTGTTGGGAGTTTTATGGCTTGGTGCTACATTTCCTGCAAATTCTTTGGTCAGAGTCCAAGTATGAGAAAGTATCTACAGAACCTAAAGTGATGAAGTAATGTATCCTTGCAGAAACTGATCCAATACTGCAGGGAAAGATGAATACTGAAGCAATCAGTGAATTTAAAAGAGTTTCTTTGTTATACTTGCTATTCATGCAAATTACTGAGTTACCCAGCTACTCAAACTTCTCCAGCTCCAAACCCCCTCTTATTAAACCTTTCTGACTCCGCTGTCAGATATAACTGTCTACACACCAAAGCACCTCTTTTTCTTCTCCTTTCACATTTCCCAGTCAATCCATGAGGTTTTAAATAATTTGATAATTTTATTAAACTGCTTAGATTTGATTCTGTAAAATGCTGTTTCTCAGGAAGTAATTCATCAGCATGGAAGACTATATGGTAGCCTAACCTTACAACTTTCTGAGTTTTCCTAAATTCCACTGTCCTATACATGTTTATTTCTCCATTGCAGCTATGTACCGACACAGGACAATGAAAGGATGGAATTTTACATTATCAGACTAGAATACTACATAAGTATGTGCAGTGGGGGGATAGGAAATGAATTTTACAGCATACTCCAGAAAGTCTATCATAAGGAAAAGTTATCTTTGACATGACCTCAGTGGGAAAATACCATATATGTGCAAATTATGACCTTTCTTGGCTTTAATTGGTACCAGCAAAGCTATCTTTGAAGTAAAGGTACCAGTCCTGTTTCCATCAGTTCCAAATATTCAACCACTATGATAACGGCTTTTACAAAATTGTTGCATTCAAGTTGTAGCCCTGGGGTGGAGGGCTGCCTAATTCAACCTGCACCCTTCATGTAAAGTCTTTGATCCATGATAAACCCAACATTTACTGATTTGATCTGCACTGTCCCTTGAGATAAATGTGTTTCAATTCATGTATTGTATCTGATGTCTAAATAGAAGAGTTTGTTGGATAACACTTGAATGAGTACACTGAGAAAAATAGGTATGTTTACACTTTCTCAACAATCAGAAATTTCAAATATCTTATTTTACAAATCTTTACTGTGGCTTGATTTGCAAGCCTCTGTGGAGAGTCTAAGAAGACAAAGATGTTGGAAATAAGGGTTTCTTCTTCTAAGCAGAAAAGAAAGTGGAAACTGAATAAAAGCATTTAAAAAGTGGTCTGGAGTGCTCATCTCTCTCCAGGACATCCACTGGGACACTTTGTACTCACTATCCCACTGACTTGGGAATCTCTTTTTGACAGAGACTGAAAATGTCTGGTTACTGGACACTAGTGTCTAGTTGCTGAAAATAAGTGAGAAAGTAAAAACAGGCAAACTGCACCCAGAGGCAGAGGAAAATTTCTACATAATGGATGTTCTGAAAATTAGTTTTTATAATATATATGTGTTTTCAGGCCTGGGGCCTGGGAGAAGGGGAGAAGGAGTGTTTTGTAAAGAGGTCAGTCAAGTACTTACAGCCATAAATCCTGCTTAGGACCTAGCTTAGCTGCAGAAACACTCCACACTTCAAGTCCTCATGGATAGATAATTAAAGTTTTTTCTGACTTAGGCAAGACTGCATGAAAGCTTTGCCAATGACATCTGCCTATGTTATTTCCCATTTTGTTATATTTGGATATTGATATTGTTGGATATCTGCCTCTTCTTTTCCCATTTTCTTTCACGGTTAGCGTTTATTAGATAAAGAATGCCTATTTGGAAGGCTTAGGTCTGTGTGCTGGCTTATGAAAGAGCCAGGGATAGTGAACTCACTTGCTGTATACAGGATTAAAGGTCACATAGAACCATTACAGAAAAAAAAAAAAAGAAAGTCTGAACAATAGTTCAGAGCAATTGACTTAATATAGGCCAGAGTAAAGCAGTGCAGTTGCATTTTAAGAATAAGCACTGTCTTCAGAAATGATGTTCCTCCTTAGAATGAAGCTATGAGACCGATAAGGAACAGGGGATAGACATGAAGCTATCACTTTCTATATTTTCTCCTTTTGGTCCTTTGATGGGGATAGCAACAGGTTTCGATCCTCTGTCAGTCACCATTCTTGAAGGGGTTGAGGAGGGAGGGTAGAGGCAGGTTCAAAACCTGCATGGTTTTATCAAATATTTAGCATGGATGCACAACTCCTTTTCTTCCAATAGCCTGTAAAGGTTGTCTTACTAGCTTTCACTTACCTTTGTAAATTATCTACCACCTTAGGATGCAATTACAGGATAAATTCTCTCTGATAACATATCCAGGCTAAGAAGATGCAGGTCCCAGCCACGCAACCTTTCCCTAGGCTCTCCAGATGTGTCTACCTGCTAGAGAGCCACCAAACAGTGAGCCGGGTAGTAAGCAGGCCCAGCAAAGGGCTCTGGATGAGAAACCATGCCTGTGCCTTGAGCAAGATGCCAATGGGTAAGTGCCTCACATCCCAGCTTGCTTAGGACATTTCTGGGGCAGTGTGGATTTTTCCTTCTGTCCAAGAGTAATTTAGGTTTTGCACTGTAGGACAACAGCAGCCCCACTGAATATGAGTAGTAGGCTTCATGTGTATCCTTCATCTGTCTGACGCACAGCTTTTGAGGCAATAACATGACAAGCTTTCTGAAGCTATTCAGTGACTTCATTGCAAGTTATAGCTCTTATATAGATTTACAAAAGAATAAGGTGGCAGGAGCTGTTGAGATGTCTTCCATTTCTATAGCAAGTAACAGTATTTACATCTTCCTCCTCATCCCTTTTTATGATCTGAAGAAGGTAAAAAAATTTAAAAAGAAAAGGGTGGATTTGGAATAGGATCTCCTTGCAGCCATATGCTGTGGCACTGGCAGTCAGTCTAATCCCAAGAGATCTGAGTCCCTCACACTCATCAGTTATCCTGTTTCTGCCATCTTTTCTCTTCTCAGCATAGGATTCGCTAGCCTGGCTCTGAATTACAAGCTAGCTGCGTGCCAAAGCCCACATCACCACTAAGGTTCTCACCGATACCTACCCAAGAGAGCTATGCTGTTAAGCTGAAACTCCCTTGCTGCAGCTTTCCCCTGCCCCAGCTAACTTCCCAAAGGGGAAAAATTCTTATACTCAGAGTACATGTGCGGTAAACAACCATTTACATGAAAGATGCATGGATTTCTTTTGTGTGTATTTATATTCATAGATATAGGCGTGTGTGCATGTGCATCTGTCAAAAAAAACCAAGTACTGCCCTTTAGTCTAGAAAGACTAAAGGACTAAAATGCCCTTTAGTCGTGTTTACAAAAAAGCAGAGCACAGGTTCCAGTGCCCTCTACCAAAACCTTTTGCTACTAAAATCTTAGCATTGTGAGCCCTCTAAAGTATTACAGAGGAAGAGGCATCAAAAGTGTCCTCACGACAAGGCTTAACTTCATGGCTGAGGGACCATAGTAGCTGTAGGTGACTAGGAGTTAGTCTGCAGCCTACAGTATGGGTGGCGGGCTAGCTGTCACCTACTATAACCACACCAAATAGTATCTTTTACATTATTATTGTTCTATTTGTTGTATTAAAAGACATTTTTAGCGATGTTGTCTGTACTTAAGAGCTCAAGGTTGCAGGATTAAACTGATTTCTGATTTTTTTTTCGAAGACATTATGAAGCACATGGTTTCAGCTAGGCTGTGCAAGTCAATATTGATTAGAAGCAGGGGGTTGCATCTGTACTACCAACCTATACGACACACCTATTCCTCTGACATATTAGTGACTTGCACATAGTAGTGATACAGTCCACTATCAGCTTCTGTTGCTTAACAAACATACCCTCACCGAAAAAACCAAAATGTTCAGAAAGTTGAATTTTGGCTCCTGGGGTTTATATACACATGCATCTCTCACCTCCAGATGCCTTTTTTTTTGTCTTTTAGAAAATGTATTCATTTATTTATTTTTAAAAATACTGTATGTTAGTCCATTCTTCTTGTATTTAGGGAATTGGGAAAATTCTGTATAAATCTGTCCTTCCAGTTTATGCTGGTCCTTTAATGTGTAGCATACAGGCCACGTGGTGTAACTGCACTGTGATGCATTCTAATTTAGTACTTTTTTAGCAAGTAGTACTGTAATGGCATGAAGTGCCATCAACTAATCCCTGCAGCAGTATGGCCATGCGTGACTAAAGTGGAGGTTAAAGACCATAAACCTGGCACATACAGTGCCCACACCTGTTCAATGGTTATGTTTAGTAGATACTGTACAACCACAGTCTAGCAACAGGATTCATACCCTTTTTTTTTTTTTTTTTTTTTTTTTAGATATTACCCATATCTAAAGATCATTAAGGTTCAGAAAGAACAAGAGAGAATCTAATGTTATTCCTCATTATTTTACCTTTAAACTGTAAGATCTAGAAAGGAAGTAGAATCCTTCTAAGGTACAGGGGAAAAAAAAAATACTAAAATGTTGGTACTTTTTTGAAAGCAGTGCATCATGTCACGAAATTTTGATCCCTACCTCTGTTATAGCTGCATACTATTTCACTGTTGCTGGCAAAACTTGCGAGCTTGCGAAGATGAAAACTGGGGTGGCTGTAACGCACGATAACTGTTAATTGGTTGACTCGATATAATCTTTGATTGTCTTTCCTTAATACCTATAAATAGGCCTGAACATCTTCTGCCTTTGAAGTGAGGGAAGATTTACAGTCAGTCTTGAAATAGGTTTTCTTTTTTCTCTAGGAGGTGATAGTGGGGCAAAGGGTGGAGTTGTGGTAAGTGAGGGAGGAGTGGTAAGAGGCTCTGATTTTTTGTGGGTGGGTTCTTTTTGTATTGCTGTAGGAGATTACGGCATATGTTTCACCTTTCCTTTGAGCTGTGAGACAAAGGCTTTTGTCACAGTTCCTCTGACACTTAACAGCACTTCTTCAATGCACAAAGCTATGCACCTTTCTAGCTTGAATTATATATTTGCAATTAAAATAAAATTTTAAAAAATATTTACTGTCACATACAGCAAAAGACACTGCTTCCTAATTAAACTATTATGAAAGAGTAGCAGGAATGTTTCACAGACCGGAAAAAACATGAACAGCCTGTTTGTTCATTGCAACCACTTACTGACTAGGACTACTATATCTTTTGGAGGGAACTGCATAGGGTGCTGCTCAATCTAACCTTTGTGCTGATGAGTAACAGGGCTGTAGACACACAACAAAACAGCTTCTTACCTTAGCTATTCTATGACCAGCTTTGATTTAAGTGCTTCTGACAGCAAGCTGTGCCATCTAGGAGTTAATACTCTAAAAAAAATAATCGGTTGATAGTGACACAGAGGCATAGCTATAAATATACATGTCCAAATGCACACATATATATTCATGGACAACTGTGCACGGTTAAATACCTCTTTTGTAATAGGGAACCTTGTGCAGAGAGCAGACACCTGATTAAATCTATGATGAAGAATTATTTTCTCATCTTAAAAGGGGTACTTGGTCATGGTAACTTATATGGCTGTCTCTCACTTTCTTGTTATCATTCTCCTTTAGTAATTAAAGGCCAAGCTTATTAGCTACCACCTGAAACCATGAGAGGATGAGGGTGACCTCAAATAGACCTCTGTGCAGATTTACTAACACAGAGTAATCATTTCATTAAACTATTCTAGACAGACATCACAATTTTTATGGTAAATAAATTCCCTTCCCCAGTGGGAGTGTCTAAGGTTGATTTGACAGGTGTACTCAGTGAGGGCTGGATCAGTTTGCATCACTGGTGCTGAGCAAGTTACAGTTCTCCATAGTCCTGCACAAATATTTTTGTACATTGATTTATTCCCCCCATGAAACACTACTTACAGAATCACAGAATTATTGAGGTTGGAATAGACCTCTGAGATCATCAAGTCCAGCCTATGTCCCAACACCACAACATCAACTAGACCATGTCACTAAGCACCACATCCAATCTTTCCTTAAACACCTCCAGGGACGGCAACTCCACTACTTCCCTCGGCAGTCCATTCCAGTGTTTAATCACCCTTTCTGTGAGGAAGTGCTTTGTAATATCCAACCTAAACCACTAGTTGCCTGGGAGGAGCCTGACACCCAGCTGACTACAACTTCCCTTCAGGTAGTTGTAGAGAGTGATAAGGTCTTCCCTGAGTCTCCTCCAGGCTAAACAATCCCAACTCCCTCAGCCTTTCCCTCCAGTCCCTTCACCAGTCTAGTCACTCTCCTCTGGAGCTACTCCAGCACCTCAGTATCCTTCTTGAAGTGAGGGTCCCAGAACTGCACATAGTACTTGAGGTGAGGCTTCACCAGTGCCAAGTACAGGGGGAGAATTACATCCCTACTCCTGCTGACCACACCATTCCTGATACAAGCCAAGATCCCATTGGCCTTCCGTGCCACCTGGGCAGCCTGCTGGCTCATGTTCAGCCAGTTGTCAACCAGTACTCCCAGGTCCCTCTCTGCCAGGCTGCTCTCCAGCCACTCTTCTCCCAGTCTGTAGCGCTGCCTGGGGTTATTGCAGCCAAAGTGTAGGACCCTGCACTCGCCCCTGTTAAACCTCGTACCGCTGGCCTCAGCCCATCGACCTAGCCTGTCCAGGTCCCTCTGCAGCATCTTCCTACCCTCCAGCAGATTGACACTTCCCTCCAACTTGGTGTCATCTGTGAATTTACTAGCGGTAGACTTGATCCCCTCATCCAGGTCATCAATAACGATGTTGGGTAGAACTGGGCCCAGTACTGATCCTTGGGGGACACCACTGGATGCAGCACCATTCACAACCACTCTCTGTGCTCAGTTATCCAGCCAGTTTTTAACCTAGCGCAGGGTGCACCTGTCCAAACCATGGGCTGCCAGCTTGTCCAGGAGGATGCTGTGGGAGACTGTGTCAAAGGCTTTGCTGAGGTCTAGGTAGACCACATTCACAGCCTTCCTCTTGTCTACCAGCTGGGTGACCCAGTCATAGGAGATCAGATTGGTTAGGCAGGACCTTCCTTTCCTAAACCCATGTTGACTGGGCCTGAGCCCCTGGTTGCCTTGTATATGCCACTCAGTGGCACTCAGGGTGAACTGCTCCATAACCTTGCCAGGCACCGAGGTCAGGCTGATAGGCCTACAGGTCCCCAGATCCTCCTTCTGGCCCTTCTTGTGGATTAGTGTCACATTGGCCAACTGCCAGTCATCTGGGACCTCCCCAATGAGCCAGGACCAGTGATAAATGATGGAGACCAGCTTAGCCAGCTCTAGCGCCAGCTCCTTAAGCAGCCTAGGATGAATCCCATCCAGACCCATAGACTTATTAGGATCTAAGTGGCACAGCAGGTCACTACTTCCTGGATTACAGGAGGGGTATTCTGCTCCCCATCCCTGTCTACTGAGCCCAGTTGCCCTGAGAATAGCCAGTCTTTAATAAAAAGACTGAGGCAAAGAAGGTGTTGAGTACCTCAGCCTTTTCCTTGTCTTCTGTTACTATTCCAATAAGGAATTGAGATTTTCCCTGACCCTCCTTTTGTTACTGATTTATTTATAAAAGCACTTTTTATTATCCTTAATAGAATTGGCCAAATTACATTCTAACTGAGCTTTGACATCTTTAATTCTCTTTCTACATGACCTTACAGTATCCTTAAATGCTTCCTGGTTCACCTGGCCCTTTTTCCAAAGTCGATACACTCTTTTTATTTTTTTTCCCCTGAGTTCTTGTAAAAGCTCCCTGCTCAACCAGGCTGGTTGTCTTCCCCTCCGGCTCATTTTTCAGTACATAGGGACAGCCTGCTCCTGCACCTTGATAATTTCATTCTCAAAGTGTGCCCAGCCTTCCCGGGCCCCTTTGTTTTTGAGGGCTGCTTCCCAAGGGACTCTCCAAACAAGCATCCTGAATAGACCAAAGTCAGCCCTCCAGAAGTCCAAGGTAGAGGTTTTGCTGACAGCCCTCTTAACTTCATCACACATTGAAAATTCTATCATATCATTGTCTCTGTGCCTCAGACAACCTCCAACCACTGCATCTTCCACCAGCCCTTCCCTGTTTGTAAACAGTAGGTCTAGCGGGGCACTACCCCGGTAGGCTTGCTTACCAGCTGCAACAGGAAGTTGTCATCCATGTATTCTAGAAAGTTGTCATCCATACATTCTAGAAACCTCCTGAACTGTCCCCTTTGTGCTGTGTTGTACTTCCAGCAGACATCTGGTAAGTTGAAGTCCCCCATGAGAACAAGGGCTAGTGAACGCATGACATCTCCAAGTTGTTGAAAGAATGTCTCATCAGTGTCATTATCCTGGTTGGGTGACCTGTAGCAAACTCCCACCAGGATATCAGCTTCATTGGCCTTTATGTTTATCCAGAGCCATTCCACCTTGGTGTGTCTAACATTGAATTCAAGACAGTCAAAGCACTCCTTAGTATACAATGCTACCCCTCCACCCCTCTTTCCTTGTCTATCCCTTCTGAAGAGCCTGACGCCATCCATTGCAGCACTCCAAACACATAAGTCATTGCACCACATTTCTATAATGGCAATTATATCGTGGTTTCCCTGGTGTACAATAGCTTCTAACTCCTCTTGTTTATTGCCCATGCTACGGGCATTGGCATATATACACTTGATCTGAGGTACGGATATTGCCTCCAACACCAGTATGTCCCCACAAGGCTTATCCCTAGCAGCCCTGGGTTTGTCCCTCTCCCCCTTCAGTTCTAGTTTAAAGCCTTCTCAATGAGGGCTGTTAACTCCTGTGAGAAGATCCTTTTCCCGCACTGAGATAGGTGTA
Organism: Baryphthengus martii; assembly: GCA_013396935.1. Lineage (NCBI taxonomy): Eukaryota > Metazoa > Chordata > Aves > Coraciiformes > Momotidae > Baryphthengus > Baryphthengus martii. The sequence continues at coordinate 123,605 of VWZK01005016.1, read as the reverse complement.
CTCCATCTCCTGCCAGCAGGCTTGGCGTCATGTATAGTGAGCCATGGGCAAAGAACCCAAAGTTCTGTCGGTGACACTAACTCTGGAGCCAGGTATTAATCTCTGAGGTTCTCCAGTTTCTTCCTTCATCATTTTGTGTGCCTGACAGGATGGAAGAGAAGATTACTTGGGCTCGCAAGTCCCAGATTAGTCTTCCCAATGCCCTAAAATCATTCTTGATTCACCTACGGCTTTTTATAGAGATTTCCTCGTTACCCACCTGAAAGATTAGTAATGGGTAGTAATCAGAGGGGTGTACCAGGTTAAAAATCTTCTTTGTAAAGTCTCTTAAACAGGGCCCAGGGAGGCAGCATAGTTCCCTACGGGTCGGGTCAGGTCCGGTCGGCAGATAAGGCCCTCCATTCCTCTGAGGAGGGAGTCACCAATGACAACTATTCTTCTCATTTTCTTAACAGAAGAGGTTGTTGTATGAGTAGGCCATCTCACCTTGGGCCGCTCCTCTGACCCAGACAGACTATCATCTGTGTCATCATTAGCTTGCCCTTCTACCTCCAGAGCCTCATATCTATTCTGTAAATGTATCAGGGGGAGGGGAGGTGTAGGAAGGGAAGGGGGATGGCTGCAACCCCGAGCAGGAACCTGCTTTCATCTTCCTGTTTGTTTTTGTTAGCCTGGTGGCAAGAGGGCAGAGGACTCTTTTTTTCTTCATCTATCTCCTGGTGTACCTGCCTCAGGGATGGTAGAGTACAACTCCACTGATCTATCTCCTTCTTAGAGTCCCTGATACTTCTTAATCTTTCCATGTCATCTTGTAGCTCAGCTACCATACAGAGCAGGTCATCTACTTGTTCACATATTGCACACTTGTTGTTAATGCAATCATCTAGTATTGGGGATAGGCTGTGGCATTCCCTGCAGCCAGAGACCTGGACAGCCACATGCCTCTGTGGCAGCGTTGTCTGGGTTGCTGCATCCTTTTTAGAAGAAGTTACCACTTTTGCCTGGGTGGATACCATGTCTACCTGTTTGCACTCCTGTTCGCCAAACCAAACAAGCCTGATGGTACACTCCCCAGCACAGCCCTCTGGCTGCTCTCTCAGTCAACGGCTTCCCCAGGGGTTGTCAGCCACCAATAGGATTCCCCTTATGCGCACTTCCTCCGCACACCTGTTAGCTGCGTTCCAAAGAGCATGGTGGCCGCTCCTTCAGCATTGGTGGTCTGAGTGTTGCTTCTGGTTTTTCTGTGTTTAAATTTCCCGCAGTTGCCCTGGCAATGCCCCCAGCCACATCAGCCTCTGAGCCAGACAATTGAGAGCTGTCAACCACTTCAGGTCTCTTCCCCCCTCGCTCTGCCTTACCTGGCTTGCCTGTTTACTTAGAAAATACCAGTGTATCCATTTTACATGAGATTCTTTGCGTAATTTATCTTCAAGTTAGGACCAATAAACTATTTCTACTTTCTTCTTTTTTTTTTTTTTTTTTTTATATGCTTAACTGAGACTTTTGCAGTGCTCTGCTCTTCTTTCCTCTCTATGATTTAGAATCAAACAATGTTTATCATGTTGTGGTTCATTATTGAGCACTGGAACAGGATGCCCAGAGGACTCTCCTTCCCCGGAAAGTTTCAAAACCTGCCTGAGTGTGATTTTTGTATAACCTGCTCTAGGCAAACCAGCTTTAGTGGAGGGGTGGGCTAGATGATCACCACAGATCTCTTCCAACCCTTACCTTTTCGTGATTCGATGTTTAGAAATCACTGTGGTGCACAGAGGATTAATGATGTCAACTTTAATGACAAGGCTATTTTAAATAGCAGAATGATTGCTACATCCATGCAGTTTTACATACTCCAAAAGAGTTTTTCTTAAACATAAACATATACCTAATTCCTGCACTGCAATTGAAGAAGCATTGTCCAAATCTCACCAAAAACTTTTAAATGCACTCACCATGGGATTAGTGATTAGCAAATCTCTGGACTGTTTAGCAAAATTACAAATCCATCATAACCTGGTCTATCAGAGCTAAAGGTGCCATGAGATGCTCTGTCCAACATGTAAAGTAGCTAAATTATGCAGATTATAATGGTATTTGACTAGGTAACTGGTGTTAGAGCGATTGTGGCTACTACAGAATTATTCACTTACAGCCCTCGCAGCATTGTTCACAGCAGATGATTTTAATTATTAGTAGGAAGGGCCTTATTCTGAAGAGTGAGCAAGAGAGAAAGGCAGCTGGGTTAGTCTTAATTCAAAGTATTGATAGCACTGTTTTTTTGACTAAAGTATTATTCGCAACTTCATGATACCTGTTGTGTAATTTCAAGGGACACAGTTTGTCTTGAAGAGAAAAAAGAAAACACAGCAATCTCTCTTTCTTTTAGAACACAAATACATAAATTTTAATCTGAGAAAAATACAAAATGAAACCATGTACAAGTTATGTACAAACCCTTTTTACAGGACAATATATTTATCACTGGATATTACATATGACAAAGTCAGGTAGATCATTTCTGAGCACCAGCATTTGCTCTCTCTCACCAACCCATAATGGTAAAAAGTAAAATGATGAAGTCATACTCCTTTTTCTTGATGAACTTTTAAAATAAGATGATAGCTGGTTCTCAGTGTACCCCCCCATCCCCACTCCCAAATTATAACTAAATAGACATGTGTAGCCATCAAAATGTATTGTATATGTGTCTGCGTGTGTGCATTTTTTTTCCTAAAGGAAGGAAAAAAAATCAGTCTTGAATTCTACAGAAATGCAAAAGTTAAAGTTATATCAACTTTTCTGGGTGTTTTTTTGGACAGAGGTTAGATTATTTGCATTGGCTAAGCATGTGTGTCCCAAGCTAGACTCTGGCAGAAGCTGCATGTTTTTTTAACTGCTACTTAAGGAAAACTTGAGCTAACTTACTGACCTTTTCATGTGCTTCCTATTAGTTAGTGTCCAGTCAACAAAGTACTCATATGCCATATTTTTGCTTTCTAAAAAATCTATGTTTTCTATTACATACATTCAACTGCCTATATGTTGGTTTATGGGTTGGTTTGTCATAGGATTTTTTTTAAGTTAAAAGGATCTCCTCTAAAATGCATTACTTGAAGCAGCAAGAAGCTTTCTCTCAACCTCACTAAGGTTCTAATTAGATGCAGCACTACTTTGTTTGGCTTCTTATGTTATTGTTCTAAATTAGACCCAAAGTGATAAAAAAGTCTTTCATATCTTCTATTTTCTTCCTTCCCCTTACTTTTTATCACTTTGCCAGTTAACAGTAGCACACCATTATATAAAACAGACACATTAGACCAGCAGTCCTATCTATTAACTTCTGTGGAGTTTACTTGCTAATATAGACTACTGCACATTATAGACTATACAGTTCCAGTGTGGCTGCATGTTCTATAGGAGAGAATATCTGTGAATAGATACATTAGTGATATAAATATAGCTTAGATTGATAAATGCTGGGGCACAACTGTCAATTCTATAGGCTTATGTACCATCCTAGGCAGTGGCCACAGCTGAACAGCTACTCCAGTCTTTCAATTATTTCAGATGAGGGGGCTGTACCCACAGCTACTAATATTGTTCAGTCCAAAAGTATTACAAATATTATGCCTGCTAACTGAGTATTAGGAGACCTAGTGTGCATATATAATGAGTTTTTGAAATCTATATCCTCTAAGGCTGGGATTGTTCAAAACTCTTCAAAGTTTTTAAAAAAAAATAACACAGAGAAAGGATTTCTGTTTTCACTTTGTCCTGTTCATTGCGTTTCACACACTTGATTAAGCACATTTTAAAACTAGAAATGAAAGGTGAGACACACACTTTTTTTGGTGCTGAAGAATTTCACAATAACAGCTTTAAAAAACAAAACACCACACACACACACACACACACACACACACATTCTGATCTCAGTATATGTTTATTTCAAACACAATGGGATCCAGAAGCCCTTACGAACCTGCTTCTTGATAAAACCATTTAAGCATCTGCACTTTGAGTCCGTGTGAGAGTCAGCTAGAACAAGGCAGTTGCTATCATGTTTATGGATTCACTGTTGAGTGACCAAGCAGTCAAAACATGCATAATTACCCATTTGTAAATTATTGCTTTTTCGGTTATGCATTAGTTTATGCATCCAATTATTGCAGTAGTTGTTAGATGTAGTTTACACACTCTCTCTCACCACACACACACACACACACACACACACACACACACACGCGCGCGCGCGCACACACACACACACACACACACATCCCCTCCAATAAATACTGTCCTCTCTGAATGAAAACTATTATACTTTCCCCTTCTTCTCTGAGTTCAATAAATACAAACCCTCAAATCTTCCTTACATTGGCCAAAAAAAAACAACAACATCACCCAACAATCTTTAATAAAAGGCTATAGACAATACTTTTGTAGTGTCTCTTGTACATTACATGCAAACTGCTTTTCCTCTTTTCCACATATGACTAAGGCCAATTAAATCTTTTAACATCCATGCTGCCTGAGCCATTGGGTGGCTTTTTTCTTTAAAATGAAAAAAATAATAAAATATTTAGTATGGCTAAACCTGGTTTCCTGTACAGCTGCAGCTGCTACAACAGCCTGATGCTGCTGAGGACTTATCAACTCTTTCAAGACATCTTTGTGGCTTACTAAGGCTACATGGGATCCTCATTATCCTGAAGCTCATGGCCTTCACCTTGTACAAGCAACACTGGCTTTCCCATCAAAGATGAACTGGAAACAGCCGCTTGCTTAAATTTGCTTAAAAATCCAGATGTGTCATGCTGCTCTCACTCCCTGCTTTCTCTGCCCCTATGCTCTTGGCTTTTGCGATAGTAGGGCTTTCAGGGTTCTTTTGTGTTACATGTTACAGTGTCATTGCTAGGCCACTCTCCATAATCTTCGAAAGGTCCTGGAGGACGGGAGAGGTGCCTGAGACTGGAGGAAGGCCAATGTCATTCCAGTCTTCAAAAAGGGCAAGAAGGAGGACCCTGGTAACTATAGGCCGGTCAGCCTCACCTTCATCCCTGGAAAGCTGATGAAACAGCTTGTTCTTGGCGCCATCTCAAACCATGTTGAGGAAAGGAGGCTTATCATGAGTAGTCAACATGGGTTCAACAAGGGAAAGTCATGCTTGACTAATCTGATAGCCTTTTATGATAGCGCAACTAGATGGATAGATGAGGGGAGGGCAGTGAATGTGGTCTATCTCGACTTCAGCAAAGCTTTCGATACTGTCTCCCATGGCATCCTCGCAGACAAACTTAAGTGTGGATTGGATGATTGTGTGGTGAGATGGATTTGGAACTGGCTGAAGGACAGAGCCCAGAGAGCTGTGATCAGTGGAGCAGATTCTAGCTGGAGGCCTGTGACTAGTGGTGTCCCCCAGGGGTCGGTACTGGGTCCAATGCTCTTTAATATTTCATCAATGACCTAGATAAGGGGATGGAGTGTACCCTCAGCAAGTTCGCTGATGATACAGAACTGGGAAGCGTGGCTGACGTGCTGGAGGGCTGCGCTGCCAAGTGTCAGGAGGACGGAGCCAGGCTCTTCTAGGTGGCTCCCAATGACAGGACAAGGGGCAATGGGTGCAAATTGGAGCATAGGAGGTTCCGTTTAAACACAAAGAAACACTTTTTCACAGTGAGGGTGACAGAGCACTGGAATAGGCTGCCCAGGGAGGTTGTGGAGTCTACTTCTCTGGAGACATTCAAAACCCACCTGGATGTGTTCCTGTGTGATCTACTCTAGATTCCTGTTCTGTCAGGGGAGTTGGACTCAATGACCTTCCGAGGTCCCTTCCAGCCCCTAATATTCTGTGATTGTGTGATATGTGGACTAATGATGTTGTCTATGAACCTGTAGCACTGTGTAGCTGATTATACCCCAGATCAAGGGGTTTATACTTTCTACCAGTGACACTTTCTACAGTGTGGCCATTAGCACTCATTTGAAAGAAAAAGAGCTGTTAAAATGGAGGTGACAGTTTAAGAAAGTTTTTGAGAAGTACAAGGAAATGTTTGCATCTTTTTTCCCCATTAATAAATATATCATATACTTATCAAGGCAGTCACATTGAGGCCTTAAAAATTTAGACTCTAAAGATCTTCTTTACTTTACACCTTAACTTTGGCTATGCTTGGCAGTGACCACCCAACTAACACCCCAGTTCAGGATTTATCCTTTCATCTTGGTGCTCATGGGCTTCAGGGGACAAATAAAAATAGTATCTACAAGACAAAAATACAGCCGACTTTCTGGCAAGGTGGGAGCATGCATGTGAGGAGAGACCAGTAGCACATGCCTGCTTCAGCAGTGAGACAGGGTTCCACTGTGTACTATCAGTGCGTAGCTAATATAACAGAAATCACGGCTTTTTGATCAAACCAGGAGAAAACACTAGGTACAATTCCTCCCTGTGCTAGCCCGTAAGTCACGCTTTTCCTTTTTGTTTCTCTTCACCCCACCTCCCCCAAAATAATGACCACCTGCTAGTGTTGACTCTATATCAAATACATATATACTCGCCTATATATGCATGTGTACAGCCACACATGCATAATGTGCATAGGTGTGACCATGCATATATGCAAATAAATACACACACTCTCTCTCTCATGAGTTACTAAAAAACCCTCGCCTCATTGTTTAGCCTGTATTACTTACACATGCAATTAATGAAAAAAAGCTGAAATTTCTCCTCCCCCGCCAATATTTTTTGCATCTTGAGAAAGAAGTAAGAATTATTAATAAAGATCAAACACTTATTTCTACATCAGTCATCATGCGGTTTGTCAGCTGTCACTTAGGCCACTTCCCCAGGTACTTGCCTTGATGTAGCTTCATATATCCAAATATTGGTGCTGGCCTTATTATAGTCTTTAATGGCTGAATGGCAAAGATGCTTGCCAATGAGTTCTCTATACGTTCCTCCATCTAATTGCCAGAAGTCAGTCCTGCATCTTTGATCATCAAAACGAGGAGGAAGAAAAGATTATCAATTGCTCTTAGCTTTTTTATAAATGGGAAATGCAAAACCATAATGATACCTGTTTGTCTTGCTCACTCTCTACAGGTGTTGCTATGATGTCTTTCGTTACATAGGGCACCATCTGTGCTGGGCGAGACCATGAGTACATTCAGATCGTGTCCTTTATTTAGGTACAGTTGGCAGCATGACATTGTGGGGTTTGACAGTTAAACTGGACAGAGAAACACACAAACCTTAGCTATGGAGGGGTGTTATATTTCATTTGTTAGCATGTATTATCCAGTGAATCCTCACTTCTGAAGGAAGGACACTCAGAAATGGCACTGTATATGATAAGGTATAAGATGTAATGTTCTCTGCCCCGTAGTAAACACCAGCCTTCTATGAAAAAAATATAACCATAAAACATTCACATGTACTTGGTGTACACAAATTGAACACAAATTTCAGAAATTCTCCTGTACTCGGGACCAGCTTTTTCCACTCCGGTTATAATATGAATGCAGTTCATAAAAGAAAAAGGAGCACTGACTTCAAAGTAAAGGCTTAACATGACCCAATGCAGAAACTGGATGTAGATTATAACATGTCACTAGCTGAAGCAGCATAGATTGGAGAAACTTGCCAGAATCATCATCTGGTTTGGGGACTGTGAAATGGGTTAAACACGATCTAAATAATCATGAAAAACGATTTAAATTGTTTTGTCACTTTGTAGGAGAGTGAAATATTTTAAACAATCCAATTTTATAGATACTGTATTAACAATTCTTGTTATTGTCTTTAAATAGCTATTCTACAAAATGTAACAACAAAGTAGTCACAGTCCAAGAAGTCACTCCAGAATAAAGCCTATTAGGTGTTAGTATGGTTATATTTGTACTGCAGCCAGTAGACAGACATTAAAGCTGAGATAGTTTAGCTTGAATGTTGGATTATATAGTGGACATCATTGTCTTCACAATAAATTCATCTGCTTTGTATTTGTTTGATTCACTGATATTTCTCTAATGATAAAAATACCACAGTATGTGTTTTTGTGGTGTTTAACAGTTCTGCAAAATTACAAAGCCTAGAGTTAACTTGCACAATGGAAAGCTGCCTTTCCTGATGACTGGGTCCTATGTTTTTGTTTTAATACTTATTAGCACAGCCTTTTCTATTTTTTTTTTTTTTCTTCACACAGTTGTGCCAGATGTTGTTAATTTGAGATAGAGAGATTTACTAAATCATTTAGAACATCAAATGCTTGGGTGAGTAGATACTGCAGCACAGATAGATAGGAAACATCACGTCTTTGATGGCTATAAAACTTGTTGGCAACTTTGTGAAACTGCGAACACAAAAGGCACCCATCAAAGGCCTTTTGTAAGTTATCATAAATACATTCATTACTTTTACTTTGATTTGGTTATTACTGTACTTTCATGTGTGATGTCCCAGCAAACTGGAAATAAAGGGGGGGAGGGGGTGTAAAGGCAACTGCTAAAATAAGATGTTGCTCGGTTAAGGAATTAACTGAGAACAGCATGTTGTGAGATTTTAGAGCTGAGGCTAAACCAGTTTTTATCCGGATCTCAACTCCCTCAAAGGCAGTTCAGTGTGCCTTTTATCAAGGTGTGGGCTATCATCAAAGTGCAAAGATCTGGAGTTAAACCTCTATACATATCAGAAGTAATGGGAACCAAAGAAACAAGACTGATGCAAGGCCATCAGCACTTCTGAAGTAAGGAACCAACAAAATGCGTTAGATGAAAAGGTATATAACTTATGATTTCATGCACTATTTATGCACTCCGGATTAAAGCACTGTAATACATGGCAAAAGAAGAGGAATCGCCAAGCTTGCCTTCCTGAAATTATCAACTGCTGATGGCTAATGGGAAGCGGAGTGAAATTGCCAGATCTGCCATTTATAGCAAGTGCTGCCTATGAGCACCTTATCTACATGGCCCTTGGTTTAGGGTAGTGATGTTCACTACATAGTGTCACAGAAGGTTATTGAGGATGAGGGACTTCTCTTTGTGTGTTTGCAGGGGTGCGCAGTGTGTGTGTGTGTGTGGTTATTGGACCTTAGCTGGCAATTAAGATGATCCGTATATGGTCATAAAACAAAGACTATTTCAGAAGACTGTTACATGTACAAAAATATGAATTTCAACTTTGAAAATAAATAAGTTCAGTTTATTAAGAGCTGGTGTCAGTGCTGAACAAAATACACATCCTCCAGTAAATAAACATTTTGGTGAACTGGTTTGGTTTTTTTTTTTTGTTTTTTTTTTTGTTTTTTTGATTTACTAAAATACAACTTGGACCTTTTTTCTCCTTTTTGCAAATATATCATTTGTCTCCCTTAATTACATGTCCTTGTAACTGTGACCATCATTCTCCTTTTAGCCAAAGACTGAGGTTTGTTTTTTTAAATTCTTAGGAGTCTGGCCACATATGCAGGTTTGATTTTTTTTTTTTTTTAAGGGAAAATACTTGACAATGAAAAAAAAGAAAAATATATTTTTTTCTAATAAATAAAAATAATTTAAAATGCTAGAGGCTATACATGACTAGTTTTGATTATGTTCATTTATAAATGAAAGTTTCCAAAATACGTGGAAGCAATATTAAAGGCAGACAAAGATCTGTCTACTTTATTTTCCCATTAAGCTTGCCCTTCTTAACTTCTCCATCAGCATGTAAGAGGAATAAAATGTCACATCACCATTCATGAAGTTTGTCAGGCTTTAAAAAAATAGTTCTGGCCTCGAAGGAGTCAACATTCATCTTCAACTTCTCTGATTGGTGGTATCAAGCTGCTTGTCGATTTATATTGATTGATCTGATTGGCCATGTGAGTGCTCATGGGCTTGATTTGAATGTTTCTGGGATAGGCATTATCCGGCTCATCTGTAAACCATTTCTTTTCTGCTAAGGAGCAAAATAGGTAGAGACAGAAGGAGGGAAAACGAGAATTTCAATTAGTGAAGCACATATACACATAAACACACACAAAAAAAAATAAAAAAAAAATGGAGGGAGGGAGCAGTCAGCAAAATTTGTAGAGGAAAGGCAATCAATAGAAGGTGACATTGACTAATTACTAGCAGTACAGTGCATTAGATTAATACCTCTGAAAATACTTTTCATGAACGGAGGATGACATGTTTGCAGATTTAATAGGAGAAGCTAAAGAAAACTGTCAATATGCTAGCTTGCTTGTTGAACAGGAGAGCTCTTTTTTATTTTCATGCTCAGACGAACACCCTCTGATTCCTTTATTGAAAAAATGATACAAATAAAAGGCTAAGTTAAGAAGCCAAGAAGAACAGATGGGATAGGGGTAATGCAGAAAAGACCATGTGAGTCCATACACAGAGTTGCACCTAAAGCGTCAGAGGCTTCTCTCAACCATTTCAGCCTTGGGGTGGTCACTACTGCTGGCTCAGGAATCATGCAGGAGAACATAAAGGAGAATTTCCCACAGCTGATGCTAGAAATATGGCTCCATTCATCCTGCCAAATGGCTCCATTCTTGCATGGGATGGCCATTACATTGCTACATAGCGACCTGACTGCTTGCATATTGCTGAACTCCCCAGTTTGGGAAGGGGTATGGAACATACCTGATGCTGCAGATGACTGAAATTAATCCTGAATGGATTGGTAGTGATATGTGACAGAAAGGAAAAGGAAGCAAGGTTTTAAAGGAAGATTAGAGGGGAAGATATTCCTTTTATATCTTTGGGCGGTGTCTGTTTCCATGATCATAGGAAGAATTTTATGGTACTGATTTGGGGTGGGCTGGGAGCAACATAAGAGGCAGTGAGAATGCCGAGAGTCTGCAGCATTGCAGCCACCCGCTAGGTTTTCATGATTGTAACTACCATATTGTCTTGTTCATACATAAGTGTGGACACAAACGTCTTAAAATTCACAAAAGAAAAAAAGCCAAGAAAAGAAATAATTTTCTTAAGCCCTTTAGAGAGCAATCGCTGTTTCAATTCTTAATTATAGGGGTGTAACTTTACAAGAGAACTCTACTCAAAGACTTAGAACCTCGTGGTCTTAGAGTGGGTTATGGCCATTAGGTGCTTGTGCTTTGACAAGCATTTGTGAACAGCAGTTTCCATTCTCATTGTCCTTCCTCGTATTCCAGAGCTGAGTGTGCAAAGCAGCGGGTACAAATGGCCTGGGGGATGGAATTCTGCAACTGGGGCACATCAGAGCAGCTGTTCTTACATGTATGCACTACTCATTGTAATGTGAATCCCACAATACTTCAGAAGCTTTAGTGTCTCACAGAATACAGCCAGCCACTTTTGCTTATGACTGAAACGCTGCTGTATCTATCTGGGCTGGAATCAGTGCAGGGGTAGGAGTGCTCATTTAAAAAAAAATAAAAATAAGCAAAACAAAATCCAGCTCAGAAACTCAAAGGCCAAGTACAAAAATCAGGAGGTGAAGTAGAGAATAGAAACTGGAAGATCAGGAAGAATAAAGGACAAAAATCCAGGCACAAATGCATAAAAAAAAGCATTTAGCTTTGAAGTTAAGGCCTCTAAAAAGTTGATTGCTTTCCAGAATTACTGGACTTCTCAGTCACTTTTGTGAATATGAAATTTAAACACTTATCCTTGGTATTAAGCATCTACATGAAACTTGTTCATACATAAGTGTGGACACAAACTTCTTAAAATTCACAAAAGAAAAAAAGCCAAGAAAAGAAATAATTTTCTTAAGCCCTTTAGAGAGCAATCGCTGTTTCAATTCTTAATTATAGGGGTGTAACTTTACAAGAGAACTCTACTCAAAGACTTAGAACCTCGTGGTCTTAGAGTGGGTTATGGTCATTAGGTGCCATTATAAACACTTATCCTTGGTATTAAGCATCTACATGAAACTCCCCCTAATCCCCAACAACAAACCCCGAAGTCACAAGAGTTTAATCCATTTCTTTTTTTTTAAGACATATTTGTTACTTGTATGTATGCTTTAAAAAAAAAAAAAAAAAAGAAATTGGAAAAAAAATTCTATTAGTAATTGGTGGTTAATTACTGAAGGTAAACAGAACTACTGTATTGTTTTTATTTTCTAAAATGCATTTTTACCTCTTTTTGAAATGTTCTACCCATTCGTGATCATGGTAAATAGTTCCCTATCCCCTTAAAGTTGCCCGAGTCTGAAAAATGTTCAATCTTCCATCTTTCTCTCTCTTACCTATTATAATTAAGTTCCCTTTGATTTGAACAGATTGGACGATAGGAATTCATAATGTTACATCCTGCACACTGAAGCTAACTGATTAAGTGCTTTAAATTATTCTTCCTGACAGAATGATAAAGTTACAATCTGTTCAGAGATGATCTACAGCTTGCCAGACTCCTACCGCTTCTTTCTACATTCATTTATCTTTTTGTCAAGCAGTTAAAAAAAAAAAAAAAGGCCAAAAAAAAAGCCTCAATTCCATAGATCTTTTAAAGTCATCAGAACATCTGAATTATTAATGAGACTTTAAGGGAACGGTTCCTGATGGGAGCTGGTTTAAGAAAGGTTGTAGGAAAAAAAAAATCTGGGAATATGTACACATCAAAATAATTTCAGCTCCATTTAAAAAACCATTTAGTTCAAGTGTGAGACATGAACCATTATGCATTTGTGGAAACCAATTTTATGTGATCTACGATTAAACTAACCTTTCAGAGAGGTGTAAAGTGTGATGGTTATCATGTTTTAAAAGCCTTGCAAGATCACATAAACAATTTCAAACTAACAGTTTTCTAATGGTTTGTGTTTAAAATGATTTTGAGGCAAGTTAAGTACTGTGAACTTTTATCTCTACCTTCTTTTTTTAACATATGGTGCACAAACTTTCCTTACAAATAGAACCTGATGCAAGTTAATTCAATCTCATAGCAAGACAGCAGGAAACGGCTAAGGAGCAGGGATGAACTACACTGTGTTTCTCTGTGGCCAGTGTAAAGTACTTCCCTTCCTCTGCTTTCCGTGAAACTTTCCAAACAAGGCAATTATTTGTATGTCAATCTTTACAATAAAACTCATATCCAGGGAGCTGATCTTTAAAAGGACAACATCAAGTCTCTTTTTGCCTTTACCTGGCAAGCAAAAAATACAGGAAAGACATAAATGGAGAAACTAGAAGGTTCTAATTTCTTTTGTTTAAATTTCTTTTTACCAGTGCTGAAATCTTGATCCAGGCATTATCCTCTCCAGCATCACATGCTTGGACACAGCATTACAGTTTTCCTGTTCCTTTTCAACAGTTAAAAATGTCTTTGACCACATAATGATGACTCTTCTGTGAAAGTCCATTGACCTCTAAACTTACCTTTGAAATGTGAGCTTGACACTTTTCATCTTCACTCTCGACTGCTAAGATATTCTGCTCCTAGATACTAAATGTCCTCCTTGAATCCCTTACATGCTTTTCAGTCATTTTTTTGTTGTATTCACAGTCTGACTTTGGTATGTCTTCCAAAGTCTTCGCACAAATTTGTAGAGATCATAAACCATGTCATAGCACTTTCTCTTGTTGGTTCTTCTCCAGGTGGTAGAGGAACCAGTGAGAAGAGGTGCTATGCTGGAACTTGTCCACACCATTGAGGAGGGGCTGGTGGATAACATGAAGCTCAAGGGCAGCCTTGGCTGCAGTGGCCACAAAATAATGGAATTCAAGATCCTCAGGGCATCAAGGAGAGCACTCACCACCTGGGACTACAGGAGAGCAGACTTCAACCTCTTTGGGAATCTGCTTGGCAGATTACCATAGGATGAAGCCCTGAAGGAGAGAGGGGCCCAAGAAAGCTGGTCAGTATTCAAGGACCACTTCCTCCAAGCCCAGGAGAGATGTATCCCACAAAAGAGGAAGGCAGGCAAGAAGTCCAGGAGGCCTGCATGGACAAACAAGGAGCTCCTGGACACACATAAAGGCAAAAAGGAGAATCTACATAGAGTGGAAGCAAGGACAGGTAGACTGGGATCAGGTTAGGAAAGCTAAAGCATTGACAGATTTAAATCTGACCAGGGATATCAAGGACAACCAGAAAAACTTCTATAGATACGTCAGAGATAAAAGGACATAGAGAAAATGTGGGCCCTCTCTGGAAGGAAGAAGAGCTGTTCACAAGAGATATGGAGAAGGCTGTGGTCCTCAATAATCTGCCTCAGTCTTCACTGGCCAGGGCTCCAGGCACACCACCCAAAGGCAGGGACTGAGAGAAGGAAGATCCGTCCGCTGTAAGAGAAGATCAGGTTCAAGGCCATCTAATGAACCTGAAGGTGCACAAGGCCATGGGACCAGACAAAATCCGTCTGAAGGTCCTGAGGGAACTGGCGGATGAAGCTACAAAGCTTTCCATTATATTTGAAAAGTCATGGAGTTCTGATGAAGTTCCCACTGACTGGAAAAGGGGAAACAGAAACATAATCCCATTTTCAAAAAGGGAGAAAAGAAGACCAGGGTAACTATAAGCCAGTCAGTCTCACCCAGGTGCCTGGCCAATGGAGCAGAGCCTCATGAAGACTTTGCTAGGGCACATGGAAAACAAAGAGGTGGTTGGTAGCAACCAGCACGGCTTCACCAAGGGCAAATCCTGTCTAACAAACTTGGTGGATTTTTATGATGGGGGTCACAGCATTGGTGAATAAGGGAAGAGCAACAGATGTCATCCTCCTGGACCTGTGCAAAGTGTTCAACACTGTCCCGCACAACATCCCAGTCTCTAAACTGGAAGGACACGGATTTGATGGATGGACCATTTAGTGGATAAGGAATTGGCTAGATGGCCACTCTCAAAGAGTCATGATCAATGGCTCAATGTCCAAATGGAGATCTGTGACGAGTGGAGTTTCTCAAGGATTGGTGCTGGGATCGGTGCTGTTTAACATCTTTGTCAACAACATGGACAGTGGGATCGAGTGCACCCTCAGCAAGTTTGCCAACACCACCAACCTGTGTGGTGCAGTCGACATGCTGGAGGAAAAGGATGCCATCCAGAGGCATCTTGACAGGCTGGAGAGGTGGGCCCATGCCAACCTCATGAAGTTCAATAAGGTGAATGAAGTTCAATTGCACCTGGCCCGGAGCAGTCTCAAGCACAAATACAGGCTGCATGATGAGTGGCTTGAGAACGGCCCTGCAGCGAAGGATTTGGGGCATTGGTTGATGAAGCGCTGAACATAAACCAGCTGCAGCATCAAAAGATGTGTGGACAGCAGGTCAAGAGAATTGATTTTGCCCCTCTACTCTGCTCTTGTGAGATCCCACCTGGAGTAACGAGTCTAGCTCTGAAGACCCCAACAGAGGAAGGACATGGATCTGTTGGAGATGTTCCAGAGGAGGGTCACAAAGATGATCAGAGGGCTGGAGCACCTCTCCTATGAAGACAGGCTGAAGGAGTTGAATCTGTTCAGCCTGGAGAAGAGAAGGCTCTTAGGAGACCTTATAGCAGCCTACCGGTATCTGAAGAGGACTTACAGGAAAGCTGGAGAGACTTTTATAAGGGCATGTGGTGATAGGACAAGGGACAATGGTTTTAGACTAAAGCAATGTAGATTTAGAATAGACAAGACACTAGAAGGGGTTGCCCAGAGAAGTTGCGGATGCTTCATCCCTGACAGTATTTAAGACCAGGCTGGATGAGGCTTTGCACAACCTGGTCTAGTGGGAGACATACCTGCCCATGGCAGGCGGGTTGGAATTAGATGACCTTTAAAGTCCCTTCCAACTCAAGCCATTCTATGATAAACAAACTACTTTTTCATTTAAATCTGCCCATAAATTCCTCTTTAAAGTCTTTATATATTTTTATATTCATCAATTTTTTTTTAATTTCTCTGTCATGCTCAGTCTGTTTCTCTCCCTTTCGGAACATGCATATTGAGCCTTAACATATGTGTTTCTACGCTATAGTGAGGACAGGCATAGTTTTCTAGTTTATTTGTTCAAGAGAGCTCCTGATATTCCTACATGATAGTGACAGGTTTGTTTTTGACAGTATAACTTGAGAGACGTTGGAAAACCTCAGTAATCTCATGTATCAGAGAGCAGAAAACATTTACTTTCCTCTCAAACACTTGTGTTAGCAATGGGTTATCAGCATCCCAATATATCCATGAAGGTTGTAAAGGCTTCATGCTTTTATTGCAAATAAATAAAAATTAACATCCTGTGAAAGACTGTTCCCTGCAGCGTAAACATATATAAATAACTACAGTAAAATGATCAAAATACAGATTTCTTCAACTTATATAAGACTCTAGCAATTCTCGCCAACACATACATTGTTTTGGTTCTTTAAAATTTCTGTTACCAATTCCGGACTGAGGAATCACCTTTCAATAAAAGTCTCTTCTGAGCAGAGGCAAAGAAAGTACTAGCCAACCATGACACAAAGATTTACCAAATCTGCATGCTCAACATAATCCCAGGTTATTTTACAACTGTTGTAAATACGCATTTATTTTTTTTTTTCTTTTGTCACATCTGCAGTTTCAAACGAGTCTGCATGTACGTGTTTGTGTGCCTCCACATAGGCAGCTTGTTTATGGCTAAACTGAAAACTCTCCCATGCAATTTCTTTCTGTTTGAGAAAAAGGTAGTGAAAGTTTCTCCACTCACCTGCTCAGCAATTCTTTGTTTAGCAGATGAGTACTTTACATGTTACAAGCAGCAAGTAATTTGCAGGGAGAGAGAGAAGAAACTACTCTTTCTTTCTGTGAAGGTCTTTATTTTGCTCCAAGGCAACTACATTTTAGGGACAAAAATGCTATTCTGGACTTGCTCTTGGTGATTTTTTTATTTTTTAAACTAGCAAAATTCTTACTTTTGATAATGGGAATTTCACTGGAAAGCGCCTGACTCTGCCAGTTTAGGCCTGCAGAAAGTCATGTTAAGTACCTACAAATCTGCTAGAAACGTTTTTGTGTCAATGTTCAGATCAACAAAATTAGTTAGAACCTATTTTTCCTTGTCAAAAACATGCCAGGTTTGATACAAGTGGCAGGACCTCCATTTAAAGCTCTAGAATACTATCTCTTGACATTTGTGCTCCTTTTCCACTTTCAAAAACTAACCAGGGTAGTTGCTAAGAATGTTTGAATTGGGATAGGTTTCTGAAAAAATGGGAGATTTCCTTTTACTTCACAACATAAAAACAATTGTCAATGTAGCATACTTGATTTAAGCATTCCTCTACTTACAATGACCAACCCCCCAATTTCATCAGTATAAAAATATCAGACAATCTTCATCACTGTAATAAACTATACAAACAATCTGACTATAGTGAAGCAGTGAAAACCGCACATAGCGTAACTAAAAGTAAAAGCTTTAAGACTTCCAACTTCAGGATGGAAGACAGAGGAGAATTAGACTTCAACAGGATTTGAAGGTTTCAGATTTGCATCCATATTAGCTATTCCTCTTGTTGGTCACAAAGTAGGCAAGTGGCTGCTCTAATGTACACTGTTCATATTTTTACTATTTGAGCTGCAGAGTTATACAAATATTTTGGGTTTTGATAAAATCATTATGTCATATGTGATAAGTGGCTTTTTATTAACACCCTCCCTTCCTCTGCTAAATGGAAAATAGATAAAACATTAATGGAAAAGCATTTTGGTGTCAAAGTCACTAACATTCTTCCAAAATGCATAACTGCTCTCGACTATCTTCAGTCAACATTTCCAACATGAAAAGATGCTCATGAACATACATGGGGGACAAGAGAGTAAGAAGAGGAAGGGAGGAAAGGAATTGAAATGAGGGATGGGAAATTAAAGTAACATCTGCACCAGGGCAGGCATCTTCACTGAGCAGGAACCTGGGTGTTTACAAAAAGACACGTGCAATTAGAAAGGCAAGCAGATGAGAGGATAAAAAAATAAAACAGGGTTGAGCAACAGCAGCAGCAGCAGCAGCCAGTTTTACCTCTGGTTTGGAGGGAAAAAAAAAAGGCAAAATAAAACGAACAAAACAACCAACCAAACAAACCAATAAGTGAATAAAGTTTGTAACTATTTTTTTTTTTTTTTAATTTCACAAGTTTTCACAAGGACAAAGTCATAGAAGGAAACCCACAGCAGTTGCTAGGTCATGCAGAACCATTAATTGTCATACCTTGGCCCATTCTATTCATCCTTGTTGCACTTTAGAAAAAGAAGTAAGCTATGTAAGTTTTACAATGCTTTTAAACTGTTATATTTCCTGTTGAGCACTTTAACTGGCACATCCTTGTAGTAATAAATATTCTTAGGGCAAAACATGATAACTTTCTTTGCAAAAAGAAACACATGAATTTGTCTGAGGAGCGAAGAGCAACTGTAACAGACTCATTTGTAGGGGAGCATCTGTAATTTGCAATGTATTTCACTTATAGGACTTACAGCTGCATTTGAATGTACACACACATATATTCCAATCATTATGCGTCACACTGCACAGTGGTACTCTCTGTAGCCCACTTTTATGGTTCCAGGTTTTGTCAGTAAAAGTGCTTGGCTTCATTGTCAATTCACACAGCAAGCAAATCTTCAAAATTATCATGCTTGGGGAAGGGGAAGGTAGGAAACAACACTAACCATAAAAGCACCTTGTCTGGGTTGGCAGTTACAATGCTAATCACTCTCACACCCAAATATGTATTTTCTGTCTGCATGCTTTCCTGCTGAGTAGCCAGGCAAGGCGGCATGTGTTTCTGGACTCCCTACTCTGGGAAACTTTATACAACCTAGAACTAGTTCTAGATTTCAAAAGGTTGGCATTTGAAATTAAACAAACAAAACAACCGTAAAACATCATTTCTATGGCTGTCTAGGATAGGTTCCTTTCCACTACTTTAATTCCCTGCCACAATTTGCATTTGGCTACGTGTGTCACTGGCAAGAATCTGCAAGCAACAAACTCTGGCAAGTGCTTAGAACATAATGATGAATCACAGGGAATATTTCCACCCCAGCCCTCTTGTCTTGCTCACTAGCTGTTTAGGGCACAGCACCTTTTCTTCCCAAATGGGAGAGATCTTAAAGGCACTCAGCTGTCTTCCCCTGTATTCCTGTGTACTAGAATGCACATGTTGGAAAGAACCTGCTAGAACATGGAGCAGGACTTCTGGAGGACCTTCGCATATTGGGACTCTTGTTGGAAGATTTATACCACTACTCTACCTTGGAAAAGTTAAACTATCATCTGGGGAAATGAATGAAGTCCCTCAAGATCTGATACTTAAGCATAGAAAAACGCTTGCTCTTTTCTCAGCATTATTTATTCTGTACATAAGGTGACTAATTCACCTTTTAAAGACGTAAAAATCCCAGGAAGGCAGTTTTTAATGACTTACATCCAATATTTATGATACATATGGCTTTTTATCCCAAATGTCAAAAGTGAAAGAAAATGTAGCTATTCATGTGGCAGTATAAATAGACAGAATAATAATTTAATATGCAATTAGACTCTTTCTAAACTTACATTAAACCATGGGAGTTTTACAACTCCATGTCCAGACAATTTCAGTGTTAAAGGGAAAAGACACTATATTGAAAACACTAGTATTTTAGAGAAAGTCCTTAAACAAGCAGAAAAGTCCCTGATGTTACTTTGGTATAAAGCAGGTGCGTAGCAATAATCTATACAAGGCGTGTAAACCCTATATAATAAAAGCATTGAGAGTGAAAAATCAGTAGGGATTTATTGGTTTTGTTTTGGTTTTTTTAAAATGTGTTACTTTTATAAGCTTCGAATAAATGTAGCAACTCTTGTAAATATGAATATAAAAAAACCTACTGCAAGGTACATCAGCACTTCTGTACTAAATGACTTTGTGTAACTCTGACATCAAGAGCAAGTGTCCATGTTAAGTATCCTCTGTTTTCTGATATGTAGAGTAACTGCAGTGAGTTATTTATGTTTTCAGTGTGCCTATGAGTTTAGAATTTTTTTTTTCTCCCCTACTATCATAAACAACTTTTGGTCCGTCTGCTTTGATGCTGTTGTGCTTAAGGGTTTTATGGTGGTGAAATAAAAATGACAATCACATGCACACTGTCATACATATGCAAAATATGTGTACAAAAAGGGAGAATTCCATGGGAAAACAGGGAACATTACTGCTGGAAACATTAACTGGGGAGAATGGGTGGTGAATGCAAGTTTCACACACAGTGGGAGCAGGAACACATATCAAAGTCTATCTTCCTGCACATACTTCTGTTTTTCCCGGGAATCCCTGGTCTTGGTGCGGTTCGGTCGGTTTGCTGTTGATGGGATGGAGTGAACTGATGAGCTCTTCTTGCTGGAAGAATAGGAGGAATGGGAGGAATGAGAAAGACTGGCTCGGGACTGGCCAGCGTTGTGGTCAAATTGCATCAAACAGAAGATCAAGTCTGTCGGCACAAGCTCAAATTCATACGGTGGGTTTGTGATAACATAACTGGGAAGAAAAAAAAAAAAAGAAAGAAAGAAAGGAAGAGAAAGTAGGTTTAGATTTGCACTAAATATTTTTTCTACAGTTATTATAAACTTTTACCCATGTTTTTGCATTCCTGTTTCCTTCAGTGTATACCTAATTTTATCTCACATAATATCCACTAAGATTTAAGACCACCTTATGCCAGATATCACTTCTTGTACGTTTTCTGTTGCAGAGACACTGCCTGAGTAGGATGCTCTTCAAGTGAATCATGTTACAATATTTTCAGAGAAGATGCCATACAGATCACACCGTCCTTTGTCTAGTTGCACTGTTACATACTGACAAAAACCAGTAACATATCCACCACTAATGGTACTTAAGAGAATGGCTGAAAAGCAGCGAGAGGAGAATTTTAGGTGCCGTTATATTTAAATACATATTTACCATATATTTATTAAACATTATATTGTCAATAGAGCAAGTGATAAAATTATTTGTTTGGATTGTAACTGTACGTTATTTTATGTTAAGGAAAACATATCAGCAATTTTGCAGTAAGGTTAATTTTGTTCATTCATTTCACGTGCACATTCATGGCCTCAAAGAGCATTTATAAAGAGAAGTCTGCATATCCAAGAATCCAGCATCACTAAGTATACATTCCAGGCCTGAAATAAAACCTCTACCATTTTTAAGAATTCCCATCTTCAACTGACCCAATCTGTCCAAAACTTTACTCTGGTGGGCTGCAGAGTTGCTTATTACCGTGTTCACCCAATAATGATGCTTTTTGTAGAGAATGAAACAGTAACAGATGGTAGATTTGTGATAGTTCTGCTACGAGTCTGTGTGTGTATTTCTAGTAGGTACTTAATTCAGATACATTTCAAGTAAGCTGCTAAATGGCCTTTATTTTGCAAAGATCAAAATGTGTCTGCTCTGTTTAAAGCACTGAGGTCAGCCTTGGTGCTACTGAAGTGAAAATGCAGCCTACCAAGAGAAGAGTTTCCACTTACTGAAAGAAATGATTATTAAATACAGATAGTACCAATGGGAAGCCCGCAGGAGTACTTTTTGAGCATTCAGGAAAAAAACCAAACGGTCTAGGTACTATAATCTAAAATACTATCCAACTTGTATGAAAGTAGCGGATCATCATAAATCAAACAAGATAAATATATGTTCTGAAAATTTACTTAAAAATGTTTTGCTAAAATAAGCTGAAAACTTATGCTATGATATCCAGCTCGTGATTTAAACTCAGCTAAAGAGTCCTCATGATGTCCTCAAAGAGTTTTTGGGTCAAATTATGTAAAAAATGAAGAAAGTTCTTTTTTAGATTTATTACAGGCACTGGGATCTTCCTCACCAACAGAACTGGTGAACACTAAAGCAGAGATGTTCCAAAAGACTAGACTTACCGTTTAGTGCATTGGCTGGGAGTACTTAGATGTGCATCCCTTAATCGATAAATTCCAAAGCAAAGCATATTGTATGTTTTCAGTGCTTTACAAAATAGATCTCCATAACAACCTCCATCCTAGGAGAAAGAAAGGAAAGGGGCAAAAAAAGAGAGAACAGTACAATTTTTTCTCTTTGTTTTCTCTGTTAATAAAATGTCAGGGAACAGAATTTTCAGTGTGAGCCTGTACAAGAAGGGCAATGTATAGACAGACTGCTGTTTGTCACAAGTGAGAATTTTTCACCCAACAAAATAATAGACAGGTTTTATTTCAAATAAGTAACTATGTAAGGTGATCATTATTTTTGAGAGGCTTGGTCCATGAAATGATGGTAAATTGGGTAGAGTGAGTGATTTGCTCTAAGCTGAAAATAAAAATTTTGGTACCAAACAATGCATATTCCACAAATTACATTAACTACGGTATTAAAATTGTTCATATTTTTGACCCTTTTTTGGCAGTAGCCATACTGTCATTTAGACAAATAAATTAATTGGGGAGCACTTAGAGTTCTGAAGGGTTAAAATATCTCCCACTCTAAAATAATGATGAAATTAATGCCATTTTTCATAAATAATATAAAATAATTTGATTAACCAAAAAAAGGTTAGATTTGATAATCTGCATATCTAAAAGATTGATTCTTAAGTAACGATGTGTGTTAGCACATTCTGCCTTCACTGATGCAGTGTGATTAAGACTGTGGTGAAAAAGCATTTGAAGGGTTAGTATTGCTTGTTTTATTTGTGAAAACGTTACATCACATGCCCAAGTATTCTGAAGAGCTGTTAGTCTCGGCTATGAATGGACTTCTACATGAATTGAAAGGCTGTTTACTTGTATCTATGCTCTCTTATCGCCCTTAGTCCTTAAATTGGGATTCCCTGTCATTTCTGTGAGGAAGGTCACTCCATTCTTTTTGAACAGAGCTGGTGAACACAAGGTTAATTTAAGTAATATAAAACCCTATATCACTATCAAAGCAAAGCGGGTGTTTTGGGATTCACATCAATATTACAAAATTTGGTCCAGATAGTTCTTTACCCACATGAACCACTTTAAAGAGATGGTTTGCTTATTTGGCTTTGGTGTTGTTTTTGTTTGTTTCACCCTTAAGATAGAGGAGTCAAAATGTCAGAAAACTAAGATTTCACAAGAATTTTAGCAAAAAGCAAACCTTACTGCTCATGTTTACAATGGATTATTGTTATAATGGTGATGTCATCCAAGTCAGCTCATTCATCTCTTCAGCTGTCAACTAAGAAGAGTCATAGGACTTTCTGTATGAAATATCCAGTCAAGAAGCCTGGAAGCAACATAGCTTCTTAAAAAGGGTAAGAGCAAACCTGGCACCCTGTGCTGTGACTTGTCAAATGACGTAAAGGATCTATCAAATTAAATAATAGAAATGATACACTGAATAAGATAGGTTTTTAATTCAGTTTGAGAGAAAACAAATAGAGTACAGATCGGCCTTAGTCCTGCATTCCCCTCATGATCTTACCCCTAGGTCTGCAAATGGCCCATCATACAAAGCCAACTGAGCAACTCGACACCTGTCCCTGTTTGCAAGTGTCTGGGGTGTGCTGTAACCTCCTCTCAATGCATTTTCCTCAGCAATCAGTGCTTCCAGCTCTGGTGTGGCTCCTCCTGTTACCAATGTCCGTATCAGTGTGAGGATATTGTCATTGAAGTATGTCTGCAGAGATAAAAGAAAGCT
The DNA here is from genome assembly GCA_013396935.1 of Baryphthengus martii. Classification (NCBI taxonomy): domain Eukaryota; kingdom Metazoa; phylum Chordata; class Aves; order Coraciiformes; family Momotidae; genus Baryphthengus; species Baryphthengus martii. The sequence goes on along the minus strand of VWZK01005016.1, from coordinate 99,977 downwards.
CTTTAAGCAAACACCATTAAAGTCACAACTGAAGACATCCAAATTACAACTTTTCTGGGTTTCTGCTGTTTAAAGTTCTTGGCTGTCTCTTCAAATAATTTTATGTAGAAAGTGAAAAGACAGCAGCCTCCAATTACTCTATTTTCTTCTATCCCATTAGGCTCCTATACTAGATCCTTCCTTTTAAACACCAATTTAGGTTGATTTTTATTAAAGTACAAAAATTTGAATGATTTATGTTTCCTGTAATTGGTGTTAGTAGTGATGCAATGACTGCTTTCCTTCTCATTGCCTTCATGTCTAATAATAGGCTTTAGGACATGTAATTGTAAAATTCAGACCACATTTAAAGCTTACACAGGCTAGATTGCCTTTTTACTCTTGTCACCAATTCGTTGGGGAGCTGCCTTTGTGCTGCAAATGTCATTACTTATTACTGTGGCTGGACTCTAGCAGTCTAACCGATGTATTGTACTAAACATCTTATTACGAGACTTGACAGTGTTCAGACATAAGCATGTATCAATTAAACATCTTGAGTTCATTCCAGATAAATGTATGATGAGTTTGGGATCCTGGTGGTCCTTTTAAAAAACTCTAGGGTATAGGGTAAGTGTGGTTTATTAGGGAAGATTTACTTCACACTGACATTTTGCCAGTGTCTGTAGCATTGCTGGTCTGTCAGGCAAACAATGGGTATTTTAAATATTAATTTAATGCCAGATGAATGACTTTCAACTTCACTTAAAAGTATACCAGTACAGTTCAGAGACACTCAGTTAAATTTCAGCAATGTAATGTACTGAGCAAAAAAATAATGTTGAACAAAAAAAGGAGACACCATCACTTACAGTGTTACTAATGTCTGTGTTTTCCAAAGCTTTGCAAGTGTGGGAGACATACCAGAAGAAAATGAGTGCACTGTAGTGTACACAGGATAGACGTTACTGCATGTGTGGATTCTACTACTGGATTTGTGACTTTTGTTGAACTTGGGACTTGGAATAAATGTCTACAACCCAAACAAGTGAAAATGAATACTGAATTCTCAAACTGTGCTTGTTGTCCAAAGACAACGCTTTTTAAGTAATAATTTTCAATTGAACTCATTGCTTTATCCCTATAATGCAATTGTATTAACAACATGAGTAAACTGAGGTACAGGTTGAAATATTTTATGCTGAGATCAAACAGCAGAACTAGCTTCCTATTCATGTCGCTTTGATATTCTTTCTTTGTATAATGAAATTTCAGTTTTATTGTTCACTTGAGATGACAGATAAAACAGGAGAAAATGCATTCTACGTGGCAATGTTTTTCACTGTTACATTGAAATTTCATAACTTCAAGCTTCTCTACTTCTTTACATAGGCATATATGCCCTTCACCTGTTGACTAAATTAAAATGAGAGGAACATATTGTTATTGTTATACACGCCCTAAAGCAAATATTCACATCTCATCAACTCCAATTATTTTAAATTAGCTTGGGTAAGGCACTACATATTTTAAACACAAAGTGTACTGTTAAGAGTTGTCTGACATTAGTTCAGGAAGATTCAGTTAGTCTAAAACAACAGCTAATTTCAAAGTGTGGACGCACCGTATAATAATTCAAGTATTATGCTCAGATCTTTCTTAACATACAGAAAAATCAATGTGCCCCTTGCAGCAGTCTCAAGTGATTACATAATGTTTAATAGGAATTGCTGTCGTGAGAGAGAGAGAAGACACTCAGGCATGATTGTTTATTCTTCAGTTACTTCTTCCTTGATATCCCTGAGGTGAGAATAGGAGTTGCCCTCTTTGGTAATACTTCCCACTGTGCTATTCTTTTCCAACATGAAAGTACTCAGAATAAAAAAAAACAAAAAAACCACAACATTAAGTTTTGTCTCTTTTCTTAGCCTTCGTCAGTACATTCTATATACCACTACGAACTAAAATAATTAGCACAATTCCTTTCCTCCTGCAGTTACACAGCAACGTTACCTGACACCAGTTTCATGGATATAAAGCCAAATTCTACCAGATCTAGAGGTTGGAGGCACTACAATTGAAGAAACTGGAAAAGCCCTTTCAGTAAAAATATGTATTCTATATGGCACTTTCAGCACACATCTTCACAAAAGCATACCATTTGCTGCTATAGCATCTTTTCTCATGCCTTCCCTACTCTTTTATTCAGTACTTTTTATTCTTTTCTTCTCTAAGTAGGGATATTTAGTATTATTCAAAAATGGTATTCTCAGTTTTACATCTATAAACCAAGATAGAAGAACATGAAACAAAAGTAAGGCATATCTTTACTGGTAGATTTTTCAAGTCTCGTTTACAATGAGGCCAATTATGATAGGAAATCTTCACCTGCTCTAAGACTGATGTATGCTGGTTCGTGTAAAATAGCCTGGTTTAATATATTGCTGTCTTGCAGTGATTGGTGAAGCACACAGATCTAAAATTGTACTGGTAATTTTACTACTCTTTAGGAGGAATCATCAGGGCAGCCTTCATTGGTTTCCAACTCCTTCTCTCTCTCTTTACTCTGCAATTCAAATTATAAAAACTATAGCCAAAATCCAAGATTTAAAACCACATATTCTTAGCTCATCTGGATTTTGTACTGTGCAATTACACAATTACCCCTTATGGCAAATTCAGTTGTAGCTCACTAGAGCATGATCTCCTAAGAAATTGTACTGTGGCCACATCACTCATTTTACAAATTGAGAAATGAAAGTAGTAGTAATAGTAGTAAAAGAATGTATCAAGTCAGGCACATGCCACAAATTCATTAATACAAGTACATTAAACTAAACTACGCCCTGCCCCAACCCCAGTGTAATTAAGACACAATGGGTCCAATTCTGACTTCTGTCATGTGTCAACCAGGAGGAACTCTGGGAGCCAAACTCGACTACAAAACTGATGCGAATGAGAAAAGCATCAGGTCTATTGTAGAAGGAACAGAATGCTGTCACTGGAGAAAGGTCTCCCACTGCTAGACAAATGTTAAGGCAAAGCTAAGACACTTATTAGCAAAGGAGGCAACATCCATCTTGGAACAATGGCTTAATTTGGGTTTCACACCATGACTGATGTGGATGTCACCATTTAACCAGATGGATGAGTGCAGCCAAATGATGGGTTTGGGGTTTTTGCCATTAATGAGTGAAAAGATTCCAACTTTCAGGATGGACGGCTCTGACATTGCAACTGATAAGAAAATGCCCAACCATAAGCAAGGAAGGATGAGTGAATAGGAAGCTGTAACTTGTCACCTTCTGCTAAATAGGGTTGCTTCCTCTTGTACTAATATATTTAACACTCCTTAGGAAAATCCTGTCTGTTCATGCTTTCAGTTATCACAAAATCAGACTCCTCTCATTTCTTCTTGCTTGTATGGAACTGGGGGACAGTGAAGAGCTCAACTAGCCGATATCCATTTCCTCTGGAATAATAATACACTGAAATTAATTTTAGAGCGATCTTCTACTTGCTCTGTGGGAGGGTACGTGGCCTGGATATGCCAGTACTTATAAGAAAATGATCTACAGAATATCTTTGGAAAGGTGCTGCTGTACTTAAAGTAACAAGACATCTTCCAGTGATGGTAGTGAATCCCTTTTGTTGACTATAAAATCATAAATGAAGAAATACTTGTTTGCTACTGCCATTAACTGAACTCCACACTGGACATGTGTATGACATCGCTATAATCGGCATCTGGAATAAGAATATGAAATACAAGTAGTCTAAACACAGAAAAAAGGAAATTCATCATAGACACTGAAACGGGGTAAACAGCAGGGAATTGTAACATAGATCTCTGAGCTAGCAGTGCCACCTAGCCTATGCTTCCGAATTGTAGTGCAGCTCTTTCAAATGTTTCAGGGATGCTTTCTCCTTTGTTCAATCATTTTTTAAAGTATAATTACCAGAGTGCTTATGTTTTGCAGTTAATGCTGTCAAGCCTTTTAAACTAATTGGTCTTTTACAGAAAATTTAACGGAAAATTAGCACATCTTTTAATAACATTGCCTTAACTTTAATAGTATTTTGCCTTTCATCTAGAATTACTCTAAAATTGTCATTTTCCGAGTTATATCTACCATTTTTTTTGTGTTTGCTAGTGGTTTTTTTATGGATTTCTTTCAAGAATACTCCTCCTTCACTGCAAGGGGTTTTTAAACACCACTTTCAAACAAATATTTTACCTTGTTTTTCTTTTACATTTGGTGGAATTCTGTTGAATGATTAATATATATCTAAATCTGGGGAATGATTGAGCTAACATCAGTAACTTATACCAATAACAAAAAGGGCCTTTGAGGCAGACTCAGCAACAGAAAATAAATAACAGCATTTCACAGTTTAAAGAAGTTTGGGACTCTTCAGCTTACAAAATGCTTCTTGCTAATCCCCTGAACAGACTTGCACAAAAAACAGTCTTGTGTTTTAAAATGTCCGTATCATAGATTAGAACAGTTTCTTTTCTGTAAAATAAGACTATGAGGACCCCTTAAAGATAACTCTTGAGTAAGGGATACAATGAAAAGTTATTCTTAACTGTTTTAACTATTGTCTCCCCTTCTGTCTTTTGGTATCTATGAAGAAAATGTAGAATTTAGTATTCTAGAACAAAATTCAAAACCTAAAGTTCTAGCACAAGGAAATAAATTCTACAATATTGAAGGTTAAATGATATAGTCTGGTTCTGAAGATCCTTGCCTCTAACAGCACCACTCTGATCATATCTCAAGTTTATTGTCAGCAGTATGTATAGGAGGGACGCCCACCTGCCAGAACTTCTGTAGTTCTCATAGCTTCAGCGCCAACAGGACTAACGAAGAAGCTTTGGCTCTGAAGTCAACTCTTCAAACTTTTAAAGGCACTGTGTGTTGATAAAACTGGTTTCCTTAGAAATTTTTTATGGAATAACTCAGTGAGACCCAGAAAAGGAAACGGTATTTCTCAAAATTTTGTTTCACTTAAGCTATCCTATGTCATGCAACTTTTTTACAGATGAAGCTAATCTTCTTGCAAAACACCCACGTTCTCTAAAAGATGCTTCAGTCTCATGGATTTTAGTCCAATTTGGTGATGAGAATGTGCTCTGTTTTTCAGGAGCGGTCCCACCTTGAGACCAACAGACTATGTATATTCTTTCCTTAGGTTTGCATATGTTATGAGAAAACAAATATTAATATATCATTCAGGTCTCTGATGTTAGTAGTAGATGTCTCTTCAAAGACATAAAAATGATTAGCTGATGTGATTTAACAATAGCCATTGCCACACTTAAAACATGAACCATGCCTACAGTCTTCGCACAGAGTACAATAATGCACTTTAACCGAAGCCTGGAGAGACCACTGTTACCAACTCATCAAATAGACAGTGCAGTTTTTGAGCTTGTTATTGTCTTCTGAGCAATGATCTTTGAACTACTACACTGTGAATCATAGGCTTGTGGAATACATTGCCTTTTGCTGCAGAGGACAAACTTTGTAGATAGCCTGCAGATAGCATTTTGAGAAGTAAATTTCATTAAGCATTTTATCATTGAAATAAGAAAGTAACAGATGATTTCAAATTTAAAATATCTAATACTGTTATTTTATAGGAAATAACACTAAATTAGCAGAATGTAATGCTATTCTGCATTCAGATTTGAATTGGAAAGGGACAACGTATTTTCTAATCTGTGATTCATGAGTAGGGTTTAGTCCACTACTTCTATATTAATAAAGTTATATAAAAGAAAATCATAATTTAACATCGATTAATACTGTTAATTATTATTCAGCAACTGAATACTTCAGCAAATTATTTTAAATATATATCTCTTGAATATATGAATGTAGCTGAGAATAAATGCTGCATGTATATTAGTCTACTTTCTGATCTTACACCTGTTTTACTATGAAACCCTGCTACTGTGAAAAGAGAGTAAATCTTAATCAAGTAGTTCATGCATTGTACTTTTATACTCTAGGCCATATAAGGAGTTTTGATTTCAGATATATCAACAGAGATCATAAGTTGAAATTTTTCTATAAGAATTAAGCAGTAAAACCTCCTAAATCACTAAGTGGATTGAACAATGGACTATATCCTTGTCTCAAAGTCAGCTGGCACAGGACAGCACACTGTGAATTATTTCCTTCTTACAGAATTCCTGTGCGATTAATAGGATAAAAATATGATTGCAGATATCACAGTTCAGGTAGGATTTTGTGTTCAATTTGCCAGTACTGGCTTGAAGTTAGGCAGAATAAATAGAAGCTGGTCCCTAAAAACGAGTGCAAGTAAATCAGTTTGTGTGAGAAATGCTTTTCCTTGGAGAAGAGATGAAAGGAGAATATATCCTTCCCATGAGAGTAGGGATAGTAAAGGGAAAAAACCTCACACATCTTACACTTTCTGAAGGGTCAGGAAGAATTGTACTTTTCCAATTCTTTAATAGGCCTTTGAGGAATAAAAGAGAAAATAACACTCCCACCAATCAGCAAAGTGGTGAAAGAAAAGACAGGATGGTGAACAATTCTAACTGACTGAATCCTTGACTTGTCTCCTTGATTAGTATTTTTTCTTAGTTAGAATTTTCTACTCTTATTATCACATCTACTTCTCTGGCTTCAGGCTGTGCTGCCCCTGACACATAACATGACCACTTAGATGTGAAAAAGTTTGAAAATAGACTCTGTTTAAGAAAGGCATTGTGGGAATGGAGGGATATATTGTTAAAAGCTGAAAATTAATAAAAGTGAGCAGTAACTAAAAATATTGTGAGGATTACATGATGAGCTCCAAGTCAAAATTTCTGAACACATTCCATGTATTTCAATTGCCTCACTATTACTTAGACAATATATCTTTCCACAAGAAAAGAACGGTGTCCACAACATTTCGCTCTTTTTGTGGTGATGTCAGTAGCAATCAGGAAAATTAACCCTACTTTTTCCAAGATTCTGAGAGTGCCCTACTGAGTGATTCATTCCGGGACATTGATTTAAATAATGTGAGCAGATAAACAGCTCTCAATATAACAATTTCAAACGTTCATGTTAAATGATTCCCATTTATAATGTGAAAATGTTAAATACTTTATACACAGAAATTTTAATTAGACAAGGTACAGAGTTTAAGTGTGCTTGCTTAGGCTTTCTGAATTTGTCATGTCTGCAAAATATGGCAAATAATTTTCAAAGACGGTATTTTCAGAGATTACTGCAAAGTCTCAAATTCCATTAGAATAAAATTTTACCAGTGTAGACAGGTAATATTAATCTGTGGATTGAACAAATGAGGAATATAGCAGGAAATAAAAATATGAAACACAGATACATAAATATAAAATACAAATAAAATATTAAATAATAAAAATCACTCTGAATTTTTTTTAAAAGCAACAAGTTTCATTCTTAATTTAGATGAAGGTCAGACTTGGTACCTTAAAGGAAATCTGCTCATTTCTAATATTACATGGGTTTACAGTGGATGATTTCCAGCACTCTGGAACTTTATTCCACGAGGAGCTCAGAAAGCCTGTGCTCAGATTTTCAAAACGTTATGACCTTGCTACATCTAGCAGAGCTTAAGGTCCCTTTAAAGGAAGTGCAGCTCACACAGAGCAAGAGTGGTCTGAAGACCTAGCCAATATGAAGCAAGGGAGGATGAAAAGGAATATGACCGAGGCATTCGCTTCAAAACTGTACTATGAATGCCAACCAAAAATCCCAAAGTAGACATAACCAAAGGCTACCGTCTGTAGCTTCTGGCATGCACTTATGCTCTGATTCACAAGATAACTCATGAAAAAGATGATGACCTCACTTCATGCAAGTAGAGTTCACATGATGCGTACGTACAATGGCTTTTGTATAGTTCAGTCAGTATCCCCCAGCGCTCGTACTCATGAACAGTGAGTATAGGCACTGACACACTGAGTATGGGTCTGGGTTTCAGGAGGGAGATACAACTTTTAAAAATAAATATTATCCTTAAAGCCTGACATGAGACTTTCTGCTTTTAAAATTGTAGACTCGTGGTAGTCCTGGATATCTCAGTTGTTTTAAGGTCTCTGTGTCCAACTGAAAAAAAATAACCTAGTTTGGGCTCTGAAATTCTCCTGACATGAAAGACAAAAATGTCTTCTCCTGCCTACCTGTGGAAAAGGGACTACATTTTCATACTCTTTCACAGTAAGTTCGATGGAAGGAAATGAAAAAGGTTTTGCTTACTGCGCTCATGAGAGAGTCCAGCACACTGACAGCAAATGCGGTTCCACATGCAAAGGGCTGCGTGAGATACAATTCTGTGTCTGGATCGTCATCATCATCTTGGTCCAAGAACTGAACATTTGAATCATTTACTGAAAATAATAATAATGATTAAATCATAAGGTGCTTCTGGGCCACCAGCATGTGACCTTACACATTACACAGTTAGAAAGAAAAAGAAACAGCGTATGTCTGGAAACACAGACTTGTGTCTTTGACGTCACTGAAAATGAAATCAAAATGGATGTGAAAATGTGGAGTTAAAAATCTGTTGATCATTATCTTGCTCATAGAGGTGATTCTCTTGCTCTTGAGAATTGACTATCACTTTGCCGTAAAAGTAGCTTCATGGCACCAGCTGCCTGCACTCAAAAGGAGATACATAATGCTCTCATATACTGAGACAATCTTGGCGTTGGTCGGGTAGAGTGGCTAAGGCTGTATGCACGTACAGTGAAATGTTACCACAAGATACCAAGTCAGAACCCCGCTGCAAAATAAAGGCTGTCCGTAAACTCTGATATACCCCACAGGCATCTGTTAGATGTGCTGCTGTGATTCTTACTGGAGTGGTGTTAACGCACTTATGGCTCAAAAGAGGATTAAACTGTCCCTTTAACATGCATCTATATGAATGAATGAACAATACTCGAGCCATTCTCTTGTAGCACTGCCTTTTGTGCAAATATTTGTCTCCATAACTTCACTTCTTTAGCCACAAATTCTATATTAGACAGTGTGAAAAAAAATCTGCATCAGGCAGTTCTAAAGAAAAAGCCCAAGTAAAGCAGTACTTTTCATTTAGACTTTCTCTGGTATTTCATGGTCACAGTTAAGAACCCTGCCACCATCTCATTACACTAAAAACAGTTGTTTTCTTCAGATCAGTGTATCAAGTGGATCATATTTCATGAAATATTTAATATTAGTCGTCCTCAGGCATGAAAGCACAGAGTGCTTAGCTATGCCATTGAAATATCCTTTAACTTATTAAATAACAAATTAATTTCAGTTCTCATGCAAGGATGGGAAACAAACTTTTTCAGCATTTGAAACAGCACATATTGACTTTGTCCCAGTTCCCCATGTGAACACATCTCCTAGGTTAGCCCAGTGAGCTTTAAAAACAACATGTGAGCTGCTAACTTTGTCAGGTTTTTGGCTCTAAACTTAGGTTAGAAATTTTTCAGTCTGCTATTCTGATCTTCCTTCCTATACAGTTTCATTGTCCAACTACTCCTTTTCCAACCTATATATACTACTGTGCTTGCCATACTTAGCTCACGACACATTAGTAACTACAGATTACGCCACAAAATAGCTGTCTAAAAGAGATAAGAATTGTTACCCTCCACTTAGAGCCCTGTTGAGACAGTGCCTGGCCATGATCTTTCAGTCAGGACCTGAGCTGAAGTAGGGTTTAAAATTCCTTCCTTCCCACTCCTTGATGTAAGGAGAAAAACATAACACCTCAGTGTTGTAAATGGAGAAACGTTTTGCTCTGGGAGTCAGAAGAATTTCATCCTAGCAAACACCAGTATCCACAAGACTGCTTTCTTTGTACAATAGCTATCAATTTGTCCTCCAGATTCTTGAGCAAAACAGTATTTGAAAGCCTGACATATCATTTCAAAATATACTTTTTGAAAAGCTTGTGCCTTAGTTTAATTTGCTAGTTGAGAGTAGGCACTATTGACAGTAGCATTTTTTTTCCCACTTATATCTGGCAGACTAATACCTGACTTTGACACCAGCTTGCTGGCCGTGCGTGGTGTCAGTTTCCAAGGTACTACAAATCTAAGGTGAATTCTGTAAGGATGGTTTTATCCTCAATATCTTTATCTTCCTGATGCAGGTTAGAATGCTAGGATTTTTACGAAAGGTCTCCAGGCTAGGTGAGGTAGGCTCAAATGTGTGGTGCTGTGCCACAGGAAATGCTCATCAAATGCTGCTCACAAAAGCTGGCAAGAGCTCTCTTTATTGAGAGGGAGCAATGCAGAAGCTTGGCTGCTTTTTTACAGTTTCAAAGGCCTACTCCCTCAAATAAAAACCAAATAGCTTAAGGGAAAGTAGGATGCTGGGGACATGGGGTGTCTGTTATCTTTTACTTCTTCTTGGACTTCCTGTGAGAACTGCTAAGGCATGTCCACCAAATTGGCAATAGGCTGAAATAACAACAACAACAAAAAAAAAAAAAAAAAAGAAAGAGAGAAAAGGAGAGAAAAATTGGTGGGGGGGGGGAGGAAGGGCCCGGGGGGGGTAGGGACCGAGGCCAAAGAAAATGAATTGGTGAGAAGGTGCTATGAAAACAGCCGGCAGGTCAGGCGAGTGTGATCAAAGGTTCACTGATGCTGCGTGAAAAAAAAAAAAATCATTAAGAAAGGCCAGAACAAGACAGTCAATTTCAACCAGAACCACAAATAAAACACATTCAAAGCAGTGCCATGAGGGTAGTCCCTCTGATACAGCCAGATAAATAAAGAAAAAGCTGATGACAATAAAAACAACAGAAAGTAAGACAGTGATGTGAAGGAAAAAGGCACTTCTTACCCAGTTCAGTTATCATTAGAATGTGAGTTCCACTGTTTTTTTCCTGACTGATTGAAACCAAAGGCAGAAGTTTGCCAGGCTTAGCTAATAAGTAAAGTATTTAGGGGGAAAAGAAAGTACAGAAAGAGAATAAAGTAAGGGAAAAAGACAGGTAAGGCTGTAAAAAATAAAACTGAAAAAGAAAATAAAAGGACAAAGGACCACAAATCAAGTTTGTATTTGCCATGAAAAAGCAGAACAGCTTCTGCACTTCACATCACACCACTTGACAACATAAATACCCACAGCTAGAATGGAAATCAGAGTCTGGTTACCTACCATCTTCATACTCTCAGGAGTAAAATGTCTCATACTATTATACAGAGTTTGGTTGCATATGATTAAACAGTTCTGAACCATGAAACAAATGGCCTCTTACTATTGAATAAATGCACAAGAAATGTCTGCTCATACTTACTGTGGTTGTTTCTTTTCTAACTTTAGCCCAAAGACCCCTGCTTATTTGTTACACTTTGTAAAAAGCATCTTGTCTGATAGTTTATTTAAGAAAATGGAGAAAAACCCAAAGGAAAGTGAGGAATATATTTCAATTATTCCAATAATGTCAAACAACTGTTACTCATCTTTCTTTAGAGAGAGTAATTCAAAAAAGTTATCAGAAGAGAAAACATAGCAGTGTAAGATACAGTATAGATAACTTCCCTGAGACTGCATAACAAGGGGAGTGGGAAAGAGATATGGGAATGCACACAAAGGAATAAACATTAGCTTTCCTTACCTAGCTCTGTTATAATAGGGATGTTGGCTCCTGTTGTAATGGAGGGCTGACGTAACAGGCCATGGACTGGACTGTTGTCTGGAGACGACCTATCCATCCCAGGGGGCGTAAAGCCTAAAAAAAAAAAAAAGAAAGAGTTTGCAAAGGACAACCTATATATTAAAAAAATCAAACACCAACAGGGAATTCCCAATCTCTATTTTTTTTTTCCAGAAAATTATGATGAACAAATTTATCCTATAAAAGAAATAAACTGACTTCATTTTCCACAATTATTTCTTAAAAGCATTATCTTTCACAAGTATGCAGGTCATTTCTACTGTAAGACATTTGGTAGCTAATGGAGAAATTGAAATTTATTTTGTTATTCTAGGTTGCCCTTGCATGAAAACATGCAAAACAGAAAGAGTAATGCTTACTTAAATACAAATAAAAAAATAAAGACTTCAGTGTTAGATAGATTTAATTTTGTCCTAATAGTATTTCACATGATCCTGATGCAAGCACCATTCCCTAAACCTCAATTAACATTTTAAAGAGTAATTTTTTTGTAAAAAAAAAAATCAGCAAGTTATAGGTTTGATCAACAGGCAGGATTTAAAATCTTTTAACTGTTTTCCAGGAGTAGTACGACCCACACAAAGCTGTTTTTTTCTTTTCAGGTGTACCATTCATAATATGCATTTTTATGAGGATTATAAGCATAGTACATTCTATACTGGGATGGAAGGGCTCATTCTAACAGAAAAATAAAATAGGATGGAAGGAAAAAAACACAAGTTTTCAAACAGTATGTAAGAGGAATGATTGAAAATAAACTAGAAAGAGTTTTATACCTTTGGGGATATAAAGGAAACAAAGGTGGGAAAGGAAACATATTGGCAGGCACTCAAACAAAAAAAAAAGTCAGGAGAGCAGCAAAGTTCACCTCTAAAAAAGACTATGTTTTCAGATTGATTCTCTGTGTAGCTTGAAATTAAGCTCTTGACACCAAGCATTTTTATTTTTTTAAATAAAAAATACCCAAGCAAAGCTTTTTGAAGTTTGACTGTAAATACTGAAAAGTAGGCAGTTATACAAAACACAGTACTCCAGGTGAGGTCTCACCAGTGCAGAGTAGAGTGGCAGAATCACCTCTCTTGACCTGCTGGACACACTTCTTTTGATGTAGCCCAGGGTATGGTTGGCCTTCTGGGCTGACTCACACTGTTTTTCATCAACCACTATTCCCAAGTCCTCCACAGTACTGCTCTCAATCCCTTCATCAGCCTCTATTGATACTGGGGGTTGGTCCAACCCAGGTGCAGAACCTTGCACTTGGTCCTATTGAACCTCATGAGGTTCACACGCGTCCACCTCTTAAGATTGTCAAGGTCCCTCTGGATGGAATCCCACCCCTCACGTGTGTCAACGGCACCACACACCTTGGTGTGTGCAAATTTGCTGAGGACGCACTCAATCACACTGTCTGGGTCATTTATGAAGACACTAAACAGCATGGGTCCCAGTATGGACTCCCTGAGGGACACCATTTGTCACCAGTCTCCATCTGGACATGGAGCTGTTGACCACTACCTTCTGGATGCAACCATCCATCCAATTTCTCATCCACAGACCAGTCCACCCATCAAATCCATATCCTTCCAAGTTAGAGAGCAGGATGTTGTGGGGAATTGAGTCAAAGGCTTTATAGAATTCCTTACAGATGACATGCACCAGGTGTCCTCATGAGAGATTTATGTTTCTTTTCCATTGATGAATATCATCACTCTTAAACTGTCTCTAAACAAGACAAACTATAAGCACCATTAGATCTGGACCTCTTGATTTAATGGGATTAAAAATTTTATTTGATAACCAGTTAATTTCTCCCTATGTTTCGTGTGTATCACATATAAAATACATAGGTAATAAAACTAGAATCACTGAGAAGAGAGGCTTCGTTAGCCCTACAGAGGGTAATAGCATGAATTTCCTTCTGACTACCACATGAAAGCTAGGTACAACATAAGGATTGTAAGGGCAGGATAAGTAGAAAGGGAATAAAAAATCTGCGAAGAAATTTTTTAGGAGAAAAATAAGTGGATGTGATATCTTCAACAGGCTTGCAACACAAAAACAGGCAAACCTAAGCCAGTAAAACAACCACACTTAATATTACCAGTGCATAAAAAAAATATTCAGAAAGCAGATTTCTTAGAAACAATTGGAAGTGGTGGCAATGTTAACAGTCAGTCATTTAACACTACTCATTGTACTGGAACTAATTCAGTAAGACTGGCACGGTGCTAGTGAGTTGCCTTCCCAACTGGTATCGATTTGCAGATGTTTCCTAGGGCCTGGCACCGTGACTGATAGCCATATTGGCTCTTTGAACGCTTACTTCTGCATGGTAGAGTATAGGATTTCTCAGACTCACAAAGCAGGTCTAACAGAGCTCCTTCAGGCACCACCTCATGAGTTAGACATTAACTCTGACACTCACAACAGCAGGAAAATTCAGGTGGGACTCCAATGTGAGGGAATGCTGTCTGAGGATGAGTATTAGTGTGACAGCCTCTTCTGTAGCAGACTCTGGAGTTTAAGTCTTGCATTATGCTACAGGAAAAGCAAAACATGGCTTTTGTCACAGTACATTAAAAAAAAATCTGAAGTAGCTGTAAACTTCTCGAGCAGTTAAAGTGGCAGGCCCAGTTGGTTCATCCACAGAAAAGTCAAAATGGCAACAGTAAGACCTTTCACACGCACTTATCTGAGAGTAGAGAAAACTAATCCTGTTCCTATGCACCCTAGGAGTGGTACTGCTGGGAGCATCCCTAGAGTCTCTGCTTCTCCCGTTTTCCTGAAGGCATTTCTCACCCCATCCCAGGATGCACTCACTAAAACATCCTTCAGATGGTAACAGCACACCAGTATTTCCCTGCTAGCTAAAAGTGAATTGACAAAAGTTGGCATAACTGCATCTACATCTCTAAGTCTTTCTTGCCCTTCCTCTACTGCAATGTTCACACACAGACAGGCACATACACACATACTGTCCATCGAAGGCTATTTGTAGCCACCTCTAACCATTCAAATATTTGTCTTCCTAGGATGGTGTTAGAAAATTGAAGTAGATGTGGCATTTCTGTTAGACACAGACCATCAGGAGCTCTGTAATTGCACACTGCACATGTAGTGCACTCAGTCTGAAATGCCAAAAGCATGTTAAAGGGATTTTGTTTTCTCCTTGAATGAAAAATAAACTCATGCCTTAATATTTTTCATCCTAAGGTCTTGGAAAATGTGAGAACTATATGCTATTTTAATTTAATTTCCTTGTCCACCACTAATTCAGACACCTCTAGAAATTAACTTTTTAATAATATAAAAATCCTGGAATATTTTCAGTAAAAGGAAAATTGGAGGACTTTGGGATTTTGTGTGCCTATGTTTAGAGTCGCAAGGCATCATACACCTTCAGGTCACATTCCTGCTTCTAAGTCACAATGTAAATTCTGTACATAGGCTTTCTGGTTTTTTTCCTTCAGAAGACAGAAAAAAAAAGTGCAGGAAAACAAACCTGCTTTATCAGAACTTTCATTTAAAGGCATGAAAAACTACAAGTGACAGCTGTGCAGATTCAGTGAATGTGACATTTCTGAATTTCTTCAACTTGACAAGTAAACACCTTAAATCGGTAATGCTATATGCATAATACATGACCTGTATTTTGACATCCATCATCAAATGCTGACTTGAGAAAATACAGGGTTGTACGTCAAGGAATAGCACCCATAAAGCTGGGAGAAATTCAGGTCACAGGGTATTAGGAAAACTCTATTTCATTATAGAAGCTGAAACAAGCTAAGGCATCAGATTTAAGATCCATTTTCAGCTGTGAAAAGATTCAATTCCTCTGCACAGAGCATTCATTTAGAAATGACATGCTTTCCTCACAGCCTCTTTTCATTTTCCTTTTCATATTCCATTTTCTCCTTCAGTCCCCAAGCCTTGTTCCATTAACGCTCATCAAAATCATAAAACAGGGCTGATAGTTGTGATCTTCTTATAACCACAGTGCCTCCTTGTTCAACAAACAACTGAGGAAGCTGTGGCTACAATTGCTTAACAGGATCAACCTCTACAGTAAAACTCACATGGCCTGTGCAAGCCCGAGCACAGTCCTTGCATAAGGAAATACAGTGACAGCAGGGGACTTCTGGAGAAGGGAATTCTTCTTGCCAACAATTAGGAGGCAAGGTGCAGCACAACCATACCAGTTCCTGCAGCCAACTGCATCCAACGCTAAATTGCTGTACTGAGTGATTGCCTTTGCGGTACTTGGGTTTTGGTGTGGTTTGTTTTTTTTGTGGTAGGTTTTGTTCTCCACTTATTAAACTGTCTTTACCTCAACCCATGAGGCTTTTTCTCACTTTTGCTTTTCTGCCTCTCTCCCCCATGCCTGTGGGAGTGAAGTGAGCAAGAGACTGGGTAGAGGCTTAGTTGTCAGGGTCAACCACCATTGGCTATAGTGATGACCACCACAGCATCAAACAGAAGAAATGGCTTGGACTTCAACGGGAGGTAGCAAGCCCCTGTCCCTCTCTGAAATAAGATGCTGCCAAACAGTGTATTGAGTATATCATGCCTTTGGAAAGGAACACATAGCTCCTGTTGTGCTCAAAATCAATGAAGACTGGTAGTCAGGAGTCACTGCTTCCCTCCTGGTGGCAGCCTTCCTCTTTGAGAGCCAGGGACTCCTATGCTCTAACTCAGTTACCTACTCTGAAGGTATTTGAGCCTCCTGCAGTTCAACACCTTGATTCTGTGCAAAGAAATACTTCCCAGCTCCCTCTGGGATACTACTGCTCACAAAAGCAAGTGAAAGAATCAAAGAACGGCAAGATCCTACCTCTTTAAGATGTTCTCATCTTTTTGGAGAACACTGGGGAATCTTCCTCCCCAAGAGCGGGCAAGCTCTTGTTTTTACAAGAATTTCTGGGGATCTGGGTGCTGCTCAGATCAGAGTTCAGCAGGGCCAGTTGGCTATGAGCCCTCCTTGTTTCTTATAAAATGCCACCTAGAAAGCGATGAGCAGTACTGGGCTTCTGTGAGAGCCAGGCTGATCCATGATCCTCTCAGGAACAAAGAGGGGCACTAACTGTGGCTCAGCAGTTACATACAGGTATTATGGGAGCCACAGTGGCACTGCGATGCAGTTCAAAATTAAGGAACGCTGGCATTGCCTAACAGTGACTTCTGCCCGCTGTAAGCACTAGCAATCATTACAGTTTGCTCTGCTTACGTGTTGTTTGGAGCATCTGCTTTGATGGTCAAGTGATCTGCTGATTGCGCTGGCTGTAAACCACTGGTTTTTGTTCCTGTGCAGTTCACTTGACTGAGTAATGTCCCATGTAATGCGGGAAGGTTTGCTTTACATAGCAGTAAATATATCCTTTTGGTTTGCTGAGTTGCCAGTAAATGCTTACTGGGGTTTTAATGTAGAAACATATTTGGCTCTTGGATGTGCAATGCTTCTGTTCCACTGACTTCACTGAGACACAGATGGCCATATTCTCAAACAGGATTTTTATGTTTTTCATAAAATATCTTTCATTCTAAAGCATCATAATGGATCTTTATGATCCTCTTTCCCATTCTCTTTGTCCCTTTCCTGTTTGCCTCCCTTCCCTTCCAAAGATGTATGTTTTACTGAACTGGAATTCTATGCAGGCAAAATGCAGTTTCCCATACTGAAAATCCACCCGGCAGACCTAAAGTTGGTGGCCTTGTCATTAAAGTGTCATACAAATTGATAGTGCCCTTTAAATAATGCTGTTCTAGGGAAAGGTGCTATGGGATTCACTGGGTAATGAATGCACTAACGTCCTCAAAAATATCATTTTAAAAGCATATATTAACTAGCTGTGGCTCATCTAAGAAGTATGAAACAACAATCATATTTAAAGCTTTTATGAATAACACATAGGTGGTGAAATGCCAAACACACCCCCGACAAGTTATCATGCAGGAATACAGGACAAGGATTTCCATTAAGCAGAGCCACCCAAAAAGAAATAATTCTCTTACAAAAGGACCTCACAACTATATCCCTTTGCTACTGTTTGCTGACAATGTCCATTAATATTGCAGGGTATTCAATTGAATGCTAGACTATACCTGTTATTCTCCAAAGTACAGCCACTTGGGTATACCTGGAAAGTTCAGCAGCAGTCACGCAGCTAAAGAGCTGCTGACATTCATGGGAATCTGTTACAGCCATTCAATTTAGAAACAATTCTAGTGTTAACATCCTATGTAGTCTGAGACAGAGAGTTGTAGTGTGGCCTCAGAATATGGAAATCCTGAAATCTGGTTTCAGTTCTGACTCTTATTGTAATTTGTGCCTGAAGATCTAATAATCTCTTGGAAATTATCTCTAAAGCTCTGGAAAAGAAAGGAATGTGGGAGAACAGATGTGACTGCATAAATACCCAGCTCTCTCAGAGACTACAGCATCTTCAGAGATGCTCTGGACCCAACATAAGCCAAGCTAAATCTACAGAGAGTGGAGAGTGAAGAATAGCTTTCTAAATTGTAGCAACAGTCCAATGCTTTGGGACTGGAACAACCCCTGAAGCACTGAACAGTGAGAGACACTGTTACAGAGAAGGAACTGCCATCGTCCTCCCAAGGAAATGCTCTTCTCTAACATCTGTTCCCATACTGTTGAATTACAGAAACCTATAGTGAAAATGTCCAAATCAAAGCTCTAATGAAAGCACAAGATAGTGGGATCAATGTTAATTTCTGCTTCCCGAAGTGTGGGAACTGTTCCTGGGTGCGTTAATGATCCCACATGCTGAAATTGTAAAGGATTTATAGGTCTGTTGGTTGGCAAGGCAGGATTAAGCTGTAAAAATAAAGATCAAGAGAAGGATTGTAGTTTCATCATCTCGAGGTCTAACATTTAACGATATCCAGTTTTTTTCCATTTTCAATTGTGAACAGCATATTATGTTAGAAATAGCATATTTTAAGCATAGTGCAGAATCACATATAACTTAGCAGATTTTATTCACAGGTACTTATACAAGTCTTTTCCCAGTTTAAGTGTCATTTTGAGTTTCACTATCAGACACAGACAAAAAAAACAAGATGAAGTCCATTTGAAACTGCCTGTTTTGTGTTTTGTTGTTGCTTTTTTTTTTCACAAAATCTCCGATGGTAATTACCCAAACCACAGCTCTGCTGAGGTTCACCACAAGCTTACACAACCCAAAGCTACCAAGGCTAATGGGTCAGGACATCAAGACTTTATTGCCTGACAGCTCGCATCATCTTGTAGCTGTCTTTAAGTACCTATTTTCTAAGCTGTTTCCAGAAACAGAGGAATGATTGGGTAATTCTCTAACTGAAAACAAAAAGGACAACACACAGTAAAATACAAAGGACTTTTAGAATGCAGAGGACAACAGTTTCCAAACTACTTCACACTTACACTATTGCTTGGGATGTGTTCAGTTAATTTTATTCTATGTTTTTACAAACTGGCTGTGAATATTTTAACTCCTTCTAATATACCATGTGCTTTGGATTTATTGAATTTTTGTTTTGTAACTGTAATATCATCTTTGTTTTTTCATCTACTTTTTCTTCCCTTTCTCTGTTGCCATGAACCTGCTTTCACAAAGCCTGCTCCTGTAGGGAAAGAATTTAGTTCTCTCAGATTGTTCTTCTAGTGGAAATTCATCTCTTCATGGCAAGTGACTATTCCTTCCGGTGGATTACACCTCTAGGTATGGCATGTACTCCTGATATTATGTCTAGGTGCTAGAGAGTAGTGTGGCTACTTCTCACAGACTTTTCTTTTCTTTGTTTTTTTTCTTATTTTGTCCAGAAAACAACCACTAGAACTATACAAATATTTGGAAAGAGAGAAAAGAAATAGTAACAAACTTTCATTCAGCAATTATTGTGGAATGCAGTTAAATTCTTAATAACATCAGAAATTATAATTCTTGTAGCTTTTAGCCACTGTCATTACAAGCCTTATTTTTTAATTGTCCCTACTTCACATTTACCATTTAATAGTTTTCTACACTATATACTTCTAGGGCACAAAGTTGGTAGCACAGGTTTGCAGCTAGAAGAATTTAGTATAAAATGATGACAAATTCTTTTCAGTTTAATCATTAATAAACCTTCCATATTTGGACTTCAGGCAGAAATAAATAAATATGCTGAATAAAATTTATCAAATAAATTACGCTAGTTCAGAGAGACAAGTATTCAGCAACTACAAATAAAACAGAAAGCTCGACATTAAAAATGACATAGGCACGTTAGGCAAGACTTTACACCATGTCATTCTATCCTACACTATACCAAATAAAGTAATATTTTTTTCTTAGTGAAAAAGGAAGAGCAAAGCCAGATGTCATAGCAAGCAATCAATAAAAATATTTTGATAAATAAAAGCAACAATGTTGTCCAAAACATGATTGGCAACTACTGAAACATAAATTAAACAAATTTCCCATTGCTGCTTATGGGAAAATTATGCAGATTAGAATTTGATTAGGTTTATATCATGAGACTCAATTTGGACTTTTAATCTATTAAGCTCCAATAAATGAGGCCTCTGAATAGCTCCCCTGAGCAGCAACAGTAATAACCACAGCAGTCATTTTTTGCAGTATGTACTCCAACAATTTCTTTAGCAGATGATCCCACGCCTTTTAAGTACAATTACTTTGTAACTTCTACA
This sequence comes from Baryphthengus martii, assembly GCA_013396935.1. Taxonomy (NCBI): domain Eukaryota; kingdom Metazoa; phylum Chordata; class Aves; order Coraciiformes; family Momotidae; genus Baryphthengus; species Baryphthengus martii. Next base: position 79,612 of record VWZK01005016.1, on the reverse strand, counting down.
AAAATTTCAGGTGTATGCGGTGAGGAAATGGATCTATATAAAATGCTTAAACAGACATTTTGTGATAATCAACATCTGTCACTCAGTTCTAGTAATATTGTTTTTCCATCAACTTGGACTTACTTACGGTCGACTTCATGGTCTGTGTGGGCTAAATAGTGCCAGCAGACTTTTAAATTACTCAAGCTGGAACTGAGCTGGAAACCTGTGATAAAATGTCATTAAGTTCTCTATAGGCTGGGTCAAAAACTAAAATTGCACATTCAAGGCTGTCTTGGGGATCAAAGATTTTACTGTGAAAGCTAAGTCCTCATTTTATCAAAGAAATCTGAATTGGGTTCCCACAGCTGAGCTCTGAAACAGGCCGGATTCAGATCAAGACCACCTCTAATTTATCTGGCAGGTATGTTCCATAGGCCTCCTGCACATTTCCTGCATTCTAATCCATTCGCAAGTATCCTCCCCCATCTTACTCTGTACTGCAAAAAAAAAGCACCTCTTGGCAAAGTCTGCTCATTAGACAGCATTTTGTGCCCATATCCTATCCTTCCAGATTTCACCAAATCCCGTCACAACTTTTTAGTGGACATATTATCACGAAAGCACATAGTCAAATGACAGTATGCAGGTGATCACCAAAAATTAAATTTGCAGTTTAAAACTTCAGGGTTTGATTAAATGTTCAGAGTAAAGGAATGTGGATTTTGAGTTCATGTGTAAATGACTTTTTTAAAGAGAGGCCTAACAGAGAATTTCCCTCTGGCACTCATGCTTTCAATACATCACCACAAAGGCTCTCTGCAAGACAGTTTTTTACCAGAACTCCAAACTGAATACCATAACTAGAGGGGAAAAAAAAATAAAAATCAGTTGTGCTCTTTGTCACTCAAATACTACACACACAACTTCAGAGTAGCATGTCTGTTGAAGACATCTCAAGAGATACCATGTGTGAAAATGCGTATCAAGCTGTTTAGAACTCTGCCAGTCTGCATAACACTAACTCAACCAACTTTTCCATAGAAAACACAATAAATCACTCATACTCAGGTGCAGTTACCACTGTGGGGAATATAATTGTCTAAGGAGTATCTTTATACTTCTTGAAAAAAACAACCCTTCTGATTAAAAAAAAAAAAAAGTAGCTTACTACATCCTTGCTGACGTTTAATCTGAACCTTGCAAATAACATATGGTACCCAATCAGAAATAGGAATCAGGAAATACCATCCTAGGGTTTGGAGTACATCAGCACAATTAGCTGCACTTCAGAACTATCAGCATCACTGGCCAGTATGAAAATCATCACTGTCATGAATGATAAAATAATAGGAAGGTAAGTACCTCCAGAAAGTACCTCCATTAAAAGAAATGTCAGCCCTCTGATACTGAAGTTCAGGAATGGCTAACACATCAAACCAGCTTTATGTTCTGTTCAGCTGAGTATATCATCCCTGGTTTATACGTCACATATAATCTATGTCACATTCTAGTCCATTTTCAATATAGAATTACCAAATACTAAAATTGGGTAATTTATTGCTATTATTCTTGACTCCGACTGGAAATAAATAGACAATGAAGATTTCCTTTTCTTTCTAAACCTCCTTTATCACATTAAAACCCACCAACAGTCTAAATAGAAACTGCAGTTACAGCATCAGGATAAATCTGAAGCAGCTCTCTAATTGTGTATTCTTGAATGATGTACTCGTAGCAACATATTAGCTACTAATAATATCTAAGGTTGTGTAGACATAACCGTCTGATGAACAGCAGTGATACTACTACCCAATCTGTAAAGTTTGGGAATCTCTCCCTCAATCAGTACAGGATTCAGAATCAAGAAGCTAGAAAGCCATTTATGCCTCTGCTGGCAATTCTAGGGAAAACAATATCCAAAGAATACAGTCATCAGTGTAAATAACAGAAAATTTGTTCAAATATTTGTTCAGGAAAGCTGGAGAGAGACTTTTTATCAGTTCACGTGGTGACGGGACAAGTGGCAACGGTTTTAAACTAGAGCAGGGTAGATTTAGATTAGATATTAGGAAGAAATTCTTTACTACAAGGGTGGTGAGACACTGGAATGGATTGTCCAGAGAAGCTGGAGATGCCTCATCCTTGGTAATGTTTAAGACTAGGGTGGATGGGACTTTGAGCAACCTGGTTTAGTGGGAAGTGTCCCTGTCCATGGCAGAGGGATTGGAACTAGATCATCTTTAAGGTCCCTTCCAACTCAAGCCATTATATGATTTTCTGTATCAAGGAAAAAAAGGAAAGTATACAAAAAAACCCCAATGCATAAAGCACTTCCTTGCCTTTTTCTCCTGACAGACTTCCCACTGTTTATTAAAGGGTAGCTCCTGTTTTGTCATGATTTAGGGTCAGAGCAGCCTGCTAAACCTATAACAGATGCTCTCCCCCCTCTGCCTGAAGGGGAAGAGAAAGGGAATAAGGGAGAGGGACTTATCAATTAGAAAAGGAAACTAGAGCAGCTTTAATGAAAATAATAATAATAAAAATGGAATATATGCAAACATATACAAAACCAGTAGTGAATCCAACCCTCCTCCCCGATGGCAATGACATCACCATAACCACTGATGCTGAGCAGGCACTGGGAAAAGTCTCAGACTGGGCCCAGTGGCAGATGGGAACCAAGTTCAAAGCTGGATTCCGGTACTGGATTCAGGAACACTCAGATCAGGATCAAAGGCAGAAGAGACTGAGTCCTCCTTGGATGCCAGCCATTGAAGAAAAACAAGGAAGAATCCCAGCAAGGGCCAAGAACAGCCAAACCAAGCCAAGAGCAGCCCCTGAGCAGCCCTTGTGATCTCTCAGCTTTATATCGAATATGATGTCCATGGGATAGAATACTTCATTGCTTAGTTTAGTCACCTGTCCTGTCTGCTCCTCCCTGCAGGTGCGGCCTTTCACTTTCTGCACCCCCAATGTGGTACACAAGATCTAGCCATGGCCTTGGTCTGCACACCAATCCTTGGCGTTAACTCTAAACACTAAGTATTATCACTGCTAGAAGCAGATATTGCCTGCGAAAACACACTGCTAACTTCAGAAAGTGCAGTTAGCTAGAAGACCTTAGCTGAAAAATAAAATCACTGAACAGAATTAGTTCTGTTCTCACTCACACCAGGACAGACTCGCATGAGGGAAGTCCTGTGGAAAAACGAGTCAAGGGAGAAGTCTTATGGAGAAACTAGTCTTGGAGGAGAAGTTCAGGAAGGCAATGCTGTCCCCTGCCTCCCCTAGCAGCAAGGTACATCTTCATCCTCTCATGAAACACCTGGAAGGAAACACTCTACATGCTTTCCACATTGCTATCAACTTGGTCTCTACAGTTTGACAAGAAAAGCGATTAGTTCATTCCTTCCCTTTCATGAATTTTAGGTCTCACATTAGGCTTATCAACACCGAATAATGATATTAAAAACAGAAAGCCTGCAATTTTCATTAGTTTTTAGTAAAATGACTGTAGGTTAGACACTAAAAGTAAACAAGAGGAGTGGAAAATGGAAACATTATTTTACATGCCACATATCTGGCTAAGATATTGTTGTAAGTAAGACTTCAAATCTGTGTTTAAAAACTTCATGAATGCCATACTTCAAGGAATACTTTTCCAATATTTTGTGGCAGAATCCCTTTTAAGAGTATTTGACTTTTGAAGTTGAATACAAAATTTAAACCAGCAACCAAACCTCAAATCAATATGAAACATCCAATCTCAATTATATATTTAAAGATCTAATTTAAAGCTCTATGGAAAGCTTGCAAAAGATCAGGTACTCTTGTGACATTACAGAAATTTTACATAATCTTAATCTTGTATCCCAATGAGTCAATATGAAAATTCCTAGTAAGCTATAATCTTATTGGGGTGTGTTGAATAAAAAGATATCACGTATCTTTCTTCAATAAAAATTTTTAACATACCATCTGCAAAATTCACAGATTTACTTTTTCAGATTTGGTTTGTTCAGATGTTAAAAAGAAAAGCTGCAAAAAAAAAACATTAGGAGCACAGCAGTATTGATTCTCAAATGAAGTTTATGCCTGCATTCAGCCGGCAAATCCAACTCTGCAGATGCAGAAAGGTTTGGAAGGTCCTTGATAACAAGAAGCTATCAAGGTTTTAGAGACTGCCTACTATGGGAAGTATGGGCTGCCTTCAATTTAACCACGTCAAACTTAAAAATCAACAGTTCTGTCTTGATAAAAAAATGGCAAGGATCTTGTAAGTTTTACCCTAAAGCTGTTCTGCAGCTCACTAGTAGGTGTAAGATTCTGCTCTTCTACAACGGATATCACAGACTAGGATTTAATTGGAAAAAACAAAGAACTAAAATCTATCTTTCTACTGTAATGTTATTAGACTGGTGGAATCTGCTGGATATTGATGTTTTGTATCCTTGCCACACTAAAAGCAAAAAAAATGACATTGATCTCTGAATTCATACATGTCCTTTAAAAAACCCAACCACCTTTATGCAAATAAATAACCACTTATTAAACAAACAATATGTACTGAAGCAAAGAAAGATACTAGAATTACGCTCATGAGGCTGCTTGTTATGTCTATAACTTTCAAACTATCTTGTAAGCCTGTAATATATTATCTGTAAGTTCCATTTTCTTGAAGTTATCTTCATAATTAAGATGCTATCATAAGTATCGTGGGCATTGGAACTATTTTTAATTTTCATTTAAAGTGCAATTAAAGAAAGACAATGGATATACAAGATGATAAAGTAAGTGATTAGCAGCATGCAAATGACATAGGCTTAATGATAATATCCTGTTCTATTCTCCAAAGGGCCTGTTGAGAGAAACCCTTCCTACATGTGGCTGTGCAGCTAATGTGCCTTAGCCTACAGTTACAACATTGCTGACACCATTAACCACTGAAACAACATCACTTCTTGAAATCCTTGTTGTCTCATTAAAATGCAAAGGGTCAGGTAACTTACCAACATTGTGTGTCTACCTTTGTTGTGGATAAATAACAAGCATGGACTCCTACTGGGAAATAGTGAAACTATTGTGAAATACTAAATAAGATTTTTATTTGATGGGATTTTGAAAGATTCACAATCGTAACCTCAATACACCTTTGTATTCAAAGGGGCATGAAACGCAGACCTTTTATACATTTAATGTCACAAGATTTTATGGTTGGTTATTTTGGAAACTCAACTTCAAATTTTAAAAAAATCCAACTCTTGTATAACTGGATCCAGACATGTATCTACTTCTGCAATTCAGAACTTTTAACAAATACAGAGGCAGAGAAGCAAAACACTTTACAGTTTCTTAAAGACTGAAAAAAAAATTGTTTAATCAAATCTTTTTTTTTAAAAGTTAAAACACAGAAACTGGTGTAGTACATTCTAATACCCATGTTTCCTTTCTTCTTGCTAATTGAAGTCCCATATCGTCATTTAAAGTAGCTTTGATAACATTCACTATTGGCTCACATCTTGTCAGGGAGCAGAATGGTCTCTTATTCTTTAAATGGAAGTTTTGGAACATAAAACACATTCCAATAAAAGTGAACAGAAAATTATGAATTCATTAAACTACTTTGGTATCTTGTGCTATATATAATATTTATATTCCAACTACTGTAAAATATGCTTTAATATCTTTAGGCAACTATAAGGACTTAAATATTTATAAAATGGCTAAAGATAAAGTATAGCTCTCTTATTCCTACATACAGATGATGTAAGGCATGCAATCAAAGACAATAACACTTTCAACCCATTTGTCATCTTAAAGGAGCCTTTCAACTTCAGATCCCTTGTGTGCAATCTACATAAGAGTTGTTGCCTACATTGGCAACTCCAGAGGAGTTTGCTCCTTAAAAACTACCAAGAGTGCTATACTTCACATAAAACAGGGTTTTCTGAAAATGGAGACAAAACTATAAATTTGCAGGCAAAACAGCTCCAAGTGGGGCTTCAAAATACTGCTGTATTTATCTCTGGGACATCTGGGAACAGGAAGCATTTTGATTTAATATTTCATAACATAGAGGCAATTGCTTCCTTGCCTGGTGTATAATTAATGCTCATAAAAAGAGCAGGTTTTTTTTTATTCCTCAGCATCAGAAATGCAGAAAATAGTACACCTTCATAATAGGAGGTTTGCTTTCAAGATGTTGAACAGCAACTAATAATAAAATAGAGTCACCAGGAATTTATAACAGTCTTGGGATGGTTAAATATATTTATAGTTCAAGTGTGAAAACACGTGCTTGATGTACTGTACTACCTACCTCCTTTGCTCAGTTTTATCTTTCTCTGGCTGAAGAAGAAGGTATCTTGAAAGCAGACGAGAAAGAGGTAATTGTGAAAGCTTGAAGGTATTTGAGCTAGCACTTCTCTAATACAGGGAAAATGTGTCAAAGAAACCTGTCTTCCCAGCCATTCCTTGACATATTTCTAGTTTATAAGCAACAGAACTGAAATCTTCTTTTCCTAATCATTTTCCTTATTAAGTTTTCCTAGGAAAACTTTGAGAGACAGAAAACTGTTCTCCAAGTGTGTAAGTTCCAGCAGCTAATGTTAGTGTCCAGCTGCGAGGAAAATACAAGACATGCAAACGGTGCTGGGTGAGAACCTTTCTGTCAAGGGTTTCTTCTGAAGGCTGGAAGGCTACCAAAGTCCTAACACAGATTGCTTCAGTAGTACAGGAAATAAAGCTAAGTGAACAGTCTCTCTCCCACCCAGCGTCTTTAGTTTATTTAAGTTCAAATCTTCCAAAGACTTGCACATAGTCTAACTTTACACAGGTGGATAGTTTCATTGAAGTCAGAAAGATTTATTAACCTGTATAACATGAAGCACGTAACTTCAGTTTTGGAACAAGCAAGGCATCAGATTGTAAACTTGCCAGGGCAAAAGCCATATTTTATTCTTGTATATATCAGGACTATGACAACAAGCTCTTAATCCCATCCAGGGCTCCTGTGTGCTACCATGAAATAAATAACAGCCATCAGCAGATCCATCTAGTTCAGCAGGATAAGAAATTATGTGCACGGTGCAAAAAGGTAATGCCGAGTTATATACCACAGTGATCTAATTTTCAAAAATTGGATTTTTTATTTTTTTTATTTTTTTTTTTTGTGAGCAAATGGTGATGTAGGATGTGTGCTGGGAAGTTAAGATACCCTTATCTCATTTTTCAGTTATTAACTTCATTACTTAGGAAGGTCAGCTTTTGTTTTGAAAAATAATAATGAAACAAAACTACAACAAACATTTCAATGTTCAGTTAGTCAATAATCAACTAATGAAGTAGATATCTTTGTTAATTGGATTATTATTTTCATTATTAATGACAACTGATGCTAGCAAAAATAAAAGGAGTATTTAGAAATTCACAGCAAAAAAAGATCCTTAATCACGTGCAACCTCTACACTCAACTATCAATCCTGACAAACCAATGACCCTAATGTCAATGCAAAATACTTGCCATTTTTGTAAATGTGACTGGTCTAGGAGAAAATTTTTCAAAACATCTACGTGATTTAGGGAATTGTGAGTTACTTTGAAGTATAACAAGGATTCTGCAGCCTAAAGTACATTGATTTGCAAAGACACACAGGAATCTAAGTGTTGAAAAGATTAAAGTTAGTGTTGTAGCTCATTTTGACATTTAAAACAATTACTATGAATCTTTCACTTTTTGCCAGCACTTTTTATTTACTTTTAATTTTACATCTACATTTAATATTCTACATTAAATTATATGCTTTCCTAAGGAGGTTAAGTAACTCCTTAAACTCTGAAATGATTTAGCTGGCTTAAGTAGAGTTTAATTTCCTGTATTTGAAAGTAAGGATATACATTTTCATGTAATATAATAATTTAAACATAGAAAAATGCGCTGGAGTTGCCATAGATTACTGAATTCCCTAACAGCCTAAAAAGTAACAGCATCTATGATTATCGAACCCTCTATTCTGAGATCTTCACTTAAAAACTTTATCTTACGACTAAAAAATAAGAGAATAGTAAGATTCAATATTCACCAAAGAAACTCTCCTTCGGGAATAAAAGTATTGTTTTGAACTTGTAATAAACATCTCTAACAGCATTACAACCTCAGAAAATGACACCAAACCTTTGCTAACCAAGTATTTCAGAGACTATTTATCCTTTCTCCTTGTTTAAGAGATAGAAAAATCAAGAATTATTGATTGGTAGAGGTAAAAAAGAATGTAATACCTGCAAACACAATGGAATGTAGACCTCAAATTTGTTTTAATAGGAAATATCTTGCAGCCCACCAAAAACTGCAGTAATTTAAGAATTAATCACCACTTTGTGTAATAAACCTAACGAAACTCAGTGGCTAGCTTTTTTGTCCTTTCAATCAAAGTTTAAGCCAGTTCCAACAAAGTTATGATGAAGACATAAGTGATTTTTAAAGGAACTGGATCAAATGAAACTAAACTTGTACAAGGTTATTTTAGCTTGTGTAATCTGTCACACTTGAAAGTGTGTAAAATTCTGACTACGTTTACTTGATTTTATAGGATTTTCCCCAGAAGAATCCTGCCATGATGTATGAGATGTATTACCTAGGGGTTCATCCTCTCTTTATTTTTTTCTCTTTATTCTTTCTTGGTAGAGGATCTATTACAAGAACTGTAAATGAAGGCCCTAAAAAGGTCTCTCATGTGTTGAAATAGTGTTCCCAGGGAAAATACTCATAAGTTGAAGTCATTCAGAAAACAGCTGCAATTGTTGCTATGCCGAAATACATCTACTCTGCTGCACTGTGATCTGTCTTCTAATGTCCACAGAAAAAAAAATGTTACTACACAGTCTCCCCCTTCTGTACTTTAGACCTGCTTGGAGCAATAAGATCGCTTTTCTTTATTGTTTAGTAAGTGTTTTTTAATGAAATGTACTGCTCTTATTATATAGGATTCAAGATCTAAATCACTATCCAATAAAAGAAAATTATTGAGTTGGATGTCTAGAGTTACTACCCAGAGGCTACTCTGGTACAGTATTTATAAATCTCTAAACAGTTAAGTATAATTGTCTTTCTGGTTTTTGGGAAGAAAGCCAAATAGCAGTTTTAGTTACAACTGAAGAAAAATATTTTGTGTTGGGCCCTGTTCATCTGGTGGGTAAAACAACAAGTAGAATTCCCACAGCGTAAGACTGAAAGAAAATAGGAGAAACATGAAAAACTAAATGGGAACTGTCAATAGATGCTACTTAAAGAAGAAAGGATAGAAAGGTCAACAGAATGAAGGAAGGAAGAATTACTGGAGGTCTTCCAGCATAACTGCCAAGGCAGAGCCTGTCCCAGGCTCAATCTTCCTGGCTTCTTTGGAAAAATATTATGGCTAGGGAGCACAAACACTTCACATGGGTCTAATATTCTTTGGTCTTCTCTCCAAAATACTTCATGATAAGATAATCTCGCTTTGAGGGAACAGAATGAGAATCAGGAAGGCTCAAGGGACAATAAAAACAAATCTCCAGCACTTGATGGTGACCTTTTCCTCCACCACAAACACACCTCTTTACAAACCCTTCTAGGAAGACAACCAATCAACATCTATACAAAGAACTACAAGATAAAAACAGGACTTCCCTTGTCAGAAATAAGACATCTGACTAAGCTTATGAGTCATTTTGTGAAGAGGTGTGCCAAACTCAAACTTTACAGCATTTTATATCTCAGAAGATGAGGTATCTTAACGAAAGCAATAGTTTGCTGCAGCTTCAGTAGGATACACTTTGGCTTTTCTGTCCTTGGAATTTAGGTCTCCCAAATGCAATAAACTGCCCTGATGGCTTCCAAAAGCTCATTTTCAGGACATCGGTCTGCACCACCAACCTCTAGCTAGCTTAAGGAGTTTCCCAGGCAGCTTTGAAAGGTTCAATGCAGACAGCCATGAGAATGCTTTCAACATGAGAGCTTTCAATAACATGGGTCCAATTTGAAAGAGTTTTTTTATTTTTGAGTAGAATTACACATTTTATGGAAACTAGTAAATTCTTCTAGAACAGGTAGTAAACTTCTCCTTTTAAGGAAGGTAGCTTGTTTCCATTAACAATTCTGTGTAGTCACGTGTTTGGTCATATGCTGCTAGACTGCTGATCATGCACACAGATTTGACAGCTCAGATAATTTACTCCACTCTGGGTACTCCAGGGCCATTTGTAGCTCTGCTCCAAAACATATTTTTTTTACCTGTGCCTTGGAACTTTGAGGTATTTTTTTCCCTTCAGGAGGTCAGGATTGAGCTCTCCAGTTGGTTAAGACTCAGTTCTGAACTTAAAGCAGGCAGACCACAGGACAAAAGTGTTGTCACACTATTTATAGAAGGTCCAGATAATCAATGCTACCCAGTCCAAAAGCCTGGGAATATTTTAATATTATAAGGAGACACTAGCAAATCTTTGTTCCTGCATGAGAAGGGCTGTGGAAATTCACCTCGAACTAGTAATGAGAAAATCCTTTGTTGATATAAACCAGATCAATTCAGTAGATACTATTTCAGCAGTTAACTTAATCCATCAGAAATTGACAGCCCCATTGTTACAGAATGCTCCCTATCAGGAAGCCTTGTTGTCATACATCTACTCTCCTGTTCTTTCTACATGGTCTTCCCTCTCAGATTGCAACTGGGTTCAGTTGTTGGTGTAATGATATGTCCTTGGCTGGAAAGGGCATGTTTGGATGGATACAGATGGCTGGCTAGTGATGAATGTTTATATGCCTAGGACTAGAAGTCACCTGAATGTCAAAGTAGGTGATGAGGGTGAGGCTCTGGGAAAAAGGGAATAAAATCCCCAGATTTGTGGGTTCGCTTTCTAGTACCAACTTAGAACAAAGGAATTCTAGATATGGCCCTGTTCTTCAGCACTGGCCAATGATTATGGCCTATCTGATGGTTAAATAAATTTGCATCCTGCTTTTTATAGCACACTTCTTGTACTGGTGTCATATATTGTCTGACTCTAGAGTGAAATAATCACAGATGAAACCTGGAACGATCCTTGTACCGTCAATAACCTATCAATTATATGACTGCAATTATTTTCTTTTTCAGAGGCATAAAAATAAATTATATATCAGGTTTTCATATGTGATTCCACTGCTTAGTGACTACAGAATTATACTAGCTTACTACTTAAAATAGCAAGGGTAAGATTACACTGTTAATTCATCTCATAGTTTAGCTCATATGTTTCTCAGGTTGCTCAAATATTTTGTTTGTTTTCTTCTCTTTCCAAAACTCTGTCAGTGGTCAACTGACATTCTTCCACATACTTAGATTTTCCAGTGTCAGTGTTTCCTATGATCAGTAAAAAGCAGTCACATAAAAGAACAGCACATCCTCTTTCTAAGGAAGGTATTGGTGAGGAATGACTTAATTCAAAATCATACATTCAGATCTAGAAAAAATGAGACTGGAAATATTTAAGGTTTGTACCAGCTAATGTGTTAAGGATACACAGGTATGTCAAATAATACACAAACATTTAAGCAAAATGACAACTCACTCTGTAGACAAAGGTACTTAATCGCTGGTAAGGACCTGTGAGGTGGTTTTAGTATGCTGCTTGTTGACCAGCAAAAGTTGAATCACCTGGTTTATGTAATTGTCATGATAGTTGTATCCACTGTATGTTAAAGGTACATTTCATAGATCAAAGTGTCACTTTGGATATAATTTCCAGTAAAGTTTGTGCTACCTACTGATCTAATTGCTTCTGACAGGCTAACCATTGTACTCAAGGTCTTTCAAGAAAATTTACTATATTGAAAGCAATGCAACCAATCCAGGAGTTGTGGATACTACAGGCTGAAAATTTACTGGGAAGATAATTATTTTCTGAAGCAACTGGTTTTAGAAGAATCCCTCCCTAGTCAGTACTCCCAAATAAGATGGTCTGCTGGTTACGTGCCTTATGTTATGTCATGTCCTGTTTCCCCAGAAAAGCTACCGAGAAAGAGTCAATCTTTCTCTCTTTTATTTTTTTTTAAATATGTAGACTGGTATTTACCTGAAGAAATGTCCAAAATTTCTAAGTATGTGCTAATCTATTGTGCCTCTGCTTCTTTGCATCAGCAACACTGAACAGGCCTGAAGGGATTCAGACCACAGGCCCAGCCTACACCTCCTTACCCATAGAGGCTACTCTGTACCAGCAGCCTGGATATTTATTATAGAATTATAGAACTATTCTGGCTGGAAGGGGAACCAGAGGGTCTCTAGTTTGACTTTCTGCTCAAAGCAGGGTCAGCTATGAGGTCAGATCAGGTTCTTCAAGGCTTTAAGCAGTCAGATCTTGAATACCTCCAAGGATGGAGAGTAAAAAATGGCAGCTGTTCCTGTGGTGCACAAGACTGTTATATTGCTAGGTTTTTCCATCCTCATTCATGGATGGTCTAAGATCCAGGGTACTCCCAGAGGTAAAATACAACAGTCATGTGTTGGAAATATCGATAACCTCTGAGTAAAAGCAGAAGGAGGAAATTCTCTCAGACTGTCCATTCTCAAGAAGAAGGAGGAAGGGAGGAAAGGGGTGAGACAGATTTTTATTTGTTGATGATATTAATTAAGCATGTGATAAGAGACTGAGAGACCCACTGAAGAATAGCCAAACGCCTGATAGTGAAAGTATGCATTTGGTTTTGAGATATAAAATCTCAGATCCTCGGTCTGAATCAGCAAAACAAGGAACCTCCATGCCTGTCTTCCACTTCTGTAATGAGCTTCCTAATCATAACTATGTTATCATAGTGTGAGCAAGTCAGTCTCAGAAATTTTTAAGGGATGAACTCTAAAATATTTGAGGTTGTATTACTTCCACGCCACGGATTTGAAACTTTAAACACCTATGTGATTGAAAAAAATCAATTCCTTCCTCTTCCTCTCTAAATCTACTTGTTATCCAGAGAACTATTCAAACTGGCTTTGAAAATGTCAAACTTTTAGTTTCCTGATACAATTTTATTCCAGTATTAAATTTCATGGTTTTATTCTAAGAGCTTTCCACATTCAAGAAGTTTCCATATTTAAAGTTACACCGCCGCCTCTTAATTTTGGCTCATAATTTGTATTTCCTGATTACAGTGTAAAGAGGAAAAACTAAACTTAATCTTGGTTCTCACAGTTCCTGGAGGGAAAACTATCTCTCGGTCAGGCTCATGGGGAAATTGCAGATCAAAGCACTATCCTTTCTACACCTACATTTATAGCAAGACCAGATCCAAAGGGAATATTCACTGCAGCGCTTAATAAGTTTATCAAAGGTAAGACTTCAGCTGTGTAAACAGTAAGACCCTTCAGGAATGGGAAGATGATTGTTTTTACACTGATGGTCTTGCCAGGGTGCTTATGACTGCTTTGCAGCTGCTTTACACAGGCACAGTTGGTGTAAAATAGCCTTTGGCTACCTATGAATCAGTCCCCTACTTTCAGTAAAGACTGAAGGATTTTGTCCAGTGTCCTTAAATGAGATGAGTACATGTCAAACCATGGGAAGAAATCAGCTTTGAGTTAATTCTAAGTGGCTTTTCGAGCAAGAAGGCACAGGAACTGAAAAGCTAACTTTAAATTATTGGTCTTTTTATTTTACTTTTTGGCTTGTATTACTCAGTTACTTTTCTCTGTGGTTGAAAAGTGCTATACAAAAAAGAAATCTTGCTAGAGAGAAGCTTCAGGTATTCCAAAGTGAGTATGAGTTAACTTTGGCTACATTACAGCAACTGCCCTGGTAAGAAAGCCACAGAACGGGACAGGGTAAGAAAGGAATGATTCTATTTATACACATATTTATTTAGGAAAATTCTAAAATGGGAAAAAAATACCACTTTCATGTTCATTCATTTTTCCTCTGCAAGATGTGCTTTGTGATGTAGCTGAGAAACTACGTGACTGTCCCTTTAAAAACCATCATACCAATCAGCAGGTTTAACTGTCAGGAAAGCTGATGTAGAGCTCTTTGAATTACTGAGTGAGGGATATTCTTCCTGCCAGGTCCTGTCCCCTGTAGGCACTGCAGAGAAGTATTATAGGGCAGTCCTTACCTTGGGAATTAGCCTGCAAGACCCCAATGCTGTCATCAAACTGCATAGATTTGATGTTGAGTGACGCCAAGATGCATTCCTTGTCCTGCAGCGAAGCATCATCAATATTATTCTGATTGGCTGACAGGATAACGCACATGTCGCAGAGGTTGATGTTGACAGCCCTTAAATCAGCCCGACTTAATGGTGTACCCTTCGGCACAGAGAAAAAAAAAAAGGAGGGGGGCAGGAGAGGAAAAAAAAAAAGAAAAACAAATTAAAGATTGAGAAGGAGCTTTGGGAAATTATTTAACAAGTATCTTTTTTATGCTCTGACATTAAGCTGGTCTAACTATGTGCCAGGGAATAGGAAATGTGTGCTAATCTAAAGGGTAGTTGGTGCTGATGGCAGCATTTTAGGTTCAGTCTCAATACTCAGTCAAGCTATTACTAACAAACAAGAAACAGGAATAATGCCAGCATTCTACATCTCATCGGTGACTTGAAATTGTCTTGATTTAAGTTGCTATCATGTGGCAACCTTTGGCTTTCTGAATACAACACTGGGTGTGTTTTAAATGTCTATTTATCTACTACCAAGTCACAATGGTCTTAGGCAAAACAATAGCAATTTAAACTGGAAAGCATTATATGCCCTACACATTCGAAATGTAATCAGGATAAATCTATTTTTTCTACCTGAAGCAATACACAAAAAAGGTTAATCCTTTTCAGTGCATGTTTCTGTTCCTCCTAGAAGGAAAACACGCTGACCTTCAAAGTTGTGTGATTAAACCCTTTGAAACAGAAACAAGACTTTATCTTAATGGGCACAACTCATGCAACATTCCCTGCTTCCACAACTCTCAATCACAGATTGTAATAATTAAAATTAAATGTTGTGGTCATCTGTGGGTTTTTTTCATGGTTAACACAACCAAGACCTGACACTTAACCCATTATGTTTTGTTTAAAAGTAACACTTCCCTTTAACATCCAGCAGTCTACATCTCTAGTTACAGAATATTAAGTCTATGTCACAGAGGCTGCAAGGTCCAGGGAAAAAAAAAGATATTTTTAAATGGAAACTAGATTCTGCTCTGCTGCCTCACATGGTTTGGTACCAAAAGACCCTAATGATGAGGAGGAGACGAAACTGTCCCTTTGTCACACAGTGACTTTTGTAAAAACAAGTCAAGACCCTTCTCTTTCATCTCCTGATCACTCATGGTGAACGCCTCCCGAACTCCACTGAGAATATTCAACGCAAAAGTCAATTTAAAATGTGCAAAGTGAAGTCAGAGCTCAATTCTTGTTCAGTGATTTCCATCTAGTTTCAGATACCAGTCTAACTATTCCACATTACTTTGAATAATTTGAGACATGATGAAATCGTATATATCAAAGAGATACGATTTAGTTATAAAGTACTCAAAAGTTAGGATATCATTATTCCTGCCACCTTAATTCTGTCCTTTGTGCCTGTATTGCGCACCAAGTGAAGCAGAATTCCTGTGGGGAAAAATAATATGCAACCATGTAATTAATTAAAGGCTTACTCCTAATGATTTTATGCAAAGGGACAGAATTCAGGCTGCTTGAAGATATTTAAAATAGGCATTTGCCTATTTTTTAAGAGTTTATTCAGCAGCTTAAATGCCTCTCTTAATACAGACTTAAAATGAAACTTTCACTTTTAAAAAAAAAAACAATGTAAGAAATATTATTAAATTCAGCTGTAAGCACATACACATCAGATACCAGCAGCAAGTTTTACTTGTGAACCAAAGCACAAGGGTAGGAAATGAGTTCGAGTGACCTCCCTTTACATATGATTCCTACCAGTATGATCTCAGAATTTTAAATTAGTATAATCAGATCAGAATAATGCTTATATTTTAAACTTTATATTACCATTTTGAACCAGACAGACTAAAAATAATAAAAAAAAAAGCAGTAATGAATTCTGTGTTGTCTTCATCACCCTTGATTACTGTGTAAGACACAATTCCTTTTTATATACTATATTTTTAAAGTTACATTAACTATTTAAGCTGTTTAAGTTAAAAATAGTCCTAAACTACTCTAAGTTTGGGTGCAAATTCATTGGGGAATGTAAAGGTGTATAAATATCTTTAATGTCTCTTCAGAGCTGCAAATTGAAACTTTACAAATACACATTATAATAATGGATACACATTATATACTGGATAGTTTGGAAGTAGTAGTTGCATTTCCTTCTGCTCCACAGTTCAACAGTACTATTAATATAATTCTGATTTCTTAGTCTTTAGCTTTCACAATGACTGGAAATAAAAGGGATTGGCAGGAAAAGTAGGATATTAACTGATCAAAGATGATATTGACACCATTTTTGTGACAGCAGAAAATCTTGTGACACCATCTGTTGGATCAGCTTACAGAAAAAGCCAAGGGCTAATACTAAAACTGCATTTACAAAGACCTACAGTCCGAATCAAAAAGTGAAGGCAAGCTTTCCATTCTATAGCTATTTTGCCAATTATTCAGTTTAGGTTACATCATCATTGCTGTAATGCAATTATTAAGAACAGGTAAGTGCATAATTTTTCATTCTGATAAAAACATCCAAATTAATTTTGTTCTGCAACATACAGAGCATTCTCTTTCATACTTATCCTGTGGGCTTGTTTGCCTCCTGCCTACATCTTTGTGGGTCATTTATAGCTATGACTACCTAAGATCACCAGCTTGGAGGGTTTCATTTGCTTGTCCTGGAACTCATGTTTCTATGTTTTGCACACATAAGTGAATGATAATGATATACAGGAGGAAAAGGACCTCTAAACTGTGAGTTTAGTGGTTGTCCCTACTAAAATCAATAAGAGCTTTTCATGGATTTCAAAAATGTTTTGCATTACTGTAGGACTCTGAACCAAAAAGCTATGGTAGTGTTCCTTAGAAAGCAGCCTAACCTACAGGAAGTTTTTATGAACATAGATAGATATTAAGTAGATAGAGTAACAATATTTTTTTTTGCAAAGGTTTTGCGAGTATAAATAATGTCATAAATAGCTACTGTCATCCTGTCAGGGAAATCACATCAGAACTGGCTACATGCAGTGCACTACAGTGAATGTTCGATAGATAACACAGCTAATATATTTGATAGCAGCTGAAATTCATCCGATGAGGATGACGAGGAACCAAATACCGCTGCAAATATCTTCTAATAAGGTCTCACAGGGCTCTGTTTTCACAGACACAGTAAAGGGAAAATCTAAGTCCTCAGGCCTATAAGTAGACAGAAGTAAAAAAGCCTAAGATCAAAGTCAACACGAATCTGTCCAGTTGGTGTCCTAAATAACAAAGTATCAATAATATGGCTTTGGACTTACAGGCAAGATTGAAACCTTGGGGAAGTTATGCAGTGTCTCCCATTCCCTTCTCAGGTATTCAAGTGAACCCACAAACACAATGTGCTTGAGTTCATGGTAGTGAAAGTTGCTGGCTCGTAATGGCATCACTAAATTTCTTAATCCAATCAAAGCAGATTTAACATCCCCAAATATGCAAACGACTACATGCCCACTTAAAACTGTCATCGCTGCTTCACTTCGAGTCTAAAAAAAAAAACAAAACAAAAAGACAAGGGAGAAATGAAACAAAGGGAAACTTAAATCATATATTGAGTTTTAAACCAGGAAAAACACAACTGTCAATATTGTTCACGTACAAAGAAGCGGTTTGATAACAGATGCTCATTTTACCCTTATGTATCCTTCATTAAACGTGATCAGCAGAAGAAAATTTTGCTCTTGTTTGCAAATCCATCAGTGTTCAGGAAGACATTGTACTGGACAATATTCTGGTCCTATGTATGTTTCTACACATGTGGATTAAGCCTCTGGTTCTAATCAAAGTACTATGGATTTAGCTAAGAATGGAATTTGATCTACTATGCATTTAGACATTAGATGGGTTATAGAAGAAGATGCAAAACCATGCCTCAGCTGAAGGATCACTAGTGGGTTTTTTTCAGGACCAATTTGAAAAGGAAAATGTGAGGGCCCAATAGTTGCAGAAGAGCTTTGCGGTTTTATGTGTATCTTGTGAATTGAGGACCATATTCTCTAGAGTCAAAGTTACTAGTTTAGGACAAGCTGCTACCACCCTGAGAAGCAATCAAAGAATGCTCTACACTGCTCTGCTTTACAGTGGATACCCACCATACTCTAGAGAGTTTCTCACAGTAAGAAAAAAATAGTGTGCAAGATCATGACTAATACTAACTTTTCAGGCCCGATGGAATTCTTGAATTGTTGAATAGATAGAAGAAAAAAAGTCTCACGGAGAACATCTGAATGATATTCAGAATTATCTTCTCGTCTCAGTGACAAGGATACATTTTTGCACTAATTTAATCAGTGGCAATGTCAGTTGAGCAGGCAACTCAAACACCAAGATTATTGAAGTCATTAGGAAAAAATAACCATTTATGGAGCCAGTCTTAGCATTATTGCACTCCATAAAGTAGCTGCAGATCCACTGATATCATATTGCCAAGAAGTTGTACACTCAGGTACCATTACCTACAAGTTTTGCCTATGAATAAAACTAAGATAACGATGAACTGCAAAATTTTTCCCTCACTTATAGTATAAGGCCTCATTCTAAATTATGGAAGCAAGGCAATGTGCAATACAGATTAGAATATTCAGCAGAGGTGTTCACTATGTAAGAACAATGGGAACGCTGATTAAAAATTTTCTCATCAGTTAAAAAATACCTGAGCTTTCAATTTTTCTGTGGCAATTACAGTGATTTTCATACAACTCTACCAAGAGAGTGACTTTGGCCCTTCAAACACCAGAAGACATGAGAGAATACTTAAGTGAAACATCTAAGTTGTTCTATGCCTCTGACTATGGATCTGGAATACTCAGACTTTACAAGACAGAGAACGAATTTGCATGGAAATGAATGCAGACATAAATTGTGGATTGTGAGTTTGAAAAGGTATAGGGAAGCATTTTGCTGGCAGTGTCAGGTGATGATACATGATGCTGAAAAAACCTGGCCAGGGTTACAGATTCACAGGCTAGTACGGGGAAAAAGTGACATGGTATCACTAAGAGATGATAAATGAGGCACTCCACAGCATTGTTTTTGGAGAAACACTTTTCAAAGTGAGATAATATGTAAAAATTGTTGGCTAAAATGTGTTTAGAGCATGAAGGAAGATTTCCATCTCTATCACAAGCTATTGTACAGTAGATTTGCCCCTCCTTGCCTGATAAGTACATATAAATGTGTACTATTTAAAGCTGTTCAAATTCCTTCTCACAGTTCAGTCTCTAGAATTTGGAATTTACTTGCTTGCCTGTTTAAACACTGATATTGCAATTCCAGGCAATGTCAGTTATTACAGAAACCCCTGAGGAGAAGTGAAGACAAGTGTTTAACCCCTTATTGCTAGAATAAAACGGGACTGTCACCATCATCAGCAACACCACTCCACAGTGCAGGAAAACCTAAAGAGAGCAGGCTCAGGAAAAGCTTTATGAAGTGTGACAAAGTGAAGATCCACCAGGGAGTTCATTTCAAATATCATCACTTTTGTGTATGAGATCTGGAGTTAGATACTTGTTACCCTTAGGTATGAGTACATGAACACGAGTGGCACAAACTTTCACCGAGCAAAATAGACTGTGATAGGCCTTCTAATTAGTTTTAATGACTTGAGTCAGTTTGATGGTTTCCCCAGTTAAACAAACAAAACAAACATAGACTAGGCTTGCCGCAATGTTCTAGAAAGGCAGAGTA
>VWZK01005016.1:0-59724 GCA_013396935.1 Baryphthengus martii | reverse complement strand
TCTAGAAAGGCAGAGTAGTACTACTACTTACTCTGGCCTATTTGGCCATCTTGAAATGTCGGAAATTGCAAGAGATGTTCTAAGAGAGCAAAATTCACATCAATAAATAAGAGATAATGCAAAGCAACACTGCCTTGTGTAAGGACATAAATGGTGTATGTAAACATTTAAATATTTCCAATCTTAATTTTCTGAAGATTTGAGCCAAATATGCAAATCTGAGGTTATGAAAAAGAATTTTGGACCAATTCTTATTGTTGCACTTGGCATACAATTTACATAATCATAATTCTTTAACCAAACTACTTGCTTTGATTTCACCACAATGTGATTTTGATTTCAATACATTGAAATTAATGATAGTAGAGATTAATTTATTAATCCATTAGACATGAATTCTACGGTTCAAATAAACTCTTCTCAAACACAATTTATCATCAATACCTACCAAAATGACCTTTTCAATATCCTTGGCTGGACACCAATGAAACATCCCTGTAGAGTCGTATTTTTTCACATTGGCATCCATATTATCAATCTGCTCATTGCCAGGAATTAACAAGGGGTCATGCCTGGGGAAAAACAAGTTCAGGACAATATAAGTGGAAAATATGGGATATCTTCCCATCCATAATTTAAGAGCTGTGTACAAAGAGGGATAAAAGTTTAAAAAAAATGAAATCTATTTACACTTTAACATGCTTTCAATGTGGGCACTTTAAAACAAAAGCTGAAAAGAAAAAAAAAGCTATCTTTTAAATTTTGAGTGCAGTTTCGAAGATTTTCGATAGTCTTTCTAAACCAATGACTGTTTATTTTTAAACAGGGCTTTCTGACACGATCACATGCAGAAAAGTTTTTTCTTTCCAGTCTCACTCTTCCAGAATAAATAACAGAGTTGCTATTAGCATCTGCAATGAAGTAGAAGGGATAGAAACAGAGCCCCATGCTGACTGACTGGCATAAGTATGGAAAGCCAATTACTTGCTTTTACTGCATACAACTTCTGACGTGATGCTCTTCGCAGTAAAAGCTTTAACAGGCTGCACTTTAAATATTTTAGCAATTTGCCCAATCATATTTTGCTTTCCCAAACTGAAGCCCTTTAAAGATTCAATAGTGTGTCATTTTAGAGCAGACGGACTTAACAAATGCCCACATCTGGAATACATGATTTTAATAACAAACAACAATGTCCATTTTCAATGACAACTCTACCTATAATAACTTTCTAAGTGTTTTTGCGGCGAGATTTAAAAGCACAAGGCTTCTCAAAGGAAAAACAAATAAAAGACAGTTTTATAAACTTGCTCACCAGCTATATACTTACATCTAAGCACAGACACACAGAGTTCTTTAATTTATGTGCTAAAATCAAACATTAAGCTATGTACTGACTCCAACACTCTCAGATGCTAGTGAGGACTCCTAAGTGACTGCATTATACAATAGCATTAGAAGGAGGATCGTGATTACAAGGCACAAGTTAAATCATAAATTCAAGGACGGAACAGAGCTTTGTCTGGCAAAATTAGTCTTTACTTGAAGTGTTTGTCATGAATGCTTGAAATATCCCAATACAAAATCGTAACATTTCAAAGAAGAAAATATTTGCAACGTAGGAATATGCCAAGTATACTGAGACGGATAGCCAAATTTTAAAGCAGCTTGACCTTTGAATCCTGTTGCAGAAATGTCGATATTGGCTGAACTTTCAAAACTGGGAAGTTTACTGCTTTTAAAGCATATGAGTCAGCTTTAAGAACCTCTCCTGTGCATTGTCTACTAAAGCTGCAGACACCATTGAATGCTGTGTAAGACATAGGTTAATTTACCATAAGTTACTATGTTTAAAACAGTTATGCTTGCGTGCCAAGAAACAATCTCTAATTACAACAGAGTGATTAATTTGTGTAATTTTATAGCCACTGATTAAATATCCGCTGAAATTAGTGGAAAATTCTCATTCATTTCACTCAAATAGGGTCAACTCCATACTAAGTGGTAAAAGAACTTGAGAAACTATTAATACAATGCTCCGTTTAAATCAGATTCTTTTGACAGTTTCAGAAAAAAAACAATGCACTACAAGGCAAAGGCATATCAGACTCATCTGGAAAAAGAAACACTATGTTTTCAAAGTTTTTTACATTCACTCAACAGAGATACAGTTCAGGGCATTTCACTACCAACCTACTGGCAGCAGAGTCATCTCTAGGGGACTATCTAGAGTCTCTGACTCTACTCCAGGTTTATAATAATGAAAGGCTTTGCAAAAGTGTGCTCCCTCTTTTGTGGGATGCAGAGGTGACTGGGTGCAAAAGCTGTACCAAAGGGTTTTGTTGTTGTTTTGAGTTGAGTTTGTTTGTTTGTTTTCATGTATTCTCTTATTCTATTTATTAGCGAGCTGCAGCCATGGTAGTTTTGGCTGAGAGCTAACTGTGGTGCTGTTCATAGGGCATTCTTTGCTGCTCATAGTTGCATGTGGTACTGTAAGGTCTGCAACCATGAAGACAATTACGTTTGAAGGTTGTACTAATGTTTAAACAACATTTAGTGGTGCTCTGTCCTAGCTATTTTTTCCTGATAGAATGTGTTAGCTATGTGTTTCAAAATAAGAAAGTTTGCCAAAAAGTTAGGAATCCTCAGGAGCTTCCACTGAGAAATATTTTTCTTTCTGTTGTTTTTGTGTTTTGTCGTGTTTTGTTTTTTCTCCAAACTTTCACATGACTTTTCTGCATGAGCTTTTCTAGCAGAGCACTGAAACAAAAGCAAAGTTCACTGATCAAATCACCTCCTTCTCCTTTCAGAAATCTGATGCACATAGGAAGTAATTAGGAATTTTATTTTCCCCTTTCTCTTCATCAGAGAAACTAAAAAAAACCAACAATTTGTAAAAAGTGCCACATTCTAATTTTCTAATCTGTGTTTCTTTTCTGCTCTGAGATTTAAAACTAAATAGATCATCTGGAGCTTTCACAAAATGAGCATTTAGCAATACTCTAAGCCCAGTCACAGAAATTATACAAATTGAAATGAATTTTATAGAAAAGCAGGTATCTGCTTTTCAGATATCTGACATCAAATTATTGTCAACTACCTTGAGGCCTGAGGCACTTTTCAGTGTGTAAGTGCTTAATGTCCAGTGTAGTTATCTTTTGGGTAAGGGCCTTGCATCCTAAAAGGGAATATTCACAGCAGCTTGTGCCAAAGATTTATTAGAGATTTATCTCAACACTAGATTTTTCTAGTAATTTTAAGTTTAAACAGAAGTGTGCTATGGGAGAGATGAAGAATGTGAATCACCAGATACAACTCCCTGTTGAAGTTTTAGGTAACAAATTGTGATTTTAAAAAAAAAATATTAAAAAAAGAAAAAAGAAATCAATATATGTACTTATTTGCAATATGATAAACTATCTGGATCCTCTGCTTCATTGCTTGGAGTACAGCATGTGGGAGCCTTAAAAGAAGTAAACAGGATGGGACACACAACAAGAAAGTATGTTAGATACTATTGTGCTAGTTTTACTGTAGGAGAATGGATTATTGCCTGAGAGGGAAACCGTGGTAAGACTAGCCATGCTTAACATTTCAGAATCTATGGGTTTTTTACATATAAGTGTGTTTATTAAATTTATATCTTCTGGGCTAAACTATTATTTTTATCTCTCTTTAATCAATGAGTTTTCATTCTCAGTAAAGCAATCCCTGAAGATGTCTAAGGAGGTTGAAAACTGTTTACTACTAAGGTCTAACTTTTTCCTCAGATGTTAGACGATACCCTGGCTTATGTACTTAAAAACTGAATTGATTTTTCAAAATGTGCTCATTTTATGAAGTAATACAGTAATAAAATAGTATTACTACTTTGGACATACACACTCCAGTGAAACGTGATCTAAATCTGCTTTGCAAATGCTAAAAATTAAGACAGACGTACAGAGGTCAAGGCTGTCAAATCTGCCTAAGGGGTATAGACACCCTCTTCCCATTAAAATTTATATTACACAAAGCATTACAGTGCTTGTCCTTACAGTTAAACTACGGACTGAATGTATCTAGAGCCTCCCTGTCCGCTTCACCCTTGAAGATGGCCCTGCCAAGCCATGCTTGAGTCACATTGGCAGGGTACTGTGAAAATGCTTGTATTACTGCTACAGTTATTATGTTCTCCAGGGCTGTAAAGTCATCTGTTTGAAAAATTCCAATTATAGGAAGAAAATCACCTTCTAACAATTAAAATGGATAGTGTTTGTATTAATTGAGATGTTGGCTTTTATGGCTTGCAATGACCAATGCATTTGATCACTTCAGCTAGGAAAAGACAGGCCTGTGTAGTATGCATAGAAGAAAAGGAGCAAAAGTTAAATTTCCTTCATCCATAACCTTGGTTTGAAAATAGCTTCTCTGGTTCTTATGGCAGATATTACACGCACATGACTTAAAATGAAGAGCAAAATATCATCTTTTCAAGGTTTTCAAGAGCATATAATGTCACCTATGATCAATTAAACTTGAAAAGATGCTAAATGGTATCCTAGAGCTGCAACTCCAAAAAACCTGTCTGGAAGACAACAGTCTAAAGCAAAACCATAAATCCCACTTCCAGCAAATCTATTGCTAGGAAGTCAACATTACATATTAAAGAGCACTGCTTTCCTAGCACGAGTTTATAACTACTGCAAGCTTACTTACTTAGAGTTTTTGTCTGACGTTTTTGAGTGCTGACTGGGGATGGACAGAACTGAAAGGACCGTTTGGAGCCAAATGGCTGTCTCACCAAATAACTATTGTTCAGTATAGCCTTGTATTCTGTCACCTGTGTCTTAATCCTCTTACTCAATTGTCTGCAACTGAGCATTAGAGCAACATGCCCTCATTGATCTGCAGTGGAACTGTCCCGTATGTTGAGCACTAGGAATAAGAATATTATGTGATCAGTAGGAACCCCAGCGTTGTTTGAAACTCATAGAATTACAGAATGGGAGGGCTTGGAAGGGACCTCTGCAGATCATTGAGTCCACGCCCCCGGCCAAAGCAGGATCACCCATGGTAGGCCACACAGGAACGTACTAAGGAGGGTTTTGCATGTCTCCAGAGAAGGAGATTCCACAACCTCTCTGGGCAGCCTATTCCAGTGCTCCATCACCCTCACAGTAAAGGAGTTTTTCCTCACATTGAGATGGAACTTCCTGTGTTCTGGTTTGTGACCATTGGCCCTCATCCTATCACAGGGCACCACTGAAAAGAGACTGACCCCTTCTCCTTGACACCCACCCTTCAGATATTTGTAAATATTAGCAAGATCCCCTCTCAATCTTCTCTTCTCCAGGCTAAACAGCCCCTTGTCTCTCACTCTTTCCTCATAAGAGAGATGCTCTAGTCCCTTAATCGTTTTCATAGCCCTCTGTCAGACTCTCTCTAATATTTCCCTGTCCCTCTTGAACTGGGCAGACCAGAACTGGACACAATACTCCAGATACAACCTCACTAGGGCAGAGCAGAGAGGGAGGAGAACCTCCTTTGACCTGCTGGACACACTCTTCTAATGGACCCCAGGATATCATTGGCCTTCTTGGACACAAGGGCACATTTCTGTAATCTGTTAGTCTTTGCACATCAGTAAAACAATGTCTTCTCCTTATATAAAATCAATGCCAAAACACTCCTGGGAACAACATAACTCCTCTTTAATTTCTGTTTGTTAAAGTCTGCAACTATGCCTTCCTCAGGTAGATTTTTCCCACAAAAAGATGTTTAGCAGTCTCCTGCTCAAGAGTCAGGGTCTTGAAACTCACCTTGTATGTGCTCTAAGAATTCTGAATTTTCCTACGTCACTGTAGATGTGTGATTGCGAGCATATGCACGCACGTACTTAATTTTAGGAGGAAGGAGTTGGTTTGCTGAAGGTAAGACAGGAATTGAAGACACACTAGAGAACGTCTCATGCCTTTGAAATTTCTCCTACAACTACCCTAACAAATTGTGGCAATTAACATGCTGTTAGTGTTAGATGTATGCAGCCAGTGCAGGTGCTAATAATTGAAAAAGCATTTAGAGCTTTTACACCCGGACTGAATATTTCATGTGCTGCATGTTTCACTATTTACTCAGTGGGCCTCTGTCACTTCAATCTTCTCTGACTGCTTTGACTGGTGCTATAAAGCTCAACCAAGATAGAGTGACGGCTTGTCACAGGCAAACTCCACTGACTCCAGCAGCTCGCTGGGACTAGCTGTGAAGGTTGTCACGACATTCTGATGGAATTCAGCAAATGTTTTGTGACTAATACACCCAACATTTGTCGGCTACCATTAGCCATTCCTTGTGGCCCTCTGCAGTCTGTGTGGATGACATTAAGTTGTAATGAGAATTTGTTGCGTATGTGTGTTACACTAATGACAGTCTCTTCCTCATCTTTCCTTTCACAGGTTAATCAGCAATGAAATTTGTAAGGATTCAGTGTCCAGATGCACCAGGTTTTAGAGAAGAAAATCCAGCGCAACGAGAGAAAGAAAAACTGCAGTTTACTGTTAAACACTTCTATTGTCATATTCAGAAGCTATCCTAATACTGGCTACAATCTCACACTGTCTGACTTTTCCCCTACATCTACAAAGAATATGTCTAATGCAGTGGGTGGTACCTAGTGCACTGTGCTAGGTTGTGGGACGAATTACAGTGCTAAGAATACTAACAACTCTCCTTCCTTTTCTCTTGCTCTGCCCAGATGTCACTGAAGCTTTTTTTTTATCCTCAGAAGTCTTACTGAAAAGTTCACGTTAATTTATCAAGACTACTAAGGACACTGATATAGAGCTGTTTACTGTAAGAACCTTAATCATTAAAGTATCTTGATACCTCAGGACATGCTCAGAATATGCTTCTGAAGTATAAATCCTCTCATACAGAATAGTAGCAAAACAGTTAACTTTTAGAATTTTATATGCGCAATTTAATGAGGGGGAGACAAGGCACACAGCCAATGTGTCCTCTGGTTTTAGAATTTCCCATTTATATCTACTCAAGCTGCAGAACTAGCAATCTATAAGGGGTTGAAGAATGTACCTGAAAAAATATTTTTTCATTTGTAAAAAAATAAATCTACAGTTAAATGGCATCGTAAAATATAGGAGTGCTTTTTGTCACTTAAATGAAGAGCGTAGCCTTTGTACCTTATAATAAAAGCTGCCACTTTTGTATGTCAGAGTTTATAAGAATACATTATTTTCTTAAAATTCAGTTTAAAGCTAAAGATTTTTTTCTTTCTGTTGCCTTGATCTCAGTGGAACTTGTTACCCTGAACTTTATTAAAAAGCCTGATGATTTTTTCTGCTGGAAAATTCCCCTTTTCTGTCGTGACACTGCTTTCTCATCTCAAACACACTTGTGCAATACTTCACAGTAGTCTAAAAAAAAGACCTACTAGTGTTTTTATTCCCATGCTTTATAACGCAGCTACCAATGGTAGCAACAGTCAGAGACCTAACATATACTACTCCTATCATTCAAAATATAACCTTGTTAAAACCGGTCTAAGATAATACAGCGATTACTGAGCTACTCCTGTTGCTCAAGTTGGTTGTAGTGAACTTGTAAAATAGAATCAGGAATAGAAATGTGCTACTAAATACTTGCTGTGATGCAGCTTAGTTATCATTGCATATTAGCGCTGCATAAAATTAGCCTTGTAAATCCTTAACTAAGGACATATCTTTTAGAGTACATGACAGAAATTTCCAAGGCTGAGGGACATAAATATAAATCATTATTAAGGTTAATCAGTGAACTTTCACTTCTTCAAAACTTACCTTTAAGCTTGGTTTAGGGGAGTCAATGAAAATTATCAGATTGGACTTATTTTACCCATTTTTTCCTTGAGAAATGTTCCCCTCTAGACCTCTCATCACATTTTTTTGGTTCCTATGAGAAAGCTCACAGTTTCAGCTCATGGAATGGCAGCACTACAACAGCAAGGGCAATACAAATTCATCCTGAGTGGCACTGGCAGAAATGCATGTGTACATTTGAGTGTATGTAGCTGGGTGGGTGGATGAGGAGATAAATGTGCACAGCCATTGTTCATATAGTTAGAACATTATATTAAACTTCAGGAAAAAAGACAGGAGGTTTCCCTCTCAACTTTAGATAAATAATCTCATTAGGTTTCTGGAAACATATGCCAAAAAGCTCACTTGTTTCCATGTCACTTAACTGGGTCTTGACAGTCTCTGAGCAAGTTTTATGGCTTGGTTGGGAATTATTTTAGATCCTTGATCCAAGAAAAATCCTCAGGCTTACAAAATTCTCCTTGGCAACACACTGAAAACTCATCGTCCTCTGATGCCTCTGATTCTTATGTGATCAGGGACACTAATGATAATGACCCTTTGCTGAGTATGCTACTTGTCTAGAGGCCTATGTCAACTACACCACTACATTCAGAGTGGACAGGGACAAACTATTTGTTTCCTCTTCAGGCCCCTTGGGCCCTGTCATATGCTATTTGTTCTTGCATTAAGAGGTAGTTTGACTCAGCTGGGCTGACATTTCCTTCAAGTCAGTGTATTCCACTCATGCAGTAGCAGCTACCAAAGCATTAAGTGTGGACCTGAGTCCCAGCAACAATCCTTTTAAGTGGCTTTTTTGATTTATATCCAGGGCTTTTCACATTTTTACTGGTCATTCTGGAATCCAAAATGACATTTTTTGTTTTTTTTGAAACTAGCTTTGCTCTTTGGTATTTGGATGACATAGCCTCCTCATATTTAATGTGGCTATTCATCAATAACATGCATCAAAACCTGTGACTGTGAGGTGACGAACAAGTGACTTGATATCACTGCTTGACACCAGAGGCATCAAATGGTTCTACTGTTCTTCTCCATCTCATGAAGAAGGAGAGCTGATATGTGATAACTCTGTAACTGACAGCTTTCCTTCCTTTTCCTTCCACTTCCAATTTAAATTTTACTTCTTATTGTAAAAGGATATCCTTGTGTTTACATCTCCATAGGAGAAGTATTCATTTTTTCCTGTTGGAGTTTCAGTTATTTTTAGAGTATCCACATCCTTGTGGGTTTAATGGGACAGACTTCTGTTGATGTAAAACAGACAGAAATAACCATGACAATGTAGAGTATTTTTCCAGTTAATTTGCATTTGTAGCTATAGTTGGAATTTGTAGGATTTGTTTCTGATTGATTAGATTCCTCCAGTATTGCATCAGTGTGATTCTGCTTATGTCATTTGATGAGATGCAGGATTCGGTTAGAACAGTGACTTTTTAACAGTGACCATTTGTGACGTATACAACAAACATCTGTACGCCTACCATCTATTTATTTTGGTTAGTAATTTATTGGCATTTATAGACAATAATATCAAAAAGATGACACTGAAAAGGCGTTTTCAGTCTCTCTATTCAGATCATAGTTAGTAATACAGGTTTCTAACTATGTGTGAGTAAATTTCCAAAAATCTCACTTTCTGACCAGTTCTAAATAAGCACCTGTCAGACCTCTTGTCATGATGTCCCAAGAGAATCCTGATCATACAGCTTCTGTTCAGTGTTCTATTCCATCAATAGCAGAAGTCATAAAGGTTTATCTCATGGCATTAATACCCTCTTGCCTGATTTGCCCTAGCCACTGTGGAAATCTAAAATCTATGCAGCATTTTCAACTTTATCTTGACTGCCGGGCTGCTCAGAAAGAGATTCTAATGTCACATCTCTGATTACAATTTATAAATGAACTTTTCACATATTCCTCCTTTATACGCTCCAGACTTCTTGTCCTCCAGGACCCCTCTAGATCCAGGACGAGAGATGAGGAAAAGACTGCAAAGTAGCCAATTGTTTCTGTGGGAGGGACAGGGGTGAAAAGGAGCTTTTAAAGTAAATTTAGGAAAAATATTGCAAAGATAAATATCAGCTGCAGACATGACAGCGCTTTCGCTGATTTACCTATTGTGCGCTTTTAGCTGACATACACTAAAGACTTCTGGGCAGGAAAGCAAGTACCTGTCACTTCAGGTAATTTACAAGGATACAAAATAGCAGATAATATAACCCACCTTTGTTTATCAGAAAGGAGAAAAGCGTTTGGCCATTACACACAAAGCTTAGCAGAGTTCTTTTTCTGATTCAATCCACTTTGTCTTATTTAGCACCTTGAACTAAAGTTAAGTCTGTGTAGATAAAGGGTAAGACAAAGAGACAGTTGGGTCTGGGGAGAGGCTGAGGGTGCCAACACAGGGCTGGTGAATAAATTTAGCAGCAAGGGTAAAGAGGAAGGAAACAATGTCTGGATTTGGAAGCCTAGCAAGTTCTCCACTCGCTCCTCGACCTGTGTTTAGCAATTCTGATATGCTACTGAGCAGACAGCTCAGGCTCAGGATGACTACTCTCCCTCAGTCCCTCTTCAGCAGGCAATGAAAGCAGGCTCTACTTTGAAAATCTTCCCCCATCATGCAAACTGACACAGGCATGCTTTTCAAAAACCCACAGCCAATCTGTTGATCATTACTTATTTACAAAGGCCTTCGGGCAGAAAGTCCTGTAAAAACCATACTTGATACGGTATACACTAGCTTTTTCTGCTTGTGGAAAAAAGTACCCCTAAGGCTACCTCAAACCATCACTTTCTATTGCACATAAAATGTACCGTGTAACACTAAAGTATTTAATATATATGGTATAATATATCTACAGGAAAGGCATTTGTGCAGAAGTATGTTACCCTGTATTTGGTAATTTGATGTTTTGCTGAAGGCTATGACTTGAAAAAGCCTGCACCTAGTACAGAGGACCTGTCATCTCAGTACCCAAGAGCCAATAGAATAAAGAAGTACCCTTAAGCAGCAAAACTTTGACACAGCTTTGAAGCATATGAAAACAGTATAACTCCCCAGAATTATTATTACTCAAGATCAAAGAAATGAGGCATACTTTACATAGCAAACAGGGACAGTGTGCTCAGCTCCAAATGTTTCAGCTCTTTATCTCTCTCTCCCTTTCTTTTTATTTCTGTTTCCCCAAAATTAAGATTGGGGAATCTGCCACATGTTTAAAACTTTAAGTGGTTAAAGCTATTAGCACCAGATAAAAAGACTGTCCAAAGGTAAGTAAATTGGAAATAATGCTAGCATGACAACTGGCACCATAAAAATGAGAAGCTTGCCAGTATGTTCATTTTATTCTCCCTCATAAACTGTAAACAAACATGTAAATCAGTGTCATATGGGCAACGCTGAGCTAACAGTAAGGCAGAGAACTTTTAATGATACATTTAACAGAAATAGATGGTCAATAGGGAAAAAAAAAGCGCCACAGCTGGGTGCACTTCCGTCTGTGAATCAATCTCACTTTTGGTTCTGTAGTCTAAACAGATGAAGACAACTTGTAGAAGTTACATCTTTGAATATACCCTATAATGCAGTAACAATAAACACATATGGATGCATTTGTAACTGACCAAAGAAAACTCCAGTCTACTTACTGAAATACAAAGAGGTATATTATCTAGATGTATCCAGAATAGTTAAAGGAACAAAATCATTGTCAAGATCAGAAGAAAAGTCCTAAGTCATTTCATATATGGGAAGAACTATATACTAATATTGCTCTTTTTCACTTACTTAACCTTTGTGACAGCAGAGCAGTTACACATAAAATCAAACCTCAAACTGCATGAATGTTTTTGTTTACATTTGTAAATATATTTACATTTTTCTGTGTATTTACATATATGACGTGGAAAATCTCTGCTATGGTATTTAGTTCTGGATACAATTATGGACTGAGGTTCTAGCCTGGCTACTTTTGGTACTGAAAACCAAAGTAAGAACCATCTCTTTGCAGAAAACTCCATGCCTACTATCTGATCCTGTTCTGGCTGACTTTAGCAGGCAAAAGGTGAAGCATAGTGAGAGAGAATGAAAATGCTATATTATTTTAACAGACTCCAATTTCTTGTTGCAGATCTAGTGTTAACAAATCTCTTAAAAATAATTTGTCCTATAGAAGAAACTACGTAATTATACAAAGGCATACTGGTGTAAAATAATGTACTCATAACAACAGAGGAAAAAGATCACTAACAATGATATTTTCATCACCCACTTTTAGAGTATATACTACTCTCTTAAAAATCTCTATATTTCATAATTAATATGCTTTTAGCCTGAGTAAAACTGCATTAGTTTTGAACTTTGCTTTGGCAAGTACATAGATTATTAGACTTTTTTATCAGTCTAAATCAATTAACAAAAATTTAATTTCAATCGACAGGATAAAAGGAAGGTAATATTCAGGTTCATTTTTGATTGTGATGATACATCTCACATATGGCCTTAAGTACAGAAAACAGTACTCAGAGGGAATCCAACAAAAAGAGAATTGCCTGAGGCAAACTAACCACATGAGTTCCCCTGATTGGTTAGTGCTATCATTAGTGCCACTGCTGTTTAAGAACTACACACGGACAGGACAGGGTGACAGCTAAGACTTTAAAGCCTATGTATTTTTCAAACAGCTTTTCAAACTGTTTTTCATGACAGAATTTTTTTCAGCTCTATCATTAACTGCTGACAAGCTGACAGAATAAATACTTCAGCCTTTCAGAAACCATCTAACAATCTTTTTTTTCCACCCTCTCCTCTTATTTTTGATGTGGGGGGAGGAGAAGAAGAAGGAAGGAAGAAAAGAGATGAAGATATGAGTTTCTTACAGTCTTACCTCATCAGTTTGGGTGAGGAGTTGGGTGAATTTCGCATACCTCCGTTTCGCTGCTTTTTTTTGGGTGATAGTGTCGATGGCTGCTCATCTTCAACTGGAAATATAAGGAACTCATGAGATTAAGTACTGATCCAAGTACAATATGAAATACAAGTGAAGTAGCAAAGAACACACACTCTATGTCCATTCACGCACTGATACTTCATTGCTAACATAAGCTCAACAGTAATAAAAATCAAACACATGTTAGTTAAAGAGATTGGTTTGAAGAAGCAGGGAAGAATACCAGGGGTTTGAATACAGGAGTTCAAATTGATTTCATACTTCAAAAACAAAAGGGGGGGACCACATTCGGGTTATTCTTAGAGTTATTTTCAGTTAATCTGCGCTACAGAAAAGTAGAATTAGTGCTCTGCTATATTCCCAGAAAGATAAAGTACTGTTTGCAATACCGACATAACAGCTGCCAGCCTGCTTTTGCTAATGAACTAGACACCAGTTGGTTCTTGCTCCTCACATGCCAAACAACAGAGTCTTCACGAAGAGATGTAAAATATTCAATGCCTTGATGTTCAATGATTCAGTTAGTTGGGAATGTGAACGCAGCCTGCCATTGTGCACAGATCTCCAGCACAAGTCAGACCTCATCGCTCTACCCTTCTCACAAAAGGGAATTTTAACAGGAGTGAACAGAATGAGGTTAAATGGAAGTGGGGAAACAATACCTGTATAACAGTGGATGCATGTGTTATGCAATCTTTTAATGAGGATGAGGTGTATTTTCAATGACAGATCAATTTCCAGATGTAAAATCACTTATGCTTTTGCCAATCATAAACTACTCTTGGATAACCTATGTCACAATATATACTGCTTAAACAAGTGCAGCTTCCTAATAACTTATCTATAAGAATTAACCATCACCTTTCTGCTTCAGGATTGTTAGTGCACTTGATAATCTGCATATAAGGTTTACATGTGCTATCAAAGGGAATTATCTTTTGCCTGCTTTCTCAAATTCATGCTAATACTGAATAATTATAATACAAAGAAGGAAAACCACACCTTTTTTTTTCCATCTTATTGTTAACTGAAAAATTAACTAGAAGATAATATAACTAATGCCTAGGAAGCTGTTATTTTAAAGCTACAATGAAAGAGATTAGTAGTAGCAGTAGTAACTATATTAAGAGATTTTAATACACATTAGCAGTGCACAAGCAGAGGCTGGAAAAAAAATTCTATTTGCAATGAGCTACATAAGAACAACAAAACCTGGATATATGTCATCTGCCCTAGACTTATCTCAGAAGAAATTAAGCAATATCCTTCTGCTATAACCATCTTCTGACACTATTTTATTACAGACTGCATTCTAGCCTGTCATGTCTGTCTGTTTGCCCAAGTTTGCTATGGAATTTCATTTTGCCTTGGTCAAGACCGAAGGACTGGGCCCTGAAAAGACAGATGTGCTGTCTTTTTAGATGACCTGGTAACACCTAACACATCAAGGTAATCAAAATAAAAGAAAGCATTGAAAAAGAAAAACAAACAAAAGCTAACCCTAAAATAAATGCCCTGAAGAGTGGTGTAAAAGGCAATACTTAGATCAGGGCAGTGACTGTCTAATAATGATCTATTTCACTAACTTAACTTTCTTTTCTTCTCAGGCAGCATCCCCAAATACAAGGCCACTTCCTTCTCATTTTCTTTTTTTTTTTTTTTCCCAAGCCATATTTCTACAATGGAAATGCTTATTGATGATTAGTGAAATACTATTCTTTGTCTTAAAGCGATAAATAAGACCATAGAAAATTCTCAAAAACATACAAATTAAAATTTTCTTTCTGTGAGAGTTTGTTTGGATTAAACTAGATCACTTCAGTGTTTAGATATTTTTAACATGAAGTGAATATGCACAGAATTATTTTGTTAGTAATATCTATTTCTGATTATAACAAAGTGCAAGTATTTGTGCACAGCCTCTGCAAATCACTCTTTTGGAAATGGTTGAGTCTTGTTTTAAACTTGCCTTTCAAAAAGTTATTTGCATGTCATTCCACACAGACAATAGATTGCTTTCAAGATATACACTGCGCTCTCTTGTTATTTATTGGGTGTAAATATTCAGTTTCAATCTGATTAATCCACCACTTAAAAGACCAAAGGAACAAGAACCACGCAAAATGTACCTTCCAGAAAACAGTTACAACCAACGTGTTTTGCTCTCTTGGTAGTAAAAATTCTAAATGTCACTTAACCATGGGGTATACAGAATGCTTGTCATGAGATTCAGCACTGGACCATAAGTAATGCATATTGTTATAATATTTCAGCCGTTTAAGGAAGATATACAGCCATCAAGACCATGTACAAAATCTTAAAGTAACACAAGCCAACTGTAGATCACATTCTGCAGTAAAAAAAGAGCACATTTTCAAGCTTTCAGCTATGTATTAAGACTCATGTCTGATCCTTTTAAATACTGGAAATTAGTACATATGTTTCAACACTGGTGTTCTCCTGTGCTGCCAAGTGATGCTACCCTACTGTCCAATTAAAAAACAAAGCCTAACTAGTAATCACCCAGAATAACAATTTCTAGAACTAGATTTCTAGCAGTCTGCACTTATTTTTGGTGCTAAAGTGGCTCACTAGTTAATACCTGTTAGCAAAGCCTTTTAAGGGATCTCGACTTGTTGCTAAAGAAATGCCTTGCTTTAGCAAGGAGGCCATTTATTCTCACTGAAGCAATGAAAGGTTATCTATCTTAATCATATCACATTCAAAGAAGATTTTGTTTTTCAGTGAAATCTGTGTGTAGAGTTTACAGGGCATCTGCAGCTTAGAAATGCAGCTCCATAAGAATAGGGGAAGGGAATACGCGAAGCTGAAGTATGTGATAACTCAAAAGTGGCTCCTTATTAGTAAGTAGGATAAAACCCGTATTTAATTATTGTCTTTCAGATACTCTTATTCATTTCCTGCATATTTAAAGAAATACGTCTAACAAAATTTCTAGTAAAGCCATAAAATATAATTTCAGTTTCATGGTTCCTGTATCGGCATTAATTTAAAAAGGAGTCTTAAATTTACTTTTCTTTATGAAAGACAACCATATTTGAATAATGGGCTGTGACATATGACAACTCAATTCCGATATTGTATGTTTGACCTAGTGCTTTTGTTAATAAGTCCCCATTTTTAGTATTTTTGATGTCTTTATGTTACAGGATTTGTATTAAAATACAGTTATATATTCTTTAACAGGTTTCATAAAAATTGCAAGTAAGTTCAAGAATTGGGCACAGAATTTTATAGAATTGGAAGTGAATGCAGCCTCTGAGTTCTAAGAAAATTCAAAAGCTTTTTTTCATGTCCTGAAGTGTTAACACAATGCACTGTTGCAATGACCCAGGGCTCACTTGTCTAACAGGCAGAGAATCTAACAGTTTTGCAGTTCTGGAAAAAGTGCTAAAAAACTGTCAGGTGAGTCTAATGAGGCTTCAGATGCTCCAGTTTATGCTGGAGTTTAATTTAAAGTTACACTGATGTTTTAACATGTTTGCTTATTCTTGAGGAAAGAGAATTCCTGATTTCAATGACATAACTTCCAGACAATGTTCTCTGAATCGATTTAAGATGTGCTAGCAATTTTTACTGCCTTAAAGTGGAGCTGAACATCTGTAACAACATATTACTTGACTTTTATCTTAATTTCAATTTTAAACAAAATAAAGTGAATGTCTTTCAGAAACAGTGGACAAGTTCATAACTTGTTTCTCTATTATTTAGTTACTACTTTTTTAAAAAATAAATCTGTCTCCTTCACTACCCCTCCCATGTCACTAGCAGAACAGCTCACAGACACTGTTTTGCAGACCCTCAAAAGAGCTGGAGTTTGAAATAACATCTATGTTACTGAACATCATACAAACTGGAATACATGGTAAACTCATTCTGTCTAGCATGAGCAAATAAACCATATAAAGGTAAAGCACAAACCACCCAGAAACATTAGTTGACCAGCTATCTTGATTAACTTATTAATCACCACACCTGGAGAAACCCACATCTGTAAGCACTTAACAGAGCATTAGTAATGTCATAGTCACATTGAAAACAGACTGCAAAACCATGCACAAACCAATCTGTATTGCTTTATGCATCCAACTACGGGGCTACCTACGGAGATCTTGGTTCAACCCAGGCTTTTGGGAGTGGTAACGGTATTTTACAGGCAAGCTGAGTGCCCTTTGCAACCTACAGTGTGTAGACTTTCCTTGTTCAACAGAACTCAGTAAGTTAAGGTGCAGCAGCGAGGGGTTGTTGGGTAGGAAGAGGCTCCCTTTACGGTTATTAACAAGTGGAACAGGTTCCGGGATTCCTTCAGTGGACTTGGCACCAACCAATGTATTAGTAGTTGCGTTCTTGAATTGATATGAACATTTTGGGTAACTTGATCTAGCTGCATTCTTTACTTCTAAATAATAAGAAAAAATGTAAATTAACGTCTTTGTATTAAAAGTTATTTCAAACCACAGGCATGAATCAATTTTGATATTATGTGGAATGACAGACTTTAAAGCTTAAAGTATCAGTTTCTACAGTTGAAAAAAAGGTTTATACCTGCAGCATCCTTAAGTTTTTTTTCTAAAAATGGCTTTTTATAAAAGAATACTTATAAAAGGATTATTCCACAATATTATCATCTTTAAGCAATAATCCCATCCTAGGGTAAGTGTGTCTGAGGCAACACTTATTTCCCACATGTTGATAAAGGTTTTGAGATTTACTAGCTGTGGAAGATGTTTATTCCTTTGAATCTACTGAAAATTACAGAGGAGCTAGAGCACTCTGCTGCTATTAAAATAAATAAGGAATCATAGAAAAAAGTAAGGTCAACCCTTCAAAATTGAGCAAGCGTACTTATGGAATTAGACTGATGTTTAGGAACCTACATAAAAGTCATTGGGTATAGGTAAGTGCTGAATACTGTAAATTTCAAAAGGTCATACATAGCATGTCTGAAAAGAAAGCAATAATTTCCTAAATATGGATTTAGTTTGAAACTGTGATTCTTAGTCTTGTTACCTAACTGATATGCTAATATATCAAATTTCTAATTCATATCCATATTCTAACATATCAAAAAACAATATTAATAACAAATGCCATCCTCTGTAAAAGACAATAATAAAATGTTTTTCTGGTAAAAATAAGCATCAATGATTTTTCTCCTAATACTTGTTTCATTCTGAGTGAGTATATTACAGAAAAGAAGGTATATTACCAAGCCACTAAGATCTTATATTGTTACATATTATGAGTTGAAGAGGTTAGGTAGGGAGTAGTTTATAGATTGAACACCTTTGGAATAATGGAAACATTATTTCCATATGTTTCAACTGCCTTAAAGTTTCTGTGGAGAACTCTGAGTAGACAGTAGCTCCAAATTATTTAAGGAGATTGTCATGATTTTTGGCATCTTTGTCTAGTTTACCATCACCTAGAAACAATATCTGCTAATGAGAAAGATACGTAAATAGCGTCAGCATGCTTGCCATTTGTGTTCAAGCACAAAATCTGTCTATCTCACAAAAAAATGGTGATTATATGTGAATTACAAGAGTTATTCGGACGTACTGTTTAACAAGTTGACAAAGTATCCATTCCGATTCAATGCTCTCCTAACTGACGGCTTGCTACTAGTCTGAATGAGGTGGATAGAAAAATCAGCAGGAACAGAACTAGAGTCTAACCCACAACGTTATTCTGCTCTTTGATATTATCAGTAACATCTCAAGTATAATGATAATAATGCATATTCATGAGAGTTCACAAAGATTTTAAATAATTGGAGGCTAGTGTGTATCTTTGATTAGCAAAACTGCCACAAAAATATTGTGTATCATATTGGATAAACTACTCGAAAATTGCCAATCTTACCTTGGAGTTACTGGGTTTTTGTCAGGTCTTGTACTTCTGTCTTTGATATTTCTGCAGTGCAACAATTTTCAGAGGATAAAATGTATCTGCAGAGACCTATCTCCCTACACAAGTCACTGGTTGAGCGTGTATTTAAACACTTCGAAATGCATCAATTCAGTTCTAGTTTTAAACTACACACAGTAATACTGGAAATAATCTTTATAAATCTACATGTGTGCATCAAAGTGTTTCCACATGCATCAAAAGAAGAAAAAAATCTATTAATAATGCTTATTCATCCTCCAATCAAGTTGTTTAAGAAACATCATAAACTTTTTACAGTGTCTTCTGGAGATGTTTTCAGATACCAGACCTGACTACTAAGCGCTAAACTTCAATAACTGTGTATGTCTTATGGAATATTCCATGCAGACACAAGCAAGCTTTCCCAAGATTTTGTGCTTGCAGTGGCACAGCATGAGCCAGAACTAAAATACCTTGTCATTCCATGTGGTTTAATAGCTTGAGCTTGGCATCGTATCATATGATTTTGTTCAGCATGAACATAGACTGAACTGCTTAAAACATATCTTACTTCCCCTTATTTTGCAACAGTGTGGATAGGTACCACTACTGAAA
Source organism: Baryphthengus martii (assembly GCA_013396935.1). NCBI lineage: Eukaryota > Metazoa > Chordata > Aves > Coraciiformes > Momotidae > Baryphthengus > Baryphthengus martii. The sequence goes on along the minus strand of VWZK01005016.1, from coordinate 40,412 downwards.
AGCAAAACATTAAACAACAGATAACAGAGTTGCCTTTTTTTTTGTCAGATTATTCCAGATTTAAAAGTTCTAACTATCAGTTTCATTCCCTGACCTCTAACCCCCTGTCTCTGAAAAGACCCTAGTAGCTTCAGATGAAAATGCAGGAAGCTCCGCAGTGGACAACTATGAAATACCTTGTTCACAGGACAAGTTTCTTTCTGAATTCAACAATTTATTCAATCTTGAAAAGCAAAGATTACAGTATAATACCTGAATAACCTATCTTTAGTTGAAATAATTAACTTTCTCCATTCCTCTAATATAACTATTTATTTTTTACCCCAGAAGAGGAAAACTAGTTTTTTTTAGTGTAAATAGCCTGTCCGGTTGTACAGGCACACAGGATACACATGGAACTACATGTGCAAGCATAAAGGTGCCATTTTGAATGCAAGATATTACTGTGCAAGATTATACAACCAGGTGAGAAATACAGACCACCACTGTGACTTCTGCAGATACATACTATAATGTGCAGAACCTAAAACATTTATGTTTTTATAGCATCCTGTTGTTCAGCAAAGGCAGTTTCTTTTTATTGATAATTTATTTAAAATATGATTGGTTGCTTGCACCAGTATGTGAGCTGATGTCCATAGAAAACATATTTGGGAAACAAAGACTATGACTAATCATCTGGAATGAAATACATCCTTACAGACTGCCACTGTCTCACTAGGTTTCACAATGAAACTGACTGGATTGGGGTACTTTGTTGTACCACTATGCAATGCTAAACCACAACCTCCAAATCCACAAGGGTTCTCTTTCTAAGTATGAGTTTAGCACCAGTGAGTCTATTAAAAGAGAATTATTTTCTAGTCATAGTTAGAATGGTTTCTATTTATTTAATATGACATTTGCCTTTATTTTCAAAGCACATGGTCAAAGGACGAGTGTGCTGTCTGTGTTATTCTGCCAAAGTTCATTAGAACTTTTCAGGACACTTGTCATGTACCCATAAGGCACTATTATTGTTAAGAATAGAGACACTGGTCATTTTGAGAACAAACTTTGAATAGTTTTTTTGAGAATGATAAACAATAAGGAAGTGGGCAAGAGTAGAGTAAGAGAAAGAAATTCTGTGTTTTCTGTAGCATTTCCTAATTGAACCCTGGGTGAACACTACCTGCTTTTGGTAAATGCTGCACAGAACTTCACCGGGAAACCTGTCAACATTAGACAGACAAAAAATAATGTCTATAAATTGTGAGATAATAATGTGATTTATGCAAGGGTATCTTGAAGCTGCACACACTTCTATTCCTTTCCACCACCCTCAAGAACTCCCGTTCAAGCTCAATGACTACACACTTGACTACAGACTACATTAGGGAACCATGCCTGTTTCTATTTCTATACATTTTATTTATTATAATGAAGATAATTTGAAATGCAATCTGCAACTCCCTGAACATTTCTAAAACAACCAATGTAGTTAATCTAATGCCTATGGCAATCTCTATTTATTCTTTGTGAGCATACACTTGCCATAACTTAAAACTGGGCTGAGCTTTAATTTAAATGTAACAAGGCAGAATACCAGTACAGTGCTTTCAACAAAATGGCTGAAATGGGCTTCAGCATGATTTGCCTGGAAGGGAAGATGAAAATGTGTTTTAAAGGAGAAAAAATATCCTGACCAAAACCAGACATCCTAAACAACTACCACCAATACCCACTGCTCCTTTCCTCCCCCATCTTTATCAGCTGCTAGGCTTTCAGCACCGCTTTTCGCCACACTAGCACAGTGTTTTCCTTCATAGCCAGCCATCAGCCAGAGCTGTCACTTGCAGATACTTCATTTTTGTTTCAGTCTAATTCATACTGCACCCCCTTAATCTCTGTAGTGAGTAATGTCATGTCACTGTGCAGATACGCCATAGCCAGCACAAGTACAGAGATTGTTTTTAACAGTGAAACTACCTTGGTTTGAAAAAATGTTTTATTTCTCCCCTCAATTTAACTGTTTCTCTTTCTCCTAAGAATCTTCCCAGCCTGACCTCCAAAGGAGCAATCACCATTCTGCAATTTGGCATGTCTTCCATAAAGCTCAACTTTCATGTGGTGGGTAAAGACAAGCTGCAGCTCTGTATTACTAAATGCAAATAATCAATATGTTGATTGAGTTTTTGGCTACGAGAGTTCTTTTGATGGTAGTGACAGTGAGAATGACATTCCTCTTTCAATGACAAGCCAGTTTAGACTTTGCTACCTACCACTTTGTGAATCAGGCAACTGAAAATACCCACAGCAATTCCTCCAAACTGTCAGCTATTGCTGTGATTCCACCCAGCACCCCCTGTACAAGACAACAGATTAACCATTAGGCTAGATATGTTGAAAATATACAGCTTCAACCTTTCCGCAGCTAGCTCAAAGCGATGTATAGATGATTATTTCAACCGTCAGCTGCCGCATAGACTTAAACCCCTGCACAATAACTCCTGGATTCATCTGCCCCTTGTCAAACTTGCACAGCTTTAGTTTGAGCATACATAGTGTGGCAGTTTCACTGCGGATCTAGAATAACCCAGACGGCTGCTGTCTCTTTGTTAACAGGAAGCTAAACTGATGAGTTTGTAATGCATTTCTTATCAAAGGTAGTTTCAGAAAAGAAAATGTGCCCCATCAGTTGGGGCTGGAATTTAGCACAGGGTTGAAATATGGTTTAATCAGAACATTTTTTATTTGTTGGGAAAAAAAAATATTACTCACCCCCTTTAAAAATCACTTTATGACAATGAACTATTCATTTTACAAATTTACTTGTTTTTTTGACCATAACATGTAATGAAATAATTGACTAGAAACTATAATGCAATGGTGCTTGATAAGATACAAGAATGTTAATTTTCGAAACTGCAGAGCGATGTTTGCTTGGTGTCTGAAATGGTAATTCAAATGAAACAGGGCTGCTGTTTTGATTTCTAAGTGCATTGCAAACTCAGGGAAATGCATTTCATTCTCCTTCTAAACAAAGAGAAACAGATATGTTGCATTATCTCTACATACTAGTAACTTTAGAAAGGCAGGTGAGGATCACTGGCTTTTAGTTAGAGTGTGTGCCATCTGAAACAGACAACATCAAGATTCCAAGAATCCCAAGAATACATCATCTTTGAACATTTTACAAATACCGAACGGTGCTTACATGAGACATTCTCTCAGAAATAGTGCAGCTCAAGAAATATATTTTTTGCTTTTCTTTTTTCCCTCCTTTTAATCCATGCTTGCACCTGGCACATAAAATGGAATTACAAATGCATGGCTTTACTTTTTTTTTTTTCTATTTACATTCAATGCTTAAATTTTATATTAATTTTACACAGTCTTTCAGTCTTAATTAACCTCACACATAAAGGATTGAAACTCAGCTACAGATACATTCCTCATCTTTGATTTTCATTGAATGCTATGAAAAGAAAAGTTAATAGAAAATGTGAAATTTTGCTAGGCTGGATCCTGTTATGTATTCTAGATGGCTGCTCTGATATTCTGTGAAACCATGACAAAATTTAAGTTCCCGAGCTTTTAGACCGACATGTGTACATAGAATGAAAGACAGACTGCAAAGGTGTTTGGGAATGCAGCAAACTTTCAACTTGAATCTACTGGTGAAAAAAGTACAGAGTATGGTTTTACACTAATTCATTTTTAAGCACAGAGCAATCCCCTAAGTTACTGGAGAACTACGATTTTTTTTTTCTTTTGCTCCTCTGGTTTAATTCAATACCATAACTATTATGGATGCTTTACAGAGATACCAGTTGCTATCACTTCTCTATTACTACAACTTCAGCAAACAAAGAAGTAGTAAACCACTTCTGTTTGAAAGGCTGTTCAAGCTGTCGTTTCTCTAAAGTCCACTGAAGTTGAAGGAAACACATTGACTTCAATGCACTTTAGATCAGCTGTTCATACCTCACGCTTCAGGGTGATAAAATGGGGCAGGAAGAAAGCCTTTCCCATACATACAGCATTTTACAATTCACTTGGGCAATTTAGAGGAGAAAGGCTTCAGTTTTCACGGACCTGGTTTCTTGTTCCTATACATAAGTATACACACAAATGACACTGCGTCTGTAAAAACTACCTTTCCTCCCCCTGAAAATTTGTGCACAGCAGAAAAAAACTACTTAATGTCTAATCAAATCCTAAATTATATTTAGACTGTCATAGGTGCATTGAACTTTGAACATATTTTCTGATCCAGATTCTAGTATTCCTTAAACATTTTTGTTTATTTTTAGTCTCTGTTCTCCATTGCCTTTTCAATTTATAATTCACTTGGTAATTGTTTATTCAAGTCATTATATTGTTATTGGAAAACTGTCAAATGCAAAGTTTAAAAAAAGCATCAATGGACTTTCTTCCTCTATCCATTTAATTGTCCAATTGACTTCTTCACATGTTGCAGCCATACAGAGTACTATTTGGACAAAATAAAGTTTATTTTGGGAAAGAGTGAAGAAAGAGAGATGTATCTACATTGCAGAACTTAGTACAGAACATGGTCTGTGTTCACGGGGGTCTGTTCTCCAGACAAACATCAAAGAGAAGGGAGTTGACATCGTCTTTTACGAATGCACTATGGAGAATAAGGAAACTCAAAGTTTCTCATCCCATACGGTGAGTGTAAATAGTCTCCAAGTTAAATTTTCAAGTCTGTTATTTCATTATGACAAGCTGTTCTGCTATCTGAACACTAAGGAGAAGCAACAGCAAAACATTACCCCTACGTGTCAGAGAAAAGCTGCTCAACCTCTGCGTCCCATTGTGTCATAAGCATCTATGAACTCCAATTTTAGAGCTCCAGCTGCTGCATCTAGCAGAAGCGAAGTACAAAAGGATTGCTCAAAGCCACATGTTAACTTTTTAATACACGACCTGATGATCCCATGGCTACAAACAGCGGACTGGGAATCTCTTGACTGGGATTTTGCTCTACCAGCAATCTGTTACACAGCCTTGGGCTGCTCACTTGAAGTCAATTCCCTTTTAATAGATTTCCTTACTTACAGCTCTTTCCAAGACTCAGGTGACCAAATTATCTGAAAAAGTGGCTACTAATCACTAATTTTCTCAAATCTACGAGATATAAGATGGTGAGGTTACTACTGCTGTTTAGAAGTATATTTGGAATACATTCCATAATAAGAGTACCACATGCATATGTGGTAAATTGTTATCACAGTTTGGTTTGTTTTTTTAATTAGACATGAAAATATATCTCTTCAACATCAAAATAACTGTAATATCTTTTTTTTTATTTCTATGTTGTTTTTTTCTTTCCTTAAAAAACTACAGTGTCAGTTAAAGGACAGATTTCCTTATGAGTGGTTTTTCAACAGTTCCCCAAGGTATGACATGTAAAGCCAAAAGGTACACGTTTGGGAATTCTTTCAGAGTAGTAACACAGCAAATTGAACTGTTTCCACACCCACAGTTCTAAATTCAGTGCATTGTCATAGACTATCCTCATCGCAACATATAGCAATCCAAAGTGTATTGGCCTTTGTCCTATTGCCTCACAGAGGATTTTGACACCAACTGTACAAGACGTGGAGGGCGAAGTCACAGCACTAGTGAGGGTACACTGTAGTTGTGTAGCTCTGCCAAACTGTAGGAGGAATTCCTCTACAAAATAAAGGAAGTATCCCTTTTGTGATTGAATACACTCACAATCTGATCAGTTACTGGTAAAACCAGTGAAGTTCTCTATGTGGACAAAAAAAAATAAAAATAAAATTAATAAAATAAAAATTTGAAAGGCCACTCACCATTGTGCCAATGAACACTTTGCTGTTTACACTCCCTCAGCTCCATTAAATTCAGTGGGAAAATATACAATGCCTAGAAGCAACTAAGGGAAAAAGTAAGCACAGGAGTTCTTGGTGGTTGCTCTCCTCCTCGGGGTTAGAAATCTTGTATTTACTGCACAGATTGTGTTCCTCAGGAGAAGAGAGTATTTCAGGGCATAGGAAAGGGATAGTTACATGTTGACTTCTTTGGAGAAGGACTTCACAAATTCCAGCTAATTCTTGCAACTGTTTCCTTCCTGAGAACATTGAGAAGTATAGATTTCAGTCTGTAGAAATCTAAGTAGAATTAATATTTGTTCTAGTTCAAAGTGCCAATTTGTCTCAACACTGTAAAAATACACGAGAAGTATAGATTTCAGTCTGTAGAAATCTAAGTAGAATTAATATTTGTTCTAGTTCAAAGTGCCAATTTGTCTCAACACTGTAAAAATACACGAGAAGTATAGATTTCAGTCTGTAGAAATCTAAGTAGAATTAATATTTGTTCTAGTTCAAAGTGCCAATTTGTCTCAACACTGTAAAAATACATAATTGTAACAGTGTAATTCCAACCTGTATATTCTGAAATTTTAAATAACCTTTATCTACCCTGCTCATGACAAGTTTAAAAACAAACTTGTGATTAAGGTGATTTCATTAACATATTTCTTGAAGAAGACATCCTAGGTCCTCATGCCCATTTCTCTGGCAGTACAGCATTGTTTACTAAAGAATATGTTTTCATTAACTTATTCTAAATCTAGGGGACTACATTCTTAACTTCTAAGATATTTTTTAATTCTTCCTCTGCTTCCCAGTGAATTGTCTTACTTCTGAAACACACAATACAGAGCACATGGCTCAGTTTGGATTTTTTTTACTAGGTGGATAACATGCCACAAATAAATTTCTTTCTTGTGTTTTTTTACTTTTTAAATTTTGCTAGCAATGAATTTCTTTTTCCTTTTGGTGGTTCTTTACCCTTGTGCTAAAGCGTGTAAAAGTGACTGTGTCTGTGAACAAGTACAACTGAAATCTTGACATTTAACTCTGGCTTTCTTATCATCAGTCTAAATGTTAACAGGATCAGGGTCAATGATCCCAAATACACTTTCAGGTTCAGCTGCAATACTCCTCTGGGATGGAAGTCTTCACATGACTGTTACCTGTGAGGTCATAGCATTATTTTCATACGTAAATTAAGTATAAAATGCTGTGCATGTCTAGATACATGCTGGTTTTACATACAAGTACTTACATGTATATACTTATTTGGAAACACTGCTATACAATTAAAATGAGCCATCTGAAATAATAGGATTTGTTTGGTTTTTTTAAAATAGTATTTTTTTTTTCCTCACAAAAGCAATAAGTAAAGAAGTTCTTGAAGGATTTTCAGTTGCTACTATCTCTAAGCCAGCACTACCACCTGCTGGTTACACGGAGCTCAAACTTCAGTGCTGTTCTGTCTTCAAATCTATGCATAAGTATAGAATAGTATTTCTCAGCTGCTCGTATACATAGAAATGTTATTGCCAGAGAGATTTTTAGCACATTGGTTGCAGTTTAACAATATTCTGTTGCCTGAAATATGGTTTTCATAAAAGCGAGGAATGTTAATTGCTGACAAACCACTTCTCTAATGCAAAGTACTGTAACTCACAGGGTAAACATCCAAACTAATCAAATAGATTGAACTTGTATTAAAAAGCCTATTGTTACACATACTGCTTTTATCATTTACAGATATACAGAAAAATACACTTCACAACACCAAGAAATCACTGTTTTTTTTCTAAATGTTCCCTACTTTAGTGAGTTCTAAAATGTACCCCATTGTTGTAAAGCTCTGTTTTTCTCTGAATAAATGTAACTAAAAAAGGGTATCACCTGGTAAATGTAGTAATATAAAATACAACCAAGATATAAATAACTAAGAGTAAATCTATAAAATATTAACAAAATGACTGATAGCAAAAAGGAAATGGAATATAATTCATTGCTATGGAAAATTAGGAAAGTATAACACAATTTCTAGGTAAATAATGGCAAAACAAAGGAAGTAGAACGACACAATAATAATAATGATGATGATTTAAAAAAAATGGAAATGTGATGCCTACCTCTGACTGTATCTGCAAAAGAATGCACAAAAGAACTAATACATCTCTGCCAAAGCAATCAGTAGTTTGGCTGAAATCAATTGTTATGGAAAAGCAAGGGCTGGTAATTTCATAAGGGTGGAAAATAAAGCATAAGGTAAGAAATCTAGGTGATACCTAATAACAATGTTGCTTACAATAGTGTTTTGATCTCTAATAGAAAGAGTTTTTAAAAGGATGGATGCATTTAGTAGGGATCTTATTTTTCAAATAAAACCTAAATAGGATCAAAATATCTCTATATGAAATTTAAAAAAACAGACTGTTATGAATTCCTGCTGTTTATTTCTCCAATACTCAAAAATACTGCACTGATAACACTGAAATACTTGCAGAAGTTAGGTTTGAACTATTCAGAACTATTTTAAGAGGAAAATGCATGCCATCTCACATTCTCTTCGTGTAACCCAAACTACAATGGTATAAAAGTATGCAGACTAACAACTGAGAAAAAAAGCAAATAATACTGATTATATAAAACTAAATTGATAAATTGATGGCCAGCATTTTTTTTAATGCTTTTTCCTTTTATTTTTCTCTTCGTTACTAAAGCTGTACAGAGATGTCAGACTTGCTTAATTCATGACAAGGATCAGGGAGATCACGTGAAGAGATCACAACCCATGACAAGAAACAGCTTTAGAAAGAAAACTTGATCAAAGGTAAATGCATTGTGCTGCGTACTTCTAGTTTCATTAACCAAACCCTGATGAGAATATGGACATTACTACAGAAAGCAAAGGTAACATAACAGCAGCACTTGCACTTTTAGTACACAATGCACTGAAACAAGAGGAAAGGAAAGAAGGCAATGGAGAAGTTATATGAGAAAACTGTTCAAGTGTTGAATTAGCTACTCAGGTTGCTTAGCTATGTCCTGCAGAATTCTTGATTGCTCAGTGTTTTACCAGGGGAATCACTTACACTCTGTGAGTATAAAATTAAATATAGATGATGTTCATTGTCAAAGCAGGTAGCATGATAAGGAGGAAAGGTGACTGACAAAAGTAAAAAAAAAGAAAATTCTACGCAAAACCACTGAACTGCCAGCACTTCTGTTATAATTATCACACCAATTTCACAATAAAGTCCACAATCACCCAGAGGAGGAGGAACTCTCTCCAACAAAGAAAAAAAAATATTATCTATAATTTAATAAGATTTACAGGTCAGTTACTACCCTGAAAGTAACTATACGAACTACAAATAACACAGGATGTCAATATATTTCAAAATAGTATTGCTGCCAGATGTTTTGAGAGTCGGATACTGAAAGCATCCAGGAATCCAGCACTCAGGGCACACTGACAGCTGTCAAGAAAGTCATCTTCCAGAAGTGAATTGCTTGGAGCTTTACCTCTGAGGATTTTATTTTGTCCTGCTTGAGGAGGAGGAGGGCAGACAAAAGACTCATATGCTAAAGGCAGATTAAAAACAAATGCATATTTTGACATATTTTATATTCCTCATAGGCAGAACTCAAGGATACTGCTGAGGAAATCTGTGGGACCCAAGGGACAACTTCAGGATATTTCTTGAGGAGTACGTGGGGCTTGAGTATTGAGGCGGAATATATGAGCCTAAAGATAAAATTCTTGCATTCCCTCAAGCTACAATTTTAGATGCAAAACAAAAACTTAGCTATCTATTTAGCAGGAGAAAAAACAGTAAAACTGTGAATGAATGAGGTGCAGCATTCAAAGATTCAACCGGCCAATCAAAAAGAGCACTAAAAGCTTGATCAGCTACTAGACATGGTACCAGAAATAGTGAATCTGAAAATTAGGTATGCATTTTAATTCAGGTAGGAGATAGTATTTCCAGGAGTTATTCAGAAAAGACAGAAAGAGAGGAAGGAAAGCAGGAAGAGAGGGAGAGGGGGAGAGTGTGAAAACGAGAGAGAGAGAGAGAGAAAGAAAGAGAGAGCGAGAGGAAGGACAAGGGTGGGCTGAAGGGCGGAAGGAGGGAAAAGGAAGGAAAAGGAAGGAAGGAAAAGGAAAAGGAAGGAAAAGGAAAAGGAAGGAAAAGGAAAAGGAAGGAAAAGGAAGTTCCACAGGCCAGGCTATAATAATAAGGTGGTAGTGATCACTGGGGATACGTGAAACAAAAGTAAATCTCATGCTTGAAGAGAGGCAAATGTAGGTGTAGGGAGTTCTAAGAATGACAGAATTCTACAATAATGGCATAATGAAGTACAGAGATATGGCACAGAATCCACACTACATAAATCAACATGCAGAAGGATCTGGTGCCAACGGGTTAAAAGAACGTCAGTTCCTGCCTCTTACAAAATTCCAGACTGATGTAATATCAGACAAATGTGTACTGTGTGATCACAGAGTTTGGCTTGAGCCTTCTATGTTACTGCAAATTGCGTATTCATTTACTTGTCTTCCAAACACAAGCGAAGACTTTTGCAGAGCCACATAACTCTTTGAAGTGTAAGATGCCTATAAGTTGGACTTCTTGTATGGAAGGATCCCATCAAATAGCTAGAATTACATTACTGATTCCAGTCTCAGCAGGTCCTTGCATTATGATTATCACCACAGAATCTCTGCTGAGACTGACATCTGGCCCAAGTCTACTGTTCTGTCATTTCTCCTTTTGTCTGAATGAATAAATCAATAAGGTACACATTGTTACCCATGGTGGTGAGACTCTGGACTAGAAACAAACAAAATATACACAATTAAATGTTTCCTAAATGTATATATTAACTTTTCATTGAAAAACTGTTCTATGGAACACAAGTTCTTGGTGCAAAAAACGCAGCTTTTAAAAACTATGGAGAAATGTAGATTTCTACCAAATGAAAACTGATCTATTTTCAGCTGATTTTTTTTGTACAAAAGTACATTTTCATGTCTCAATTTATAGAAAATATCATTTATCTACAATTAAAATTTAATTTGAATAGCATTTTTGAAAATGTGCAACCTCGCACAATAGGATAATTTTTTTTTTGTGAAATATCCAAGGCTGTTCTTAGCATTCAAGATTTAGTAAACTGTATTTTGCTATTTTGTTTCTTGCCCTGACATTGGAAAGCTTATTGATTACATACAGAATGAAGTAAAAAATCCAGTATTCCATGTCAAAAGCAAGACAAGATGAAAAACATGGCTATGAGTCCAGTTCCATCATTAGTGAGAAAAATTAGACTGTCATCTGAAGAGTTGGGAAATGTTTCCCATATGTTGTAAAGAATACTATGTAGCAGAAGCCAGAAAAGCACAGTGATGCATCTCACTTCTTTTCACCCTTCTGCTGCCTCATCGTGGGAATTATATTCATTTTCACACCCTGCAATTCTACAGAAATACTGTATCACTTCCTTGTTGCCACTCATCTTGTAATCAGAGAGAACCTGACAGTCTTTGCACGTTTTGATAGATCAGGAATAATTTTAATAGAGATAAACCATAAATAATAATAGTCATTTTAAAAATCACAGTACAAATGTCTATTAATGAAACACGCTATTAGTTTGCAACTATAGATTTTAGCTCATGTTACTCATGCAACATGAGTAACATAAATCAGCATCATGAACAAGCATCATCTCTACATTAGGCTCAAAACTTCTACTTGTTTTTTATTATTTGTTAGAAAAATCTTACTTCTATCAGTTGATGAAACTTTATCAGCTAGGCAAATATTTATCTTGACTTCTAAGTTGTTGTCCATACATCACAACTTCTATTTTTACTAGAAGTCCAAGCATTAAGTCCCATATGGGATCATGTAAGTACTATAGAAGAGAAGCTAGGTGCAGAATAAACCATCTAGATGGTACGCATGCCAGTTCATTCTAGCAAAAGTTTCCTTAAGAACAGGACTTCCATTTCTTGTTGCCAGTCTTCCTCCACAGCATAGCTGTGGTGATGTAAAATCTCTCTGTGTATTGTCAGACATGCTGTGTCAGACAACACATACCACCACTGGGCTAGAGAGTGAGGGTAATGTCAGGAACATGGGTATGGAGAGAGCAGCCTGCTTAGAGCAAGCAAAATCTTTCATGCAAGAATAAAAAAGGAACTCGTATGACAAAGATTAAAGATGCCATAATGATTACGGGTTGCCCAGAGAAGCTGTGGACGTTTCACTCCTGGAAATATTTAAGACCAAGCTGGAATACTCTGAGCAACCTGGTCTAGTGGGAGGTGTTGCTGCCCATGGCAGGGGGTTGGAACTAGATGATCTTTAAGGTCCTTTCCAGCTCAAGCCATTCTATGATTCTATGATGTTTTGGATTTTCTTCAGCATCTCTTCACAGTAAAAGAAGTCTGCATTCCAATTAAAGTTTAGAAACAGCTAAAAACTCTGCAGATGATTTTTTTTCCCCAGAAATCTAAAGAGATTCTTCTCTGATGCAGATAAACAGAATCTACTCATGCCCTCTTAGACAGTAACCCCTTTCGAAACCTCCCTCAATTAGACAGAGGCAAAGCAAGTCTAGTAATTTCTCCATTCCTCCTTTCTGTTATGTACCCCATTCCACTTTCCTCCTTACTGTGGATCTATGACCTCCTACAGCAAAGATCAGAAGATAGGAAAATTTGCCTCTGCAGGGGAATCTCTGTGTCAAAAGGACCCCCAGGCTTATATTCAAGACTTCAAAATGTAGAGATATCAAAGCACTTCTTAGCAAAAAAATATAATATAATATATAGAGAATACAATAGTCTCAGTCTCTAGATGGAAAATGAACTATAGTCATGCAGAAAGTCAGAGGAACAGTCAAGATTGGGATCTTTGCCTTGTACCATTTTTGTTTCCTATTTGCCTAGGTAGAATTTCCAGTCAAACTAAAATGTCCACATGAAATTTTAACCAGATGACAATGGTCACATCTTACACAGTAATAATGTTTTTTCTACCATTCCTTTTCAGAGTAATTCTACTGTGCTAATAAGATCTGATCAGTATCAGTGAAGCATGTGTATGTGAGATAGCACACAGTATGTTTCCTAAAGTCATTGATAAGAAGTGAACCACAGCATCACAGCATTCAGTAATAAGAATCACAAGAAAAGCTGTATCATTGTATTATAAAAAGGAATGGTGAATAATCTCAAACAGTACAACAATGGAACCTTAATCTGTTTAAAAAGTATATTATGAAAATATTACAAAACGTACAAATTAAATTAAATATGATTTCTTTAAAATAAAGTAAAACTTTTCATCATCTGTTCAACTTCCTCGCATCTACTACAACTCAATCAAAGCAATGATATAGGATGGGTGCTTGTTTTGTGGCCCTTCAAGAACCACATATGGAGTTAGATGACAACAATCTCCTCTGCTTATATAACACAAAGAATTCATAATGCTATGTATCCTGGCATATAGAAACACCTGGAAAGGTTCTAGGTGCTTAGTAGAAAGCATGATGATCCAGAAACACTTGTCTTGCAAGTTGATTCTGGCTTTCAGGCTGAGGGCTGGACCATTCTGTGGACCTATAAGGAACCTGATAAATTCTGAAGATCTCTGGTTCTAATTCAATGGATTCTCCAATCTTAGGTAAGTACTACGTTGATTACCTCTGGTTGCACTTCTAGAAGTACGAATCATGTAGTAGGTACATTAGTGTACACGCTATAGCTAATGTGACTACTGACCTGATTAGAAGTACACATATATTAAAGATGTTAGGGGTCTCAATGGAATAATCAGATGGTGGAAACAATGTGCTTGGATTGTTCCTTCCTTCTCCTATTTTTCTTTCAAAATGCATCACAAGCAATAACAGTCCCATACATAATGCAAACCAGGCACATTTTAACTTTGTTTGGAGGGCTTTTATTCTAGTTTATTCACAATAAACTGCATTCTACATTATATATCGATACTATATTGTGATCTGTTGTATATTTCAATAAGAACTCCCTTCTATACCTTACAATAACTTCTGATCACATGAAATGTAAAAGACCTAGGCCAGAAGACTTATTTTTCTATGAATGTGAAAGACCATATTCCAAGTCAATGAGCATATTTTTCCCTGAATAATAAAAGGAGTCAACCAATAAGGATATCAAGGGGAAAAAAAATACAAAAAAAGTACAAGAGTATAAAACCAAGAGACTTTAAGAATCAACTGCTCATTTTAGTTTGGAAGTAATTTGAAAAGACCATGAGTTACACATCAAAGCATATCTCTGATTAGCATCAGTTGATAATTTTCTGCTGTTATTGGTTCAATATTAATTTGAGACCTTGCCCAATAACATCAACACAAATTAGCTGTGACTCAAGACGGTCATCAACTTGGGGAACCTATCCTGAGAAATGGTACTAACAACTTCCTAGAATCAATGAGCTTCTCAATCCTGCAGCTGTTTTTAAAAGCTTCCTCCCAAAGGCACATTTAGAACTGAATTAAATGCAACTTTGACTTAATTAACGTTTTAAATGATAATGAATACAATGTAGATTCATAGAATGCATTTACATTTTGTTATAAAACTGATAAAAATTTAATAACTCTTTGTTAATAAGTTATGTCTCTCCAGACCCATAAAGCCTAAGGCAGTCAGTACGGTAGTCTAGGGTCTAATACAGGTTCCTAATGCAGGTGGTATAAGGAGGCAGGAGACTGACTTGACACTTGACATTTGCTCTAAAGCCAGCTCTGGATCAAGCCACTGCTTGTTCATAAATACTTTATTTCATGTAGTAAAGGTCAGAATTTGGGCTCAAGGCAGGGCTATGACAGAAACGCTCAAGCTGAAACCGAGCCAGCTCTGGCATCTGTCGCTTGAAATAGCTCGGAAAGAGTAGAGAAGGAGACCTAACCGGCTAGCATCTGTCCCACACCAAGGAGGTAACAGGAAGAATCTGCTGCCTGGTGGTAAGAAACTGTCATGGTGAGTTTCATGACAACCAGCCACACTCGGGAACTAAAAATGCAAACATAATTTCCATGTCACCTTACATAAGACCCTCTGCTAAATTCACTCCACAGGATGAAGACAACATCTTTTCTAACTTGTCCCCATTACAGCAAGCCACTCACTAGTCTCTTTCCTGTGACCCTGGTAAGAATCACTACTCAACGTAAAGGCCTAAAGGAATTAATTGCAGACTTCTTGCTCTCTCCCTCCCCCACCTTCCTAATTTTTCAGAAGATTTGCTGCTACACTTAGTAGTGCCTCCATCCCATGGTGATGTGACCACTGGCTAGTTGCATCATAAAATTCATCTGAAAAGGTGTGTGCTTCACTATTTATATTTTCTGGTCATAGGAACAAGTCAGATTGTCTTGTTTTTCACCATTCTGCCATCTGAAAAGGAACAGCTTGATTTGGGAGGGGTTGTTTTGAATTTTTTTCGGCTTTTGCATTTCACCATCTCAGTATTCATCTATATACTTACATTATATCAAAAAAACAGTTAAATAATTTAGCAGCATTCAGGTTCCATTAAAATACAGAACAATAAAAAGGATTAATTTTTCAAATGTTAGAGTCAAACTACATACTTGAAGTCACCTGTTGTAAAATACTTATTGTTCCATGCTACTTTTCTCATCCCTCCTCTATAATTAATGTAGTCTATTCAGTGTTTGAAAATGAAATAGAAAAGTCCCAGTGCATTTGTACATATGAAAAAAGTGATCAGATAGATACTTGGAGTCTCGGGAGGGCATATACTAGCCCACTCTGATCATTGTTTCTATCTCTGTTAGCAACGCAGAAAAACATAAAGCTGCATGAAGGAGAGGATCACCTGAAGGTCTACACATCAAGAGTGAAACAAGCAGACAAATTAAAGGGCTGGTTCAGTGAAACCACTGTTCCAGCAAGCAGTTCTTGAATGCTAGTTCAGACTGTGATTGCATGCATTGAGCCAATTCATTCTATTTTCTGTAGTGGAAACACCTGCATGCATCCTGGTATGATTGTCACAAGACAAAGATGGAAATAAAGTAAGTTAGACACAATTGTAAATATAAACTAAATTGAAAGTGGAAGAGTAGGAGATTTTCATTCTCAGAAAAGCAGATCTCATGGTATCTGGCTTCTGATTTGCCAGCACCACAAGCTATGGAGCTGACTGTAAATACGGCAAATCTCATAACACATACAAGCATTGACTTCATGTCAATGACTACACTGTAACAGCTTGTATAGAACAGCGCAAGAATCTACCACATTGGTATTTTATTTTTAAATTGTTCCACTGTCTGGTTTTATATGCTTCAGAATCCCATTGGCTAGTTTTGATGACAGCAGGTTTCTTAATATTAGTGAATTCTGAGAAGGTGGCTAAGGAAGGTAAGTTGAGTTTCATTACCTAGTAGCAACACAGGTGTATTTTTCCAGCTGTACTGAACTTGTATCTTAACTGAATTATCTAAAATAGTAATTTCTTTGCAAAACTGAACACTAAAATAGGCACAGGTGTCCATTTTCACATTATTTTTCAGTATTTTGTAAGGGGACATATGCAGTCTTGTAGAGGTATTTACAGCGAACATCATAGCTCTGTCAATCCTCAGGTACACAACCCTGAATACAGGGGAAATGACATAACTGAAGCAAAAAATGGTCACCCTAAAAGAACGAACAATATTTGAAACTAGTTTTACACAACTCAATACATCACCCACAGCACATTTCACAGGTTTATTATTTATAGTCTCATTGGCTTTGAATTAACAGGAATTTATTTGGTACTATGTCTCATTCTAATGTTCTATTTCCATTAATTTTATTTTTAAAAATAACAGGCTAGACAACACAATGCTATATCATTCCCCAGTATACAGATGCGGAGTCATGCCATAGAAATGAGTTGTAAAAAAACATAACAAACTTAATCACTTGCTTATGAACTTATGATGTTACCCTCAAGGGGCAACACCTGTCTTTCCTTACCAAGCAGACCTGTTTGCTTATCTACTCCTTCAGTTGCTTCTTCCTCAAAATATTAAAGGTGTGCTGTTGGCTTTTTGTGCAAGACAAAGATGAGACAGTGTGGCCGCAGAGGGATCAATGAGTTGTATTAGAGAGAAAGGTGTTCATGCAGCCTATGTAAAAGTAAGAATTTCATAGGAAATGAGTCTCCGTCTCTGTTCTGTGAGAACAGAATTCTCACAGCTCAGAAAAGGTGTGCAGTGTGACAAAGCAGTGGTAGTAGCCCACCTTCTCCTACTCAGAGTATGAGAAAAATAATGTAAATGGGATCATATTTATAGCTGGTTTCAGAACCTCCAAGTCTCTAGCCACCACAAGTTGGTATATGCATCCTGTAAAAGGGAAATCATTGTTGCTAAGGGGTGAAAAGAAAATTCTAGCTCTGAAGGTCATCCTTTGGCACAGCATACACAGGTCCTTCCTGCACCTTGGCTCAGCCGTAAAACAAGTATTCCTTATTGTCCTGGCTACTTTAATAGGACTAGAGAAGTAGTAGTTTTGTTCTGTAGAAACCAGAAGATACAGCTCTTGCATTCTAGGAGAAATAAAGACTATGCTGTCTTTTGTCAGCAATTTGGGAAGCTAGGACTTAACCGTCAATTCATTTAGGAAAGCCCAAGCATAGTTACACAACTGATGAGTTTTAGATACACTGACCGATATGTGTGTGTGTTACGCATTCTTCTCCCTGGATAAATCAGTAAGTGACATGTCATTTCAACTCTCATTATAGAATTTGGGTTTTTAAGCTGTAAAGACATCCAGGCAGAGTCTACACTGCCCTCAGCAGCACAGGTCAATGAAGAAGCTAGAAATTTCCTTGATCTAACTTGTTAAACTACATTGCCAGACACAGCTTCAGGACAGTGTACCAACCTTAGTTCAACCGCCACCCTCATTTGAGCTACCCAAAATGTTCATCTGATCTGGTAGAACGTGATTTTTAGGTCCTCTGAGAAAGGCTTAGTAGCTAACTTGTCTGTTCAGAATAAGCCATGTGATGGCACTAGAAAATCAGATGGAATACATGGTTCTAAATGGGGCTTGACGCACAGGTATATGCTTTGGCTACTTTCTAAATTTCAGCTTGTCTTAGCGTGTTTTTTCTCTCCACGTAAGATGGCTAGGAGTTTGGGTTTAACCCTGAATTCAAAATATAGTGATAATTAGTCTTGTATTTTGTCTCCAGAGATCCCTAATATTAACCAAAGGCAAAGTCTTCACATAAAGCTTCTCAGAACAATCAGAGCACGCAAAAGCATCTTTTCTCATAAGCTGAATTAGATACGTCTGGGCTTAGTATCAACAACGTTCTTGGAAATTTACGTTCCCATGGCAATGGGCACAACAAGTTTAGAAAAGGTTTCCTTTCGAACAGGAACATTTGATGTTCCTGAGACGTACAGCGATATGGTGACACAGAAACACAGAAATGTAAAAGTTCAGGTTAAGGGTCTATCTGTATCAAATAATCATTTGAACAGCACTCCCCAAGATTTGGCACAGATCTAAGCAGGAACATCACTTATTAGTAACATAATTTCCTTGTATAAACCACCCCATGTTTTTCTGTAGCTAAGTGCCTCTCCTCACTCTAATTCACTTGAGTCCCTAGTGCAAAACATGCTTGGAGCATTTGACTGTTTATGTAGCAATCTACCCAAAGTAGCTAAACTTGAACAAATGCAGACATGTAAATATATAAATTCTATTTCCTTATGTTTAGAAAGATCATATGCATTCTTTTCCAGACAACTGCCTATAAGCTTAAAAACTATTTTAATGTAATTGTATTTAATCAAAGATTTTCAGGCAACAACATAATAACAGAGAAACTTATTCACAATGGAAAATACACTGCAAGTGTTACTTTCTCTCCATATCATACAATTAGAATCCTAGATCCTGTGTATGTCATTGAATATGTAAATTGGTATCTTCTACTTGATATCAGGTTCTTACAAACAGCATTAATTCTTACAAAAGCTACTCATTGTTTCAAGAAGTTTCATACAATGGTCTGTGATTCTACTAGCCTTGAAAAAAAGCCTGCTTTTATAACCAAAAGTNCCTTCCATTCTAACAAGGAAGGAATATGCCTTAGGTGTCTAAGCTTCTAGCACTACCTTGCTTTCTGATTTCAAAAACTCAGAAAAGTTCAGTCACAATTTCTACATTTGTCTGGCTCTGAGGTGTTACTTAGAGTTCATAAACAGCAATGGGAAATATTTCCAGCTGCAAAAATAGGCAAAGGAAACTGCAGATTATTNTAAAAAAAACCAAAAACCAAACCAAACAAAAACAGAGAGAAAGAAAGAAAGAAATGCATTAAGCAATTGTAGAAGCAAACCAACCCAAGTGGGGCACCACGACCAAAGCAAGCCCTGTAATAGTATAATGACCTTTAATGAGTGTCTGGGGAAACAATACAGTCCTAGCATAAAAGACAAAGGGCAAAATCCATCATGGCTCCACTGACACTAATTCAAAATGATTTTCAGAACAACTAAAGAATGTAAGAGAGGTAATCTGATCCACCAATCTGACCTCACTTTGATTCTGGGGCCCTGCTGCTGCCATTTCTAATTGTCAAACACTCTACATTTCACATCTGCTCATATTTAATGAAAAGCTGACTCTCACTGCCATTCTTGGAGTTAACTAGCTCTGTCAAGATGGGCATCATACAACCCCTGCGCAGTGCAAAGAAAACACACAGTTTTCTATTGAAATCCTGCCAGTGAAACGTTGCATGGTTGTGTATATATATTTCTTTTTTTTTTTTTTTTTTTTTTTTTTTTTTAAGAAAGCAGAATAAAGTGTCCCTTCATCTTCACTATTTTTGTTTATTTTTTTTTTTTAAACCATAGAATCTATCCAATTCTCGTATTGCACCCATCACAATAGCAATTCTAATTGCGACCTGAACGGCAACAAAAAGTAGATCTACGAGGACATCTAGTGGATCTCTATGAGATAACAGCTGGTTAAGAACGATGAAGTCGAGGTTTCTTGACCAGCAAAAGGCAAGAAAAGGTCCCACTACACTTAAGAATTGAAACGCACACAGTGTCATTTCAATTCATCAAGTTCTCATGATCCACACTGTGATAAAAATAACAGCAGCATCAAGGACGACCAGACTGATCTGATTGCCTTCTAGCAATACTGGTTAGCCCCCAGCACAATTTCGGTTTCCTGAAAAATACAGCAGCATATCTTAAACTGTTTGTGGAAATTTATTTTCTCTTAAAACAACAGGCAAACCTATCTCTCCATTATTTGTTACAGAACAAATTCAAGACCATCAAGGCAGTTTGTTCACTGTCCTGCCATTTTTGCAATCAAGGGCAATATGTGAGTTTTTTTGCTATAAAGTATGTGGTGCTGTTCTTTGTCAAAATTTTAGAAACGGCAGGTGATCTGAGTGGACATTTTTCCCTATTTTACCAGCAATAAGAATGACTCGTGGATTTTGAAATAATGGCACATTTATAGACCAATTCATTCAAATTTTAAAATCTGATCATGATCTTTTCTTCATTACCTTAAAGAAGACTCTCAGCCAGTGTACTCTCAGAGCTAACTGTACTTCTGAACAAACNTTTTTTTTTTTTTTAATCGGAAAAGAAAGGCTTATGTTGCTTTGCAAAGAGTGTGAATTGGCATTGACTTCCGTACTTATTGTTAACAGTCAAAGGTGACTAGTCTCACAAGGGGAAGAGTGAGATCTCCTTTGATTTGATGGAGTGATGAAGGAGGGAAAAGACCCTTGAAAGACAGGAAAATTCCTCAAAGCTGTCAATATCACTTATACTTCAAAATATAACACAGATCTAACATGTTTCCCAAAAGTATTGGGGTTTTATGGTGGAAATAATACCATTACTGTGGAGGTTTTTGGCTCAGCAGGCAATACAAGTAAAAATGTTTATCTGCCTCTGTAGAGTCTTAAGTGAACTTGAAAGCTACGGTAAACCTACAGATTACGGGTTTTATTTCCTTGCCAAACAGTGCTAATGGCCGAAATTTTACCCATTTGCAGGGGACATACTCATTTAGCCTGGTCTGGTTGTTGTTAACATCAGTGCAAGGACCCAACCATATACTTTTTGTACTAGTCTGTACTAATGCAAATTCTACCAGTTGCTACTGAGTTACTGAGGCTGTTACGCTGTGTAAGTAACACTGTTTGCAGTAATCCTCAATCCAGGAGGGTTTCTTGTTCACTTTTCTTCACAAAATATATTTAGGTATGTTTTATTCCGTTGAAGAAAGATCTCTTTAAAGAATAAAAACTCCTGTAACTTAGAATAGGACTTAAAACTGGGAACTGTCTCCCCTGAGGTAATGCATGAACTGCAACCAAGTAGATAAAAAGGACATTCAGAGTGCTTATATACACATATAGAGAGATCTCTGGTAAAATCTCTAAGAAATCCCAGTAGAATCAGTTTAATTGATCCAGTCTTTAGACAAAAAAAAAACACTAACAAAAACCATAGTATTGTTATATATTCCACATTTGTGTTTGGAAAAATAGTTCAAATGTCAAAGTAGTTAAAGGAAACTCATTCACCCCTTGGACTATGCACTGCAACACATGTATGGCATCAGAAGGCAGCCAGATGCATAAACTACTAAATACATCATACTTTTATGTGTGATGGCTTGTCATGTAAAATGGACATGCTTCCCGAACAAAATTTCTAGATGTATCTGAAAAATATAGGTTTTCTTTGTCATTTGAATAAGGAAATCAAAACAGTTCCTGTCCCATGACATAGTTTTGCCCGCTAAGAATGTCTAAAGAGGGTACAAAAACGGAAAAATAAATTTAAAATTACCCTTTTTATTTAACAATCTTCCTCAACTGTTGATATCACACTGAGAAGCAAGCTTTGGAATCCCTACTGTTTGCCCAAAGAATTAATGGCTACACAAAATTGTTCTACGCTCTATGTCTTGTCCCTCTGAACTCTGACCTTTCAAAAGAGTGTTGGAGGAATACTCCAGAATGGTGCTGTCCTATGGAACAGATTATACAGCTAATTTCAAAAAGTTTGCATCAGGCTAGTCCTTCTAAAAAGGCACAACCCTTTTTACTAAGATTTCTGTGGTTTCAGTATTAGATGGAAGGTCCTGCCTTATTGAAAATGCTAGAAACAAAACTAAAGATAATGGTAGCAGCGTAGAACTGAATTCCAGCTGCCACCGTACAACTGCTAACTTGTATCCTGTATTTTTATTCACTGCCTATTGTAAGTTGCTATAGTGCCAGCACTATTAAAGTTGTCTGCTTAGAACCAGTCATAGATTCGGACACAGGCCTGTTCCTCCACTGAAGCACTTATTGTTTAATTAATGACAATTTATATTGTATGAGTTAAAGAAAAAAGATGTCACCAAACTGCACTACTATGATCCTGCATGCTATTGCAAGAGCATGCTTCATAAAGAGCACACAAAGCAAATTAATGAATTACACTTTTCATATTAAAAATAAACTAAAACAGAAATATAAATACAAAGCTGTATTAAATTTTGGGTTTGAGTTTTTTAAAAAAGCATCAGCCCAGTAAAACTCACAGAACTACAATGTACGACACAAGACGGTGATGATACCACAGACACCACAGACATGGAACAGCATGTGTTGGTGTTAAAACTTACAGGCACGTAAACTGGTGGAGCAATCATTAACAGAGACAGAAGAAAGTGGGAAGGCTCTCTCAAGGGTGTCCATGTTACTATGTACACTGCCTGACATGCAAGAGCAGTCACGCTCAGAGCGTCCGCAATCAAAACAACATGCCAGTTTCATTCTCTTGTAGATGGACATCTTGGCTATAACCATGTGTTGGATGGGAGGAGAGGAAGAGCAGCAGGTTAATGGCAAGGTTATATATATAACAAGGCAGCTGGAAGGTAATTTAAGGGATTTAATACAGGCCTTAGTTTATGTTAACAGTCTTGACCCAGGAAAAAAAATGCAATTAAATTATTGATAACACTTTGGCTGTACATTAAAAGTAGGGCAAAAGATAAATTGCTCTTTATTGCTGTTCAGTCTTAGAGGGTGACCGCAGACATGGGGAAGAATTACTGTTTACAGTCAAGTGTTTGGATCAAAAAAGAACACAGTAAAAGCAGAGAACCCTAAGAATATATTTTTCCCTTGGCACAATTAATACTACTAGGCAAAAATGAAAAGAAAAATCTGAAGTTGCTAATCCATTAGATATTTTCAGTCTATCCCGTTTCCCGTAAAAATCAAAGACTTTTATATATCTGTATATATATGTATGTATACTCACATGAAACCCACATACATATGTATTCTTACACGCACACACTCACACACATATACATGACACACATACATACATATACATACATCTATATAAATATATTTGTTCTTAAACACATGCTAATAATTTCTCTGTATTAAGCTGTGCCAGGGAACTCCTTTAGTGCAATAAATTACACATTACTAAAGAGTTACAAGATGTTCATAAAATTTTTTGGAAATTGTACTTTGTTTATATTATATCTTCAGGAATTCAAATTAACTCGACAGAATACCAAAATTTGCCCATATAAGAGACACAAGTATAAATGGCAAATATGCTTGACATTAAGATCAGTTCACAAATAAGGCATCACCAAAAGCACACAGAGCATTGGTCCATTGAAACATGCTGAACCAATCATTGGCATGTTTTCTGCTCTGGATTCAAGGGTTGATCGAGAATCAAATAACTGAATGTAGAATTAGTGGCTAATTCCCAAAGGAGTGCCGGCTTAGACTACAACATTTATATACTTCAGTCATCTGATGTGCTTATTATATATTTCTAGAAACATACAGCATCCTATTTTATAAATGTACATGCAATTATCATCCTGCAATTTTGTATGCTACCTGAATAACAGGTACGTTTAAGTCTGAAGAAACGCAAAGCCCACTTAGATCGCTTCACATGTTGCACCGAACCAACACTTTTGGTAATGGTTTAGATTGAACTGACTCAATTATAATAAAAACAAAACAGAACACTGACGGGCAAAAACAAAACCTTAAAAGCAAATGCAGAAAAAAAGGTGATCTTTCTCTGGCCTGTACCTTCAGTTTGGGATGTCTTTTTTGCATTATGGTAATAACATTAAGTGTAATTTTGTTTTTATTTTTTTTTTCCCAGTTTCTTAATGCCACAGTCACCAGCAGAAGAGAGACTGAAATGGCTCAAATGGGTCAAGTCCTGTTCTAAGGCCTTGATGACTTGCCATACAGTATAGTTGTCAAGCAAGGGTAACACTATGATTGTGGAAAACAGGCATTGAGGGAGATGAATGAGCGATCTCTTCAGCAGTGACTCCATTCCTCTAAATCTTTGCGCACATGACTAATGTCATGTTCTTTTAGCATTCTAGTAGAGTTATCTTAAAGCTGTTCAGAAAGTCATCATGCAGCATCAGGCTTGTTCATTGCATGGTACATCATTCCTCAGAGCTTGGCTTTTAATAAGAAGGTTTCCACTGCAGCTTTTGATGCATACACATTCAAACTACACAGAAAATTCAAAACAGCATTTGTTTTCTCATGGTTTCCCTCTGTCTAGCTCTTCCCAACACATTCTTTAAATTGAAAAGTTGGGCAGAAAAAAAAAAAAAGAAGTGAAATATGTTGCCAAAAATGTGGAAGTATTTCCATTATGCCTATTTTATTATTGTCACTTGAAAGAAATGAAAAGAAAAAAAGAAAAAAAGGCATTTGTGAGACACACTAACAGTAGGTGAGATAAAAGGCAGGCTCTTTTTATTTTAATCACAGCTGTTTTGAAGGACTTTTTCTAATCAAATGCTGTAGCAAAACACACTACTCAGAAATTCTCAATTGCTATGTCATTGGTTAGTAACAGTCCCTGGTTTTCATTTTCTTGTAGCCATATTTTGTCAACAGTCAATATCAGGATAGGACACATGAACGAAAATTAAAAGAAATCATCCTTAAGGGCTGGGAAGGAAAACTTTTTGTACCATTTTCACCAGATTTAAACAAATTAAGTGGGAAATTTAAGCCCTTCAATAGGGGAAAGACTCTGTGGTGCTTCTCAAAAGCAATGCCCTTTCAGGGACTGTTTTTAACTATAATTATCAGCTGTTCTGGAGATCATGCACAATTTTAATATTTCACATCTTTAACATGCAGGAAACAGGCTTGGACCTGAAATATAAGTAGCAGAAACGACTTGCTGTAAGGGTTTCAACCAGTATATAAGCAACTGCATATCAGAGCAATACATTTTGGAAAGAAAACATGCTATTACTCTTCATTCCTTTTATACAGTCATTGTTACATTCATACCAAATACAATACTTATTTTCTTTTAGATAAAACAAAACGTGGATTATTAGTAGGGATGACTAGTGACAAGATCAAAGACAAGACAGAAATGATTTAAAATGGTTCAGCCACACACATACCATTTCCTATAAAACTTCCATAAATGTAAACAAAACAAAATGGGAATCGTCAGAGAGACAGGGGGACCTTAACAACAACCTCTGGGTGGGTGTTAAATTCCCTTGAAACCTATAGCACCTGCCTAAGAATCAACTCATTTCTATTCATGCTATGGATGTTGGATAAAACTTATTTGCGACTAGTGAAAATGTAAGTTGGGTCACAAAAGAAATTACTTCCCTACTTTCACTTGAATAATAAAAGGACAAAACAGATCCTTCTACTAATATGGTGACAATCCCACAGTATTTGTAAAATCAATCAGTAAAAGTATCATGGGAAGTTATCATGGACAAGCAAATCAAACTACTTCAATAACTTACTGACAAAACAAGGCTTATATGAACTAGACATTCTCTGATTTGTTAGGAGCAAAAGGAAAGTAATATTTATGTCACTTATTTATAAAGTACATAACTACTTTTTAAAACTTTTTTTTGTTGTAATTTNAAGTCGAGGTTTCTTGACCAGCAAAAGGCAAGAAAAGGTCCCACTACACTTAAGAATTGAAACGCACACAGTGTCATTTCAATTCATCAAGTTCTCATGATCCACACTGTGATAAAAATAACAGCAGCATCAAGGACGACCAGACTGATCTGATTGCCTTCTAGCAATACTGGTTAGCCCCCAGCACAATTTCGGTTTCCTGAAAAATACAGCAGCATATCTTAAACTGTTTGTGGAAATTTATTTTCTCTTAAAACAACAGGCAAACCTATCTCTCCATTATTTGTTACAGAACAAATTCAAGACCATCAAGGCAGTTTGTTCACTGTCCTGCCATTTTTGCAATCAAGGGCAATATGTGAGTTTTTTTGCTATAAAGTATGTGGTGCTGTTCTTTGTCAAAATTTTAGAAACGGCAGGTGATCTGAGTGGACATTTTTCCCTATTTTACCAGCAATAAGAATGACTCGTGGATTTTGAAATAATGGCACATTTATAGACCAATTCATTCAAATTTTAAAATCTGATCATGATCTTTTCTTCATTACCTTAAAGAAGACTCTCAGCCAGTGTACTCTCAGAGCTAACTGTACTTCTGAACAAACTGAGGCTACTGAGGAAATGGAAAAAAAACCAAAACAAGTCAAAGCGACATGACCTTTCCTTTTTAATACTCCCTTATCATGAAGAGCTCTTTTATTTGTTTATTTTTTACTATTTAAATTAATTTCTCTGGTCCAGAAAGGCCTCAACTTTTTTAAAAAAATAAATGGCTTCAAATAAATCCAAATTACTTCCAATATTTTGCCTCAAAGTCAATCAGATTCATCATTTTATCCATAGAAATTAATTTCTTTCTAGTGTATTATTAAATATTGATTCTTATCACAGTGACCTGTTTCACAATCTGCTATTCTATGCTGCTCCATCCTTCTATTCTGTCATTCTATTGTCTGAAAATAGATCTTTGGAGACATTTCTATTCTCTGTTTGAATGCTTTCTACCACAACAGGATCTGAATCCTTTAGTGTAGTTTGCAGCCACTGCAGTAAGATAAATAGTAAATAATGATAATCATAATGAAGGCCAACACGATTCCAGTATGGCTAGCACTTTATCATGCAACTCCTGGAGTCACTTTTTCTTGTAGTCTTTGCACGATCCTATGGTGTGTACAGCTGAAATGGGAAAAAAAATGTCAATCTTGATTAAGACCTGAAGTGTCACATAATAAATTCAGAATACCTGGTGAAGTCTCATAGTCTCACCCGTTCAGAATAGCAGCAGTTACATGGTTTAGTTAGCAGCCTCAATATGGTACAGTAATACCTTACTGCAGCTATGAAATATTTCATCCCTCTTGCTATTTGAAAGAACAAACCCTTTAAATCCCAACACTGCCCTATAACCTTGTATTTTAAAGCAGCAAATTCTTTCCATGTCCCAAATGCTGTGTTTATTTAAATTATCATGGCTGTACATATTAGATGTGACTGATGAGAGCCTTCATAGATTCTGTACGCTTTAAAGCGGTGTGACTTAGATTGATATGAAGTGGTCTATAAAGTTCATATTCTGTACATAATAATAATAATTTAGAACTTACAGCTTAGGTCCTGAAAAGTCAGTGTGGTTCTACTCACGTAATTAATTCCAAAGCAAGCAAACTGGGGAAAGTAATGACTGTAGGTTTGCACACTAAAATCCATACATTTAATTCATTATCTGGCTTTCCCCCATATCTTTTTTATTTTTTTCCTGTTGATAGGGGAAAGGAGTTAGATAAGGACAGTAAAAGACTGCTGTGTTGCTCTTTGTATCAGCTACGCAATGGAAAAGAGGAAGTACAAAAATATTGAACACAGGTCTGAACGAATTGCACTTATCCAGGCAAACAGTGCAATAGTGGTAATTATCCCAGGCTAACCAATATCCCTAAAAATTCATGAACTATCTCTAGAATAATTTCAAGGAAATATTATTGCCCAGATACCATTTTCCAACAGGGATACAAAAAAGTGGAAGAGGGGAAAACTGCTGTATTTTCTTCATCACCCTAATCTCCATGGGTGTAAACAATGAGAAACTTGTGGGTATGACGTCACTGCTACATGCAACATAAAGAAAGGAAAGAACCAAAATACTGAACAAAAATACTCTCTGCTAGAGAAAGACAGGTTGGACCGCACTCTGGGCTACAGGGAACCCATTTTTACTCACAATAGATCACTACCAGTGTGTAGTTAAAATATAGTAGGGGCCGTGTTCCAAGGCAGCAAGAGGAAAAATAAATCAAAAGTTTGTCAATTGTCATAGAGTACAAGAAATTCCTTCAAACACATCAATGTACACATGATATGTCCCCTCTAGGGTTCAAACCCCACTGCTCACAGCAAGCACTGTCACTGGAAAAAATATATAGAGAATTAGACCATAGCTGTTGCACAAAATGAAAGAAACAGGAAGAATAGGTCATCCAGTTTAGAGCTTTTCATCCCAATGTGGCTGCGTTTTATATAAATATATACATGTATTCGGCCCCTTGCTGCAAAAACTACAGTTAAAAGGAACAGGAAAGAGATTGAAAACATTAAAAAAAATAAATTAACAATCTGTGAATAAAATTTCCACACAAGCATTTCTCTGAACAATGTGACATCAGCATTCATATGTTATTCAAGGAGTGGGATGTGTAAAGGAGAGAGGGATGGCAAAGAAACTGCAAAAGGAAAGCGAGGTTACTTTAATCATCTCTGGCCTTGTAGAAACATGATGATCTGTCCTGAATTATTAATATTAGGCCTAACAGGTTTGGACAAATGGCTATGTAGGTCAGACTCATGTTTAGACCCCAACGATACCACAAACTAATGTTCAGACACTATCTACATTGATGAGCAACCTCAGATACATTATTAAAGAATGTGGTTTTCAAGTGTCACAGGAAGCTGTGTTAATTAATGCCACCATAATTAAGTTTTCCATGTAAAGATATTCTTTCACATTTAATTCACCTGAATATGTCAATATTCTTTCATACATCCCCTCATTTCACCTTACACATTTTTCTACATTCAGCTGCCTCTAATTGCTATGCTACTAATTAAGATAAATATTTATCATATAGGACTGCATATCGCCTGAGTGACTACTTGCAGTGTCTTTGAAAACCAAATTAAAATATTAGCTGCTGACAATTTCGTAATTCAATAGGGAAAGAGTTTTGTTAATCTATGTTTTGTTCTGGTTAGATGGCATTTTTAAGACTGATGATTTGTGTAGCTTGCATACGGATAACGTATTTTTCAAAAGTGATTAGTGATTTGAAAGCTAAAGCTAAGACATTTTATGTGAATAACAGACTGTATTAAAGACTTACCTTAAAAAAATAAAGCAAAAAAAAAATCAGGTCCCATCAATGGGATCTCAAGATTGGCATCAAAATTTGAGAGACCAAAAATCACTAATTACTGTTGAAATTTTTCATTTAAATTTATTGCTGATTGACAGAACTTTAAAAGCAAGGCAATTGTATTATTCCTAATAGTTGTGAGCAACAGTGGAAATTCAGCTGTACTGAGAACTGTCAGCTATCATGGTATCTGTGACTATATGTGTGTCTATGTAGGAGAGGCCAAATGGGAGGAGAGGGAGAGGAGAGACAATGAAAGGGAAATTTAAGTTTATTCTCACTGACCATTTTTTTCCTTTTTCACCTGACTCAGAGGATTCTCTCCTCAGTGTTCTCTGCAGCAGCTCTGACAGCCGCCTCCTCCTTCTGCCTCACTAACTCCATCATTTTGTTTCTCCATCTGTCCAATACGCTTTCATTTACTGGACTGATATGTATGACCATGACATTTGGAACATCTCGAAGTGCTACACGCTAAAGTTGTCACTCGCACCTCTCCATGGCCCTGCTTGTGGCAATATATCCATTGTGTTGGCTGAGTCACAGGATACTCTTTTTCTCTCATTTCCTAATACTGATGAGGTTACAATCATTGCCATTTATGTATAATAAAGGGCTCTTGCCCTTTATACTGTGAATTCTTGATTCCTATCATCTAACAGATTTCAATTAAAAGGGTAGCTCTCAAGTTAAAATGATGGATCTTTGGGAATTTATTTTTTTTGTAACTAGCACATGTGAAAAAGCATATACTGTGTGCAGGAGAAGTAAAGAAGAAACTACAAATAAATCTCTTTTTTTTTCACAGAATCATATAAAATTCAACAGGTAACATATTTCTCTTTAATTGTAACTGGGTAATTTGGAAGAAAGATTGGGTTTGAGAGTTACAGACATCCTGAGGCATCTGTAATTGGCTTTACCAGAACTTACTCAGCAGCCTCACTGGCTTTGGCAGCAGTTCAAAGGTCACATTCTGACATGGATAAAATGTTCCTGAACAATTTTTTTTCCAATATATTAGGCAATACATACATTCCTTCCACATCAGGCATGCTTTCCATGTGCTTTGCTTTCCTTATGGCTATTGGGAGGATAAATATCATTTTCTGTCAGTGTTTCAGCTGCTTTCTCTCAATTGTAGTACTTTGTTCCACACTCATGTGTGGGGTTTTTTTTGGGGGGGGGAGGGAGCGGAGTTTCCTTAAAAACTCCAGTGACGTAATCTTTCAAGAATTCATCAGTTTCAGACACCCCTTAAAGGCAGAGAATGTCCAGTTTAGGCTTTCATTCATTGTCTAAGACAGTGCAGTGACAACATTATGACTGAATCTATACATAAGAGGTTTTTTCCTTTTAAAAGTCATAGTAAAATAGACATGATCAAATTATTCTGAGATCTTTCAATTTACCTAATCAGTACTTTTGAAACGAATGGTCTTTTTTTCAGGCCAGAATACCATGGAATACACATTAATATTCAGACATCCATCGAGAAACAGATCCCTAAAACCTTTTGATATCAGTATTAGAAATACACGTGGGTCAAAAACATCTTTGGCCAAAACGTGGTTCTGATATTTCCTGCAAAAAGTTCTTTCAAAGAACATGTAGAAAAAATGCTAATTTCTATATATTTGTAAAAATACAGATGCAAAGTCTGATCTCAATTACAAAACTCCAATTATTTTTTCATGCAAAATTTTCCAAACTATTTAAAGAGCAGACCTAAGAACTTAAACAAACCAAATATAGCATTGCACTATGGAATCTTCTAAAAGGATATATGTGAGAGGCACTAATATTTAATTTCTTCCAGAAAAAGAAAATTCCTTCCTCCAAAAAAACTGATAGTTTATTTCAATAATAATTTATTTCAATACTTATATGATGGAATATGATACCCTCCTTTCTTCTTTTACAGAATCATGTTCCACATGATAGGCAAAAGTTCTTTGCTTTACAAAAAACTATTGAAATTACTGGATTTCTGCATGGTATGAATGAGAGCAGAACTTCACTGTTAGCTTACTCTTAACTCAGAAATCTCCACAATTAGATCTAGTTTGATTTAATTCTTCAGGTTTTCTTAGCTTTATACCCTAATGGACTTTTTAATGAAGCAACAGGTGTGAATGGTGTGAAATGTAATAAAAATATATGAATTCAGAAATGCAATTGGCACTTACTATGTTGCTGTGCATTTATTTCTTCGCTTTTCTGTACCACCGTATAAAACATGTAAATCTATGTACAGATACTCTTCAAGACTGAACAGTTCATGAAAAGAGGAGGACTGAGAGAAATATTACTTACGCCGTTTGCAGCCACATTTTTTTATCCTTTTGGGATCCGTGATGTCATCATGACAGGCCTTGCAGTAAAAAAATGCCCTAGAGAGACAGAATGGAAAAACTGACATATTTCTTAATCCATATAAATTAAATTAGTCCCACATTTCCTCTTTTTACAGTGCCAAATTAATGAAACATGCCAGTACTAATTTCCTTTAATCTTTGAAAAGGTTTAGACATTTAAAGTAGGCAATATTTGATGCAAGAACATTAATTTCAAACATAAGACTCCAAATTAGTGTTTCTTTTAAAACACTTTTATTTGAAAATTGGGAGAAGAAATGATAGTTATGACAAAGTCTATCAGTTCATTTGTCTGTCATGTCAGAAAAAGAGCAACCAATGGATTTTTTCATGAAAATATACACATATGAGTTCTCTGTTCTTACCAGATATAGCAGATTTTTTTTTTTTTTTCAAAGAGTGTTTAGCACCCTGGGCCAATTTTTCAGCCTGGTCACAAGCAGGACTTCATTTTGGACATAATGAAAGATTGGAATGTGATCAATGTGACAGTAACATCAGATAATCTATTTACAAAAAATCCAAACAAAATCAGAAAGGGAGAATCCACTCAAAATAAGTTCTTAAAGGAATATACAAATGAAAGAACTGCCATGATCTTTTTTTGTCCTTCATATTTGAATACAGCTGAACCATGTTTGTTTTGAACAGACAAATGCCAAAGATTCAAACAAAAATATGCAATTTGCAAGGTGGACCATCTAGGTTTTCATTTAATATTTTTGCTTGTGGACTTCAACTCTTGTATTAAATGGATCACCACCAGGTGAAGGTAGTGAGAAATGGTAAATATTTAACTTTTGTAAAAGATAAAACAAAATTCCAATTTATTACATATGCAGTGGACTGCCCACAGGAGAGTTTAATCATGCCTCTCAAGTCAACATGTCAAATAAGGCTTGTGTGACACATTTCACGAGGATCATGCAGCTGGCCTCTAGCTGGACAGTTGCAGTTATCAGGATTCTTGCTGGCATAACAAGCATACTTTTTAAACTGCTGAAATTTCCCTGTACTTATCCATATTCAGGATACATCAACTCCATTACTATGTTCCCAACCCTCTCTCTTTGCATACTTCTCAGTACAAATTGGCAGTAAGAAACAAAGCTGCCACTTTGCAACCATCCATGGATTTTGCCAACAGGACTGGATGGTTGGATTGCTAAAACAGTATGGAGGTCACTGGAACAGAACAATCTACAGTCCAACGTATAAAAAGAAAAATAAATAATATTAAATGCACAGCCTCTGACTGAACATAGCCTTTGGTAGTTCAGGTGGGATGATCACAATAAATTCTTTTTAAATTAATTATTGTCCACCACAGGTGGAACTATATTAAAGGAAATGTTCAGAGATATAAACTAAATAGCTAATTCAAATAGTTATGAATTATCTAAGTTACTTTACATGTCTGAATAATGGTCCTGGTAACGAAGTGATCCATCAGGAGAAAGGTCTAGCATATGAGACATGGACCAGAGAATACAAATTTAAATTTGCAGTAAGACCTCATGGAATTTTATTAACATTTCTAAATTCAAGATAGCATGTAAGCTACTGATGGAAGACGTAGGTCCTAAATATAGCGAACAATTTCTCCAAACAACTTTGAGGAAGTTGTCTTTCAGACTGTAAAATTATCTTAACTATTTGAATAATCAAAATGTAAAATGAAAAAGTCTTCTCTGTGCATATACATATTTCGCTGCATAAAGTTTCCAGACTTCAAATTATTCACCTTCCACCAAAAGGAAAAAAAACTGTCTGCAAGGAAATGAGAATAAAATGTTTTTCCAAATCATGAGTCGATGACAAGACTCAAGCAAGGAGAAGAAAACTGCCTCCCAGTTTTACAACTTCTCCCCACTCCAATTGTAAGCCCCTGTATTGAACAAATATTCCTTCACAAAACTTCATGACACAAATTGGAGATAGGTAATTTCTACAGGTCATGTTTCTGAGGTCCACTACAGAAAAAAAATGACCTAAAGAGCATCTTCAATTCTATGCGCAAAGTCAAGAGTAAACTCCTGTAATATAATTATCTTTCTACATGATTAGGTTGAATTAAATGGATTTGAAGCATGCGGATTTCTGATGTTAGTACTAATATGCAAATGAATAAACAATAAAGATGCAAGTCATATAATCTGTATTATAACACTCAATATTTTACATGAAGCTATTTACCTAGGTGTAATTGTTTCTAATGCGAAATTATTGTTCTAAAAATGAAGAAGTAATTCCACCAAGAAGAATCATTGAACATTACATTTTATACTTCATTGTGGAATATACATTTGATAAATATGCGTAGCTTAAACTTCAAGGGGCTGAAATTTCCAGAATAATTTAATTTGAATTTTAGTTATATTATACACTTAATTTTGCTTAATTAAGAAATCCCTTTTTGTCCCCTCCAAGAGACGTCAATTTTAGAAAATTTTTCTAACTCTGATTCACAGCTGAAAAGGATGAAATCCAACACTTTACGTAATTGGCTTTGTCAGTTGAGACACATTTGATAATCATTTGATTTGCATAGAACATCTACGAAATGTGGTAAGGGAGGCAGCATGTTTCTAAAGAAAGACATCTGCAAAATAAATGGCAAAATTGGGAATTTTGTTTCAGCTTGCCATTAAATAAAATGTGCTAGATGAATGACCTGTAAAATTTCTCTAAAAACATTAGTAACAGTAAACTTCTCCCTGTTAAAAATGCTATGTCGGGTAATTTTTACTTACACTCTGAAACAATTTCATAGGAGAGTGTAAAATGCCTTATGAACGAAAAAAGGAATGTGAAGACAGCTCTGTATATTCACCTGAGAAAAGCACCAGAGAGGAAAAGAACTATACGCTGAAAGGCAGCATACCTGAGGCAGTGCAAATACTCCAAAGATGGTGCTAGATATAGGAGCGGACAGGAGCACTGCTGTGCTGTTCTGTATGCTTCACCTAGTCCAAACTACCTCAGCTCTTTCAACGAAAACAGAATTCAAGTTCTCACTGATTTCACCGTTCTGATATTTTGACTTGATTTAAATATCCGTGACAAACATGGATTGTTTAAAAATTATTTTCAGTGTAATTTAATCATAAAAAGTTTTGGACTTAGTAAAGGTTATAATTTGAATATACTATCATTCTAGTTATATGATTTAGTTAAAATATCTAAATCAATGAGAACACCAAGTAAAAGTCAGATTCTTGACAGTATGACTCAACAACAAAAGTATACATTACGAAGGAGCACTCAGCTGCAAGTATTCTTTTTCTTTTTTAAAATCTTACAGACATTGAATAATTATTTTAAAAACTGTTTTCTAACATTGTTTTTATTCCTCCAAAGCGTATTATAATCCTAGCAAACAAGAGTACACACATTTGGTCCTAAACACAATACCATAAACCCCCTTTTCATTCAACTGAAATCTAATACAGCCAAGTACAACGAACCTGTGAGGTTTTCTACAATTGTTGGGATATACTGGACTGTTGTAGGTTGGTTTATTATTATGAGGCTATAGAGTATGTAATTCCAGTAAAGAAAAATGACAAGAACATAAATATTATTCTGCTCATGCAATTACAGAATGACTACAGTAGTTTGCTCAAATATTTGCTGAAGTCTATGTAAATAAGAATTACTCTAAAGTTTTTTCTGAGTTTCAGGTTTAATCCACCCCCTCTCAAAGTAATTCCACTGAGACAAATGAATTAAAGAGAAAATAGATCAAAATATTTTACATTTTCCAGTAGGACTCAGAAGAAAAAAAAAAAAAAACCCACACCAAAAAAAAGAAACCTCTTCGTTTCTCTTGACATCTCATTTATTTGATTTCCTTGATATTTAAGATATTAGGATATTTAGCAAAACGGCATGCACACGTGGTTGGTTCACTACAGTATCAACTCAACTTCCCCTGAGAATCTTTAAAGAGCTAATAAAAAAAAGTTAGGTGAAGTGTTTACAGGTAAAGAAAAAAACAGAAATTAAATAGTCCATGTTTAAATTTAAAGAAAAACATACACGCTTTACCTTTTTACTTCTTTGGCATCACTGGCAATGAAGAATCCTAAAGTACCTTCTTGAATCTTTACATGGTTTCCAGGGTTGATTAATATACTGCTCAGTGAAACAAGAACAAAAAACAACAAAATCATGTTTAAACTACTTTTAACTGAATGTTCCCAAACATCTTTTATTTGGTTCTGCTATACAGGACCCACTAGTTAAGAAAGGCTGCAAGAGAATTTTAAGCCATTCTTCCTCAAAATTTCCAATCAAGTAATAGCTTCCCATGCTTTTTATGAAAACTTAAGTTTGAGACAGCCTGTTCATAATCACATCATTTAAGTGTTTACATCCATTTTCTTATGTTTTTTACATTAAATATAGGCTACACAAAATAACAAAGCCTCTCAGAAACATGATGTGTGAAGCTGAGCATTTCACCTTTCTTGCTCTGTCATGCAAAGTGGTGAAAAATTCACAATACGGTGAAGAGGGAAGAACCAGCAGCCATCAATCAATAACAATACAAAATATCACTCATGAAGCTAACCCCTTTGATGCAAGTTTTTGTCAATTTCTAGTGAAATAGGATGTTAATAAGACCCCTATCTGGACATATAATGTTATTGTTTAAAATAAATACACACATACACTCAAGGGGAATGGTACAAGACAACTAGTCATGACAGCTGAAAAAACTATAAAAAAATGAATTGAAAATTTTTAAAACACTGCTATGGAGCCATGGAAGAACAAAAATAACCCAACCACACTGACAGAATAGCCTCAGCTAAATTTGGCAAAGGAAATTATAAATTGCTATAAAGAAGTGAGGTACTTCATGTCTCTCTACGAAACACCTTTTTTATTTTCATAATTAACACTAGATTTTAGGTACTTTGCAAAGTAACAAGCTAAGTATGAATATACAGAGACAGATATAAATATATTCTACAATAAGTCTTATTAATGTGTAATACAACTAAGCTTTTGACTTGCTAAAACTTAATAAAGCTTGTCAAAAATTCTTGCTTTTTTATCTTTTCTTAAAGCTTAGCCATTGTAAGTCAAAATGTAGTAATCACACACATATTCAATTTACACTAAATAAGGTCTATCAGCAATTTCAATGCTTGTGTACTTAGGAAAAATTGATTTGGGGGAAGTATACAGATACAAAAATAAATAAAAGCACATTTCTGAACAGAGATACATTACTAAAATTTGAAGACCAAAAATATTTAGTATTATTCTTAGCAGGGAAAATGGATCTTAGCAGACATTTTATTCAAGATGTTATTTATTATCTATATATTAGTATTAAATTAGTGTGGCAAAAAAATATACTTGAAAGCTTTAAAATGAGCACATTGTTTTGTGTGACTACACATGCCCACAAGGCCCTACGAAAAGCATATGCAGGCTGCAAAATAAAGCGCTCCTGAGTTAAGAATGAAAAGGTTGGTCAAACAACCATAATTCCCATTATGTAGATGTCATGATATAATTCTTATTTTAATAGCCACAAACTACTTTTTTCTCACAATCTGGAACTTTATTCAGTGGTGTTCTACTGACATTACTCATGTCATGACTTCGTGTAGTTTATCTTTCCTTAAAATCAACATAATATTTTTCTTACATGTTTTTCTCTAGCGTTCATCACTATAGCATGCAAAAGATTCACAAATACGTAACTTACTTTACAAGAAGAATGAAGATATAGTGTTATCCTGTTTTACAGATGAGAGATTAAGTCACTATGAGATATAGTAGCTATTAATTTGGGATGCCTACAGGCCATTTTTTTTGTATGTCTTTAGCATTGCAGAGCTCCATAAACACTTTCCAGGGAATTTTGCTATAAGTAAGAATGCTCAGCATTTCCAAAAGCCTAGCCTCTGGTTCCCTGAAATAATAAACACTTAATCAGAGGTCATCTGTAAAAGGCTTGGTTTAAAATTTTAGCTTACTCTCACACAGATATTCTGTGGCAGAGGCTGGAACAGAAATTATATCTGAAAGAAACCATTTACCCAGATATCCTTCCTTTTCTTTCATTCACAGTTTCAAGCTTTGCAAAAAAAATAAATAAAAATGAGAGAACTACAGAAAACGGAAGTCATCACCACAGAAAGCAAGTTCAGTGCAGTTGGCTGCACTTGCAACTGAAACATTTACCTAATGCAGGTTTTAAACACAATTTCACAGTTTTTAAAATTGAATAAAACACAGGAAAAAAAAACACCAACGAACAAACAACCCCACAAGAATTTCTTCATATGGAACCAGTCACTCAAAAGTCACAAACCAGTTGGAAAATTTACATACCCTACACAAACTTTTGTCACTTGAGCCAACACAGCACTTAGTAGCTGTTACAGAAATTCCTTAATAGGCAACCACCACAGGAGAAGAGACATACGCTCTACCATTACACTTAGAGAAAAAGTTGGCACTGGATAATGCACTTCTCAAGAAGCAGGAAAGAATCTTTCTGCGACTGACTGTCCAAAGTCCTTCTGTCAAAATTTTTCATCATGTCTGTAACCTCACCGATGTTTCAATCTTCACCTTTCCTCTTCAGTGTCCTTAATCTGCCATTATTCTGAGAATTTAGCTGTTAAACTCAAAAATTTTCTACAGATGCTTGTCTCATTTATTTCTACTATACTGTTTCTTCTAAAATATGTGAAATATACAAAGAATTGTAATATGCTTAGGGTAGGCTAATTTTTCTTAGGTACAAATGGGTACTGCTCTGTTCAAAAAAATACTTTTTTTCTTTTTCCCCTTATTTTGTTCTTTGTCCTTAATCACAGATGTATTATAGCTTTTCAATGAAAGCAGAACACATTTCTCTACATAAACCCACCTTTTTCTTTTTTTTTTCTCCTCATCATCCCATTCTTGGAGATAGATAAACCATATCCAAACATTAGAAAATTCTACCAAAAGCTCAACAATCCAAGCTTCACAAGATAAGGTTACCACCTAGTTATGCAAATGTTCATTCCCCCTTACAGCATGTAAGATTTGACCAAGTAATAGGCAAATGAAGCAGATCTTTTAAGAGTTCGTGAACAAAATCTTAAATCAGAAGTAACTGGCTTCATTTAGGATGTAATAGATTGCGAGTACGATTTTGTATCTCAAGGTTTTCTGAGACTCATGAAATCAATTCAGATGGATCAGTGTATAGACTTTATTTTTCTCAGAACTTATACTTCATTCACATATACTTATTTTAACAAATACAATGTATTTATAGCCACAAAATATAGATGTGATTGCAGTTAATGCACTATGACCCCAGCAGCAAAATCTTCTGTTGGGAATAAAAATTAACTTGCCCCATCACTGCTACGGGCAAAGAGCTACAGCAAAGGCTCATAAACTCTTTGGGTTTATATACACGCTGATATTTAACCAGAGCAAAATCATGAGCAATTTCTACTGAGTCTACATGGATTTATTAAATATGCTGCTTATTAAAGCAGCAATTGGATTATTTCTTATGAGACCTGTAGCATCATTAGCTAAAGCTATGCTTTGATAAGCATTCACTCTAATATGTACAGCAAGGGAAATGTTGTGAATTAAAACAGTAGAATATAGGGAACTAAGACGACAAAGAAAAATAAAATAGGCTTATGAGCATACCAAGAAGAACGCATCCATCAGTTGTTTAGAGAGGCATTGTATCTATTTAAGCAGCTCATGAAAATATGCAAATATATATCCCCACAGTTGAGAAGATAAGTACATGGCAAGGTAAATTGGAGTTTTAAGAGAGAAAACTTCACCTAATGACTCATTTTTATGTATCTCCAAGGCTGGGGAGTTTTGCAGATACAGGAAGTTGTAGGAAAGGGGAAAAAGGACAGAAACTCATTATGTTTAATAGCATTATATTGAGCTAATCCATACGTATTCTGTGCCACACATTGGAAAAATGATGTTAAAAATGACCTCTTATTTTCCCAAATATGTATTTTTATCATAAAACATAATTTGATTTTTTAATCTCATAAATCAGCTTATGAAATCAAGCAAGGAATGCCAAACACTGTAAAAGCTTCTAAAATTTTGATCAAATTTTAAAACATTTCTGGTTTAGGTTACCTCAGAAACTAATCAAGTAATAGCAAGCTAAAAAAATCTTTTAGGCATAATTTCCTTAACAATTCCAGTTCCAGAAATATACTCCTCAGGACAAAGCTTTTCATGACAGGGGTCACATGTCATTGCAAAAAATAAGATTATCTTTTGACTTGCTTGCTCCTTCACACATGAACATTTAGAACATATGGCAACTACAGCCATGTAAATCAAATCTTTGTAAATTAAATATGATTTAATGTGTTTAACAGGGAATTAATGTACTGCACCAGAATGAACTTAGGAGAAGTCAGTTCCATTCCACTATGATAATACAACAACTTGTAAGCCACTTGTGGAACATAATACGCAGTTTGGAAACCTATGCTTTACGCTTATCTGATGTCTAGCAAAAGTTAGTTCATTTGCTAAACACGATTCACTTGGTGACTAGATGCAAGATCACACCTCTAAGAGCAATGAAGATGTCACACATCAAAAATGTAGAAATCACCCTTGAATTCAGTTGTACTCTCAGAAATCACAGAATGAATCATGGAATGGTTTGGGTTGCAAGGG
>VWZK01005011.1:0-47481 GCA_013396935.1 Baryphthengus martii | reverse complement strand
GAACTTCTAATACTAGAACACTTCCCCACATGATGAGTGAGAGTCTCTGGCACTCTCTGCAGCCTGTGACCTGGACAGCTGCGTGCTTCTGTGGGAAATTGGTCTGGGTTCCCACATTTGACACAGAGATTGCTGCCTTCTGCTGGGTACAGACCACGGCTGACTCGCATGTGAGCTCTGTTGGCGCTTACAGTGAGAAGGCCACTGCTTCGCTCCTCACTGACTGAGCTGCGCTTCTGGTTTCACCACGTTTGAATCTCCCACAGTTGCCCCGGTAATGCCGCCAGCCACGTCTCTCTCTTGACCTTCTCCACATGAGAGCTGCCAGCTCCAGGTCTCACCACTGTTCCTTGGGTTCCCCTGGCTCTGGAAACCCCCTGTCCACCTTAATCTAGCACTCGGCTACAGAACTTATGGCTGCTGTTGCCACTATTTCACTCCTCGCCAACTCCCCTTTTGACACTGTCCCAATGAACTGATTTATTTGGAGCACTATGGGAGAGGACAGTTCTCCAGATGTTATCTATGGAAGTTTATTTAAACCCTAGAATTGGCCTTAGCTTACATGGTACTGTTTTACATTTTTTAGTTGGCAGCTTATCAAACTGTACACAATTTTTTCTCCCCTGAACTATGCTAAATTTATGTGAGACTTCATACACCGTCTTTCCCTATAGTCTACTTCTAAGAAAAATACTTAAAAGGAGAACACAAATAAATCTTATCAGTGAGCTTTTATGTCATTTGTTTGTTCTTTTCTGTGATGGCTAAAAGACTGTTGGCATCACTGAGTGGATAAACATCAACAATTTTCTGATTAGGCAAAGGGTAATGAGTAGGTATTAGCTGAAAAAGGGAAGTAAACATTATTAAGCAATTTCCTTGAAAATAAAGGAAAGAGGAAGGGATATGCAATAATTATGTCTCAGAATTTTACATAATTTTCTTACTTTTTTTTGGCATATACAGTTACCATTAAAACATTTCTGAGATATGTCTATCTTTCCTAAGAAGACTTAAAGCAAAAACGTGATGACAGATAATTTATTAATTTATGTATTTTGGAGCCTAAATGCTGCTTCTCTTCTTCTATAGAGAAAAACATGCATTTAAGTCCTGTTCAAATACATATTTATAAGAAAACTGTTGGACCTCCTTACATCTCTGTGTGCCATAAATACTTCATGTTCTTTGTTCTTATGAAGGGAGGTCTAATATATTCAAGCTACCTCTCTAGGAATTGGTAAATTATAGTAAATTATTAACAATTTCTGAATTATTATCGGTAAATATGATTCATCTCTCCTGAAAAGCTTAGGCATAGAAAATAATATTTTCTGGCAAGTAAGAATGAATACTTGAGACTTATGTACCAAATAGCACCTTCAGATAGCAAGAATCTTGTATTTCTATCAAAATGAGAGGAACACTTCTGCTGTAGTATATAGAACATACCAGGAAAACACCTTAAGTGTGTGCTAGGTCTCTCTTTTCCAGATGCTTAAATAAATTCTCAAACAATTTTCATTTGGATTCATTGATCATTGAAAATAATTATATGTAGCTGTTTTTAAAGAACTATAATTACCGTAATTCTGGTTACAGAATGTAATTACCGACTGCTGTCTGTAAATTCCTAATGGGAGAGCAGAGAAAAGACAAAGCCAGGTGCTTTCAGAGATGTAAAGTGGAAAGGGAGGACAATGACTTGACTGGTAATATGGGAAATTCCAGCTCAACATAAGGAAACAGTATTTTATCGTGAAGATGGTCAAACACTGAAGCAGGTTGTACAAGAAGGCTGTGTAATCACCATCCCGGGAGATACTCAATATATCCTGAGCATCTTGCGCTAAAATGAATGAGATCTGAACAGAAGTCTAGACAAGATGACTTCTGGAGGACCCTTCAAAGCTACAGGATTCTATTAATCTGTGATCCATATGAATAAGTCACACAAAAATCTCCCATTGAAATGTAGCAAGTTACTGTCAGTGAAGATCAAACACTGCCCCATAATCTGAATGTGTGTTTTTCATACATACTACCAGTTTCCAGACCACATATATTTGATCTAAAAGAAGGGTCAAAGAAGAAGAAAGTCTGCTAAGTTACCCTTTCCAACAGAGACTTAGAATCATAGAATCATAGAGTCATCTAGGCTGGAAAAGACCTTTAAGGTCATTGAGTCCAACCATTAAACTTTCTCTACCAAGGTCACCACTAAGCCATATCCCCAAGCACCACACCTATACGACTTTTAAGGACAGTCAGGCATGGCGACTCAACCACCTCCCTGGGCTGCATGTTCCAGTGCCTGATAAACCTTTCAATGAATTTTTTTTTTCCTTATGTCCAGTCTAAATTTCTCCTGGTGCAACTTGAGGCCACCACCCGGTCTTCCAGCCAGTGTTTTACCCTGCAAAGCATACACACATCCAAGCCATAAGCAGACATTTTTTCCATGAGAATGCTATGAGATCAGGTTTATCAAGCAGTACCCGTCTTTCATAAACACATGCTGACTGGGCCTGATTGCCTGGTTGCCCTGTATATGGTGCATGATGGCACTCAAGATGATCTGTTCCATTGCCTTCCCTGGCACTGAGGTCAGACTGACAGGTCTGTAGTTCCCTGTATCCTCCTTTCAGCCTTTATTGTAGATAGGAGTCACATTTGCTACCCTCCAGTCCACTGGGACCTCCCCAGTTAGCCAGGACTGCTGGTAAATGATAGAAAAAGTCTTGGTGAGCACATCCACTAACTCCTTCAGTACTCTTAGGTGTAACCCATAGAGCCCCATAGACTTGTGTGTGTTTAAGTGGCGTAGCAGGCCACTACCTCCTCTTGGATTGCGAAGGTCTCATTCTGCCCCCTCTCCTTGTCTTCCAGCTCAGGGGGATGGGTGTCTAGGGAACAACTGGTTCCACTGCTAAAGACTGAGGCAAAGGTGGCATTATCCCCCATCCTTTGTCACTCTGTTTCCTTCTGCATCCAATAAAGGATGGAGATTCTCCCTAGTCCTCCTTTTGTTGTTAATGTATTTATGGAAACATCTTTTACTATCTTTAACAGCAGTATCTGGGCAGAGTTCTAGTTGGGCTTTGGCTTTCCTAATTTTCTCCCTGCATAACCTCTCTACATCTTTGTAGTCCTCATGAGAGGCCTGCCCCCTCTTCCAAAGGCCATAAACTCTCCTTTTGTTCTTGTTTCCCATTAAAGAATATATGCACTATCTCTGGGTGAGGGATAGGGGGAACAACGGAAAAAAAAACAACAGCCCAACCTTCATTAACTAATACCAAACTGTAAAATTGGATGAGATATGTTTATACCTAAAGGAATGATACAAAAGCTCTGTACATTTTTAACACCTCAGGATAGTGTTAAATAACTTTAAACTGGCAATGCTGACAACAGAGACAAGTAATTTTGCTATGGATAGTTTCTATGGATTGCTTCCTAGCTAT
The DNA here is from genome assembly GCA_013396935.1 of Baryphthengus martii. Classification (NCBI taxonomy): domain Eukaryota; kingdom Metazoa; phylum Chordata; class Aves; order Coraciiformes; family Momotidae; genus Baryphthengus; species Baryphthengus martii. The sequence continues at coordinate 44,011 of VWZK01005011.1, read as the reverse complement.
GACCTTGGAGTTACCTCCATTGTTTTTCCATGTCTGATGAATACTTCTTATCCTGAGTGAAGCATTACATCTGTTGCTCTTCAATGACTCTGAATCAGTTTCTATGTCCAATGCCAGCACATAATCCTCTCTCTGTTTACAACCTCTTTGCCCTCATCAAAGCATTTTCCAATATCCAGGAAAGTTTGCGTTCCCTTATTTGACATTAAATAGATTACAGAAGAAAGGCTATTGCCAAGAACAAAGGCTATAAAGCTGAAAACAGGCAAATGTTTTCTGTCTTTCCATAGCCATTTGAACTAAAGACTTTTTTTGTACTTTATTCACTACAGCAGCCAATCTGCCACAAAATAACAAGACCATGTTATAAACATTCTTGCTGCAAAGATAAGTTTATCTCAATGCCCTACAATCTGTAAGTAAAAATCCAAGATTTCTGAGGTGCTGTTCAGTACTACTTGTTTAGAGAATGAACATCTATAGGACTGTGAATATGACTTGGCTAAACAAGAGAAATAGATTGGCAGTTGATAAGCCAGTTAAGTTAACCTTGTTATAATTACTGAATCTTATTGCATATTCAAAATGGTAAGTGAAAAATTTATCATCTAACTCATAAATTATAATTTCCTCATATACTAACATTCTCATCTGAGTCGCAATACTTCTTCCTAACTGGAGCAACTGTATGATGTTCTATTCACTCTTCCAACCAACATCTTTCTGCGGCCTCAGGCGCATAGCACCAACTTTTCTCAAGTAGCGAGGTGATAGGTTACCAATCAGTATCTTGAGCTCTTCAGCAGAAGAAGTTCAAAGGTGATGGTAGCATTGCTTTCTCCTCAATCAACAGGTTTGTTTGGGTCTAAACTACATTTTGCAAGTTGAGGAACATCCTCATCTAGTTTGATCTGCCGTAAACATAGTTCTTCATAATGATGTCTCACTGTAAATACCCTCTATTCTGCTTGAGGAAGAAATCAGCTGTGAACCTTAGGACCTAGATAAGAACTGAAAGGGCAAGCATAACACCAGAAAGTTTATGTACAACAATTATAACTCTGTTATTAATGATGCTTTTCTGTAATAATTAGGTAATTTGAACTTCTATAACTGCATCAATAACAGTAATTTTTGTGTTTGGTTTAGACAATTAGTGTTTTAAGTAGATTAATACTAGGGTCTTGTCTTTTGTATGCCCTTGCATCCATAGTAAGATGTTTGATATAACATTTATTGCATATGTCTAAAGACAGAATACTTCTCAGGTCCTATGAAGGCCAGCTTCTCATCTCTAGCTCTTGTATGTAAATTGCACTGAAATGTTCATATAGAGTTTAGCGCAGACTTGAGAAAAAAAAGAAAGCATGAGAAAAACATACTTGGTTCATCTGAACTGGTACTGTGCTGTGTTTTGTTGCTTATGTTCAAATTTGAATCCATTATTTTGAATGCGCTTTGTCTATCTTGTCAATTGGACAATCTACACCTTAGTTTCGCTCTCAGGGAACTGAAAGTTTGACCAGATGTGTAAAAGTTTGCACTAAAATGTACACATAGATGATAAAATTCTAACTCTAGATAAAACTATGGATTAGAAAGCCACAAGGGGGGTGGTGGTGATGGTGTGGTTTCATGTAGTGATTCAGTTCCTCTCCTCTGAATCTTTAATTCCAGAAGGTATCTAAAATCAATAGCAAATGTTTCAAAATACAAAAGTCTCTAGGTACCCAGTTAGAACCACTTCAGTCTGGAGAATTAGATGCACATTTTAGAGTCTGACTGCCATTGGATATAAACAAAAGATGCCCAGGGAACAGTGATAGGAACCACAACTTTCTCCTTTCTCACATAAACAACTTAAAAGTTATTCTAACAAAAACACTATACATTGGGTCCTGTCAGCTAATCCACTGTTTGTCCTCTAATGGTAGGCAGCAACTAATGCTGTAGGGAAAGTACGTGAAACAGGAAAACTATAGAATGATCATTTCGATGGTACAATCTCTGAGTTGGTGTTAATTAGTAGTCAAGAAACTTCTTGAACCTTATGTTACATCTGAATGATCATGTGAGTTTCCTTTTATTTCATCTCAGTTCAAGCTTACACATTGGCTTTCCTGCCTGCATAGGAGATATTATGTGAGATAGAAATTTAGCTATTCCACTTTGGGGGAAAATATGTTAATTCTTTGGTTATTTCCCCAAATCATACATTATTTTCCAATCTTAAAAAACAGCCTGTTGTTCTGAGCACTTAATGGATGGATGCACCGTGAAACATGAGTGAAACACCCATTCAGGCATACGATTCACTAACAAAATGTGTTTGAATAATACTATTATGATTCAACTGATATCTTTTTGAAGATCATTATTTTAAGACAGTTTCCTAATTAAGGTTCTCTGTGTCATCCTCTAAATACTACTAAAGACTCTTCACTCTCTTCTAATAGATATTATTGAAGCAATCTCAGTCACAAATAGAGGGTGAAGTAGCTAATTAAAAAAAAAAAAAAAGTATATATCTATGTAATTAATATGAATACCTCTGGAAAGGTTTACTAAAAAGAATGTTTAGTTTTAGAAAATTACTAAATGCAGAAGTGATGGCTTCAGAAGCCAATCTCATGACAACTTACCTGTTTTAGATTCTGACAAATGAGTCTCAGAAAAACACTACATTGAAAAATAGTTCCTTTTAAAAGGCAAAATATTTTTTAACTGTTAGTAATTCTGTTTTGCCCTTTAGATATTCAAGAAATAAAAGGTTTACATTTTCATTATATAATTTTGAAGTTAAATTGCCTGATAAAAAAAAAAAGACGAAAAAGAAAGGAATAATGAACAGGTAAATAAGTAAAATAAACTACAAAAGTTACTGAGGAGAAACATCTATAAGGTGAAACATTTGTAAATAGAACAATATGCTGTGAAGTCAGTGAAGCTATGCATCTTTCAGAAATTGAATGGTGCTAGGAACATTCCCAGGCATTAGAACTTAACTGTCTACATTGTAAAGTTGTTAGAATGGTCCCTGACATGATTTTGACACAAGCAACTAGTTCTATCCCGAAGAACTCCTAAACATTTTCTAAAGTTTCTATGGGCCAGGAACCATTCAATAATAGGAAGGAAGTAATCCTGAGCATGGTTTAAAAAAAACAAAGCAAAACGAAATACCCTTCTGGTGTGTCTCTGGCATCTAACTCCCTGACTGTCAGTCTTTGTAAGATCTGGCACCACACCCACTATCCACTTCCAGACTTCTCTCACTATATGGAGCTCCAAGTTCAATAGTGGATCACCTCAGCTGCATCCCTCCCTACACATGCAGACACAGAATAAAGAACATATTCACACAGAAAAACATGTCAGAAATAAAGTTTAATGACAATATAGGACAAGCTGTGCAGGGCTCAGTCAGTCAAGTGTACTGATTAGCTGCCAGTTTACAAGTGTCGGGCTCCTTTTATTCCTTTCCGTTCATTTTTCCAAACCTGTTCCTCCATGATCTGTCTTGGTCTTTTCTCTGCCCCAGCCTTTCTCTGTGATAAATCTGTAGAACCTATGATAAATCCTGTACAATCCCAAGTGTTCAGTTCCAAAATTATACCTTCCCCAGATAGCTCATAATAAGTGCTACATCATTTATGCATTAGTCACCCTTAGTTTGAACAGCATTCTGGAGATAGTTTCTTCTACTGAATCATTTTAGTGAGTTTTGCAATAGGGACAATGACTTAATTATTCACCTTCTGGATTCCCCAGTTTGTCTCTCTGATCACTGCTTGGTCCTTGGGGTTTTTTGTTTGTTTTTTGAATATTCATTAACTAGAGTCTTAATGCTAACCTTTGCAGTTAGGCATTGAAAAATCCTGACAGTAAAGTATAAAACAAACAAACTCAATCTTTCCAAACACTTTTTACAGTGTGGAGGAAGTTTCGCATGATTCTGACACTTCTTATTAACTTTTGGTTCAAACTTGTTCTGCAATATGTTTTCATTCTGCAATTTACAATTTTCTGGAATACAGAAATTACAAATGAAAAACAAAAAAACAAAACAGATTTCTGTTTCTCTTTGGTATAAGATTCCAACATTCTTCTGTGTATGTACAGATTTGAGAACAGATTCACATTATTTCTGAAATTCTGTGGAATGATCTTTGCCTGTGAGAAACTTTATTATCAATTCTCCTCCTTTGACTAACCAAACATGATGACTATGACAGCAGTAGAAAAAAATAATATGTTCCTGTTGAAAGACCCTGAATAAGAATCTAAATAGTTAGTACAGCTGTGTTTCAGTGATGATAGCATCAAAACTATTTTGCCTGAAGAATGAACAAACCCACCAGTATTCTGTTCTCCCACTTCAGTGAACAAAGTCTCACTTTATAGAATTGCTTAATCTTGAATGACCCAAGTACATCGGCAAATCTTTCTTTCTTTATCTATTTATTTTAAATGAACAGAAATCTACTTTGTCTTAACAACTTTTCAGAGTAATTGTGTTTTATGTTAACAGGAATAATTTCCTTCATTACATCAGTACTCTAGCCTCCTTAAATAGTTGCCATCACTTCATTGTGAAATACATAGAATCACATAGTTGTATTTGGTAGTTACTAAACGCTGATTGTAATTTAATATTATTAATCAACAGATATTACAACAGAGAAAGAGGAAAATAATAGTAATAAAAGAAGACCTTGAGTGTGTGGTTTGTGTTGGCTTCACAGGAACTAACCTCTAAGGAAGTCAGTTCCTTGAAAGCTGAGTACAAAGGAATATGACCACCATCCCCTTATACAACTAGAAATATTGTATTCCTGTCAGTCTTCTAAAACTAAGGTGCTTGATGTGTCCCTTCTGCCTTAATTTGTCCCAGCTTTTAGAAACCTTGCTTAGACTTGTTAACATATGTGAAATTGCACAGGACACTCCCTGTTCCATAGAATGACTCTCTCTACATAAAGACTATTTAAAACACTTGTTTACAGGTCTGCTGTTTTTATAGAAAAAATCATGCAAACTCTATGAGGATATTCTCAGTATGTTCCTCAAAACACTGTGAGGTATAGTCTTTAACCTATAATGACATAAGAACATTGATGGACTAGGCCTGGGTAACGATGTAAAGCTTCATATACGTATTTTTTCCAAGACTGTGGATAAAGTGGTGCTAGTGACATGATAAATTAAAAAGTGATTTCAGAACGCAATAATTTTTCTTTATACTTTCTTTTATAACTTTGAAGAAGGAAGAGACTAGATTCATATACCTTAATCAAGTGATCAGTTTCTCCTCAATAGCTGATTAATAGATGTAGTCAGAATGACATAAGGTTTATTGTCTGACTCTATTTATTTCCATGCTGTTAGCTGGCTAAAATACTCTTTAATATCCTGTAATTTTAAAATGAAAACATGATTTGAAAATGTGTTTTGTTATAGCATTAACATTCTTTTATACATTGCTTTACAGGTGGAAAAATTCTATGCATTTAAGAATAAAGAAGTTGAACATTGAACAAAGTTACTGAACACTAAAAACATTCTTAAGAATTCAAATCTGCAATTTTCAAAACACTTTAATATTCCAAACTTTTATTGAATTTCTATTTGAATTAATTATTCTGACTTTTTGGCTCTCTGAAAACTCAACTATGTCTTTACTTCCATCTTCAGCTGGATGCAGTCAGAATCATAATAAAGCTTTGAAATATATATTTCTTTGACAAATATTCCATAAAAATTAGAAATAATTTCTAATATTCCTTAGAAATAATTTTAGAAAGTTGGAGGTGTGTTTAATATATTACATGTTGTTAACTCCCTTAATCACTCTTATTTCTTTATGCTGGATATTGTTATCATTTTATTTGATGTGCTGTTTACTGTAAAGTGCTAGAAGCCTTAGGAAACAAAAAAAACCAACAAAAGAACTATGTAGAGGGAAATGGTAAATGATGTGTGATCTTTGTGATCCAACACATAGATATGTGTTATATGTGACTGTGCTGCATATCAATGCAAAACATGAATCTATTCTGTCAGTTATGAAAGAATAAAATATAGGAACTGTAATTCCTTTTTTATTAACAGTTGTTTCTGCTTTGTTTTACTTTATTTCATTGTATTTTCCTTCTCAATTTAAAACTAACTCGCATCTTGACTTTGCAACATCTAATTTAAGTATTGGAAATCTTCTGAACTCCACTTTTTCACAGGTAGACAATAAGCAGATACAAGGAGGACAAATACCTAGAGCCTCAGAATAGCAGCTGAATAAAAATATGCTGTGTACTGCTGTACAGTGATCCAGGGCAAGGCTCTAACATGATAATCAGACTGAATAAGGCCAGCTTAAAACCAGTAACAGAGTAAATGGTGTGTTAGGATAATAGGGTGCTGACAGGATGGATGCCCTGCAGCTGAATCTCTTTTCTCTTCCTGGAAGATTTTGTAATAGAGAATTAAGCATTGTCTACCTCAGGCTTGCTCAGTCAGAATGTATTTCTGCAGATGAAGCTGCTGATATGACAAGTAAAGGCACAGGGATAAGCCTTATAAAGTCTCAATGCTTGCAGGCATGAGTCCCTGCACATTGAGCAGGCAGGGTCAGTGCTGTATCCTCTAGACAGCAACAAATTGGAAAGACTATGTAGGTAGAGAACAATAGCTGATAGAAAAATAAATCAAGCACTATACTATAGGGTCTGGTGTTACTACTGAGAAATCTGTCCCCTAAGGGTCTGCAAGGAAAAACATCGATATGCAAACCTGCTCAGTCTTTGGAAAACATAGTAGACTGTAAAAAATATAGATCAAAGAAAAAATCTGATAGATCCATTACTATACAAAAGCTCTCTCACTAAAAATAGTTAATAATAAACAGAAGACAAGTACATGGTGAATCAGAAAAACCAAACAGTAAGGATAAAACTTAGTTACATGTCTTTTAAAATTTCCTCTGTGTGTCTCACACAGACAAGCCAAAAATTGCCATCTCCAGGTAAGATGTGTTTTTAAACCTTTAACTTAATAGAATACAGCTTTATAAACATACTTCTGTTGCAAAACAGGTAGGATTCAGTGATTCAGCTAATGTTATAAATGAACTTTTTTTATATGCTTGTTGACAAGCTGGAAATTAATCAGAGTTTAATAAAAAAGGGGGCATGAAATAAGCAATATTATTTTTTAATAATTTAAACATTAATTTATACTAATGCATCTCTATTGCATGCTAGAAGTAACATCAGCAGTTTTAAATACGCAGTTTCATGAATGCTATAATTCACGTTGTGTGATTTTATGGATTAACAATTATCTTGTGATTAGTTTTGTGTCTAAGAAGGTTCGAGCTTCAATCAAGAGGCAGTAACTGGTTACCAATATTGAAGCAATTTTATGAGGTCTGTCTGTTGGTTCTTTGCTGTCCAGTAGTGAAAGTGTTTACACTGTTATCTGTGCCATAGTCAGAGAGAGTAATTTTCCCATACTTGGTCACATTCATTAAATATGCAAAACCAACAATTACCATTGAGAATCTTACATTCACGTTCATTTTATAAAATCATTGGTAATTTGGAAGTTAAATGCTATCTCATGCTTACTCTCTTCCTCTCCCCTCTTCCATCTTTCTCTCTTTCACACGCAGAGCACAAGCTTAAACTGGAGGGCTATTTTTAAAAACATTTTCTTTAATAACTTAAAGTGAATATATATTCTGTGGTCTTCTCTTGCTTTTTTGCTTTAAGAATCTTCACAGATTCTCCTCATTCCACTTAAATCAGCGTAGGTAATTTTTAAAGCATTTTATAGAATATTTTTTAATAGAATTTTGTTTTAGGAGCTACCAATCAGACTAAAAGGATGTCTATTATCTTTTTGCAGGGTATTGTTTTGTCTGAAGTGTTGGGTAGGAGAGTAACCTGAGCTAATCTATGTCAAAATGTGTTCTCTCAATTTATGTGCAATTATTTCACCATATTTTCCTGAATTGGATGGGAGTTTCCTTGGAAATACTACATTTTAACCAATGGAGACACTAACATGAGTTTTCACATGTTCAGCAACATTTAAGTCAGTGACAGCTGCTGGAGGCAAGTGCCTGTACCTTCTCCAGACAGGGTATGAGTGAGGTGTGTGGGTGTGTAGTCACCGGCAAACTCCAAGCTGGACCAGCAAAAGAATAGGAGACCCCAGGTCTGGGCAAGGGTATCAGGCAGGCAAAGGGTCTGTGTTGGTATGTTGGGGGACCTGCGAGCGTGGGGTGCCTGTGGGAAAAGCGTGTGAGTGCTGGGGTGACTTGGAGACCTGTGGAGCCTGGGCAGAGACCCTGGGTCCCTGGGTACTGGGCTAGGCTCCAGAAGCCACGCAGGAAAAGTTCCTCCTGCTGCTGTAGGCAGTAGGTCCTCCTAATATCCCTTAACACTCAGCTTACATATACATTTATATACATATATATATACGGATATTCTTGGCCGTGACTCTCTTGGTGTAGGCATAAGTTTATTTTTCTTGGATTGTATGAACAATTAAATACATGAACCTGACAAAATTGAAAATCATTAGCTAAGACTTTGTGAACACTATAATTTGCTCCTTGAACCTTTTTCTATGCAGAGATACAGACTTACATTCTTTCTTTACAGAAAATGGGGACTCTCACTCTCTTGTCTCTCCTTTTCCTTTTGGTAAATTGTTTTTACTTACAGTTTTGAAAATGTCATCTGAAATATATCCATATACGTCTGTTATTTAAATGAATTCTAGTATTCCTATGATGATGTGACTCTATCAAACAATTTGGACTTGCTTACTACAATGTTCCTCACGTTGCCTAACTTTTTTTTTACAATCCTTGCTTTCCACATGAAAATTTTGCTAAAAATATGAATAATTTATACAATCTAAAAGCCGCTTCCATGCTAAATTGTCACTGCCTCAAACTATGCTGACTTCAGAATGCACTAGGCTTGATACGGTTGTCCTCCACAGTTGTACACAAAGATCCTTTTAATGAGATGTGGCATGGACAAAAGCGGTTGTGATCACTGTGTGCACTTTGCAGATATACAGTCATCTGAAACAGGTATGTCTCAGGCACATTTCTGAGTATATTTTGATTTACATTTCACCCTTGATAATGCAAAAAAATATTAAATTTCTGGAAATGATGATTCCTTTACATGACAGTAATCTGTTAAAAGGTTTTATCCAGCAAAGAATAATGCCTCCTCATACTTCAGTTAGCACAAGATCATGAAGTAGATTTTAATGCATTATTCTCTGTGTTAAGAATTTTTCACTTTAATGACAGAATTACAAAAAAAAGAGGAAAAAAAAAATCTTTTTTAAACTTTACTAAGAGCTCTTCAGTTTAATTAAATTTTCAGTATTTCAAAAGAAAAAATAATCTGTTCTAGAGAGGTTGGGTTTTTTAAATCTTGAGTGAAAACAAAGTCAAAATTTTATACTTTCCTATGCTTCCTACATGCCTTTTTGTTGTTGTTGTTGTTTTTTTTGTTTGATTGATTTGTTGTTTGGAGTTAATTTGTGCTAAATTAATGGCAATATTTTTATTCTATTCTTCTGCAGCACTGCAAAAACCCCCATATATTGGACTTCTTACTGTCAATGTAGCCTGTTGAAGCTGGTAAAAGAATCATGCTTCTTTTTTGGAGACTGCAATGCAAAATGCCAGAAATGCAAAGATGTGACATTCACATTTCAGTATAAAAACTATACAAGCTTCATGCATACTTCAAAATGATTAGGGTATCAAAATGCTTCTGATTGCTCTTCTGTTAGAATAGGAGAAATGCAAAATTTTGGCTGATACTTTGTCAAGGGCTTCAATGTCTAAGATAGGTAGCAAAACTTGAGTGTAAGTTACAGTATTTTTAGAGTATATTTAAGGAAGAAGGTTATACATTTACACTGATCCACACATAACTCCTGGGGCATAATCTCTTTTGATGTCTCACAATTTCTAGATAAATAATTATAACTAAAGGTACATTAAAATATTTACCTGAAGTATCGGGAATGGTGTGACCAAGGATGTTCTGAGATAAAAATGAAACTTTAAAGTGAACACAAGAGACAGAAGTATAAAAAATTGCAGGCAATTTTCACTTGCATTAATCTAAGATGGCATCTCCTATTACTGCTGCAGCTCTGCCGTCGGCTGATAAGAGGGTTGCGGTGACCTTAAGAGCTAAAGTACACAAGTCAAAATGGAGCAAGCATATTGAATTTTTTCCAAGTAGGAGATACTAAAGCTTATATAGACAGGAATCTTATTTGTTAGGAAATCTATCAGCATCTCAAATGAAAAAGTGATCTCTGATGATCAGTGATGTTTCTTTTCAGTGTTTTGGGGTACTTTCCACCTCACTTCTAGATTTTTGTTTGTTTGTTTTAATCTTAAAAGTAATTTCTTCTTACGAGCCTTGTCCCTCTGGTGTAAACATGAAATTGTTTACCTTTTTTTTCAATTTTTAGTGCAATTGCACTGATTATAAATTAACATTTAGTTAACCTATTTGAAATGCTCCATTTTTCAGATTCCTGTGTCCTTTATGTGTGCCCTCCTCTTAGAACTTTTTTAAGGGTCAGTGCCTATTTCTGTCTTTGAAAAGAGAGACAAGGGTTTCAGCCAACTGAGAAGCTAGTCCTCCCTATGTGTCGGGTTTCTTTTTTTCCTTTTTTTATTTAATAATAGGTGTCTAAATCTATGTCTACATGCCTGTATCTCTCTGCCTGTAACTGTTTCTCTGTATCTACACAAATGTATGCACACAAAGGCAAAAAGGAAAATGTTATTACATAAATATTATGCAGAACCAATCTCTGTACATTCATTACTTCCATTCCTATCATAAATAACCACAAGGTCCCAAGATGCAGTTGCAAGTCTTATCTCTGAACAAGGAATAAAATCTGTATGCTTATTTTTGCAGTGAGTTTTCAAAGACTAAAAGAGCAGTTATTTGATCACATCCTTGCCACAAAAGAAAGTTTCTGCGTATCTGCACAATTTCTTCCTCAAATGATGAGGAAAAAAAAATCTAAGCAATAGTAACTAAGCATCCACTGTGCACAGACTACCAGTTACGTTGAGTCATAATAAGATTTGCTACCTTTGAGGCATCTTGTACTCCTCTCTAGTCAAGCTTCCACTGAAACTGGGCCACAGTGGGAGGCAATAAAGTTTGCTTTGACGTGCTTGATCCCTACTAGTAATTCCAGACTGAACAAACACTTGCAGAATGAAAACAGCAATGATACCACACAGATATCAGTCATGGGCTGGATGAAGTGGTGCTTAGCTAGATGAATTTTTTGCACTTCTCTGTCTGCACTACAAATGCAAATATAACATGAGAGAACTTGATTGTACCAGTTGCCCTCTGCCTTCAGATCAGGTGGACTAGAGAGGGAAAGCTCCTTAGTGATATCTGTTCCTACAGAGAATCCCCAGGCTCTCCTGAAGGCAAGAACTGCAGTGTAATGAGTCATTGCAGAATTGCTTTTCCTCCCTTGGATAATGTTTGTGTATTTGTTGTTCCTCCAGGACTTTTTCTTTTTCTTTTTTTTTTTTTTTAAATCTGTGTCAAAAAAACCCCAAACCTTTAAGAATTTGGTCCTATTCAATATGATTTTGCAAAACCTTCCAAAAGTTTAAACACGTTTTTATACTACTTCAACGTCCATGGGCAAATTGCATGTGCATAGCTGGCATAGTAATGTCAGAAGATAGGATTAAAAAAAAAAATAATGCAAACACATAAAATCTTTTTAATGTCACTTTTAAACCTTGAAAATATTAATTGCAAAGGCACTGCTATCTGGAGAATGAGAAACAGATTTAACTTTCAGAACTCCCAGGTTTTCATGAAAGTGACAAAAACTTTTTACAAGAGAAATCAGCTAGTTCTTTCAGTTATTACATTGAAAAGAAGTTCCTATTCTCTATTGATTGAGGTGACATACCAGTAATTTTAGAAACTGAAGCACTTTTTAATATGAGGGAAAAAATATCTAATGCTTTGAAATAGGATCAAGTATCTGGAGATGACATGGACCTTAGAGGATTCTGGAAATCTCAACTAAGACAGCATACAGTTGCCTGGATGAAAATAATGAAAACCATGCAAAAATCAATAGGGAAAAGAAGAATATTACAGTTAGACTGGCTTGGAACTGGACATGATGACATCACCAATATGAGAGAGAGACACAGGAGAAATTAAAATAATTTGCATTTTTTAAATGGATTTTATTCCCTTCTGCCTCATCTATATCTCACAGTTTCCTAAAGTTTGTCAATTCACTGTGCAGCATCGCTGTTAACCCTCTAATTTAGTTCTCATGTAATAGACTGAAGGATGTAATCTCTAAGGAAAAGCATTTCATGAATATTTAAAAAACTCCAACTCCTTGGAATGCTTCCGTTTCTACCAGGTTGTATCAGTAGGAACCCCACATATGCCCCTGAACTGAGAGTCAGTCCTTAAAAGTAAGTCAAGCTGTAAAGTACATTCTGGAATAGAAAATCATTTCAGCCTCTTCCACTTTCAAATAAATTAAAAAGGATTTTGTCTGCAGCTGAAAATGTCATTATCATCAAAGTCTTATTCTGTCACAGCAGAACAAGATCAATTTCTTAGAGACACTGCAGTAGGTTAACAGCTTTATGTGGCTCTCCTTTCCCCCAAAGCTTCAAGCAGCCCTTGACAAATTCACTTTACTTGCTTGTGAGTTAAAAATCAGGGAGGGGGAATGTTATTGCAGAGCAGTATTTAAACGTATTGCTAGAATATAGCCTCAAGTAAGAAAGAAGGCCTTCTGTAGCAATCACTGAAAAGGAGAAAAAGAACATAACTCTCAAAGACATAAGGAAAAAAGAAGGAAAAAAAAAAGAAAAAGAGGAAGGCAGTAAAGAGGATAACGGAGAGCAACATCCTTTCTTCAGAAACAGGAGTGCATGGGCTAGTGCACACATGTGCATATGCACACACACAAATATAGATTTATTTTTGAAGCTTTGCAACTTGTTGAGCATGAAGTGAAAAAAAACAGGAATTTGTATTTCATTAGCTTTAAAATATTTGTCTGATATTCTGGATGCTAATTCTTTTGCAAAAGGCCTTCTGAATGATTTCTGATGGGAAATTATTTCCACTAAATCATTGTACTTTATTAGATTCCTTGAAAAGTTTTCACCTTCTAAGTTCCTTTTGACACTGAAAATGTGTTTCACATTTTAGTATGCATTGTTTATACACTTAAACTGGGATTTTTAGAAAGATCCAAGTACTTTAGGTACCCAAGTCATACTGAAACTCTGATCCTTAAGTTAAAATTCTCTGTATGTCCAGAGACAATTCGGCCAGCTTTCATAAAGGCATGCTTTGCAGATGAAAATGTTAGGTGGGAAATATATTTGGAAATTTTCATATCTCAAAATCTGAGACTGGGAGTATTTCTGCCAGTAAGTCACAGGCTCCCTGGTATCTGTGTGATTCCACAGTGGGACAGGGCATGTTGTTGGTTTCCTGAATGCCCTGGGTATACCAGCCTCTGCAGCCCTTTCCATTTAGCTTTCTCCCATGTTAACAACACAGCCCATAAATGAGTCATGCAGTACAATGTTCAACATCCTTAGTCTAATGATCTGTGAATATAAATCTTTTCTTTTGGAAAAAAATACATTAATTAAGACCCAATTAAGTCAACTGGTAGACTATGGGATTCTGTAATTATGTGTTCATTTTAGAAGGTGATTCCATGCTGGAAAATTGCCCAAAACTTCTAAGGTTTTATGAGGCATTCTTAGAAAACTCTATTGATACTAAATTTGAGGTGACCAACTTGGCTTACATATTATTTTTTAAAAAAAATTGTATTTATCAGTTTTGCCTGTCAAAGTTTTTTAAGGTTAATAAAACACACTGTGCGGCATTGTGGCATGATCAATCATTTTGTGTAGGTGTAAGAAGTACTAGGTTTTTTAATTGTTCACTAACTAGTGCTATGTCATGTTAAACTATTTTATGACATGATTATTGCAAGGTAGAACTCCTTAGATGATATTTAAAACAAACAAAAATGCTGAAGTAATTCATTGTTTCATTAACATGCAATTAAACACCAATCAGGATCAATATCAGCAATACATTAGATAAACCCAATAGCAAACACATGTGAAATGTTAATAAAAATTGAAAAACTCCTATTTTCATGTTTTCTTTAGGTTTCCGTGTCTACTGTGCTTCAGAATTCTCTTTGCGTCTTTTCTTGGTTACTGCTTACTATGACTGAGGGCTGGCTTCCTCTTTAATGTGATTCATTTGCTGCAAACTTTCTTTCAGACAATTTCATATATTCAATTCACATCATACACACAGTATATGCTCACTTATCTTAAGTGGTGTTGCCCGGGCCACTTGCTGAGTGTGGGTTGTTCAAGAATATGACTTTCTAGAATTGAGGATATTTTCACAATCCACTAGATATTTTAGTTTGATTGTCTGGACTTTCTTCCACAAAGTCAGACTTCTGGATAAATGTTCATAGACTTTATAAGTGAGTGGATGATGCTTGTATAAAAATGGGGAGTCAATCATATGCTTCAGAATAATTAAAGTGATTTTTTTATACCCAGAAGAAAGGTGTAGATACTAAGAAGGGAAATAATTAGAAATAGATCGGTCATGTTTTCATACATTTCATTATTTGGCAGGATATATGATTTACCCCACTTGCAAATTTTTATGTCTTGACTGTAATTTCTTCTATATAATCTATTTTAAATTATTAAGATATTATTACATTCTTGGTAGTGACAGTTACACTTTATTATCTCTTGGGCTTTCAACCATTTGATATTGTAATGTGTAATTAAGTCTGAAGAATACATATTTGGTTAATGACATCTGCAGTTGCTGAACCAAACTTCCATATCATTTGCTGGTAAGATCTACTTAGCAAAGAATTTAGAAAAGAATTCCGCTAATGCTTTAGTGGAGTTATATCTGAATAAAAGCTAGTAATTTTTATTTATTGAAAGCCAGAGTAACTTATTAACAATCAATGGGTTTTTGTCCCTTTTTCCCCCTGAAAATGCATTAATTACAATCTGTGTAGGCCATCCTCTTTCATATGATATAAATGGAACTTCTGAAAAATAAAGCGCTTTCATGCAAGAGAAATTGTGGTTAGACCTGTACTTCACAACCCGTTTGGCAAATTTCCACAGTCTTTTACTCTCAGCAGGACTTATTAACTCAAACATAGGACTGTGTTAACACAGGTTCAAGTTTACAGCTGGATTTTGACTGAACAACACAGAATAGCTGAGGGAGAATCTGTTTGTGTCAGACTGAAAAAAAAAAAGCAATGAGAAGAAATGAGTGTTTGGCTAATCAGGAGAATCCTCTGATGTCCCCCTGTGCAAGTTATTATACCTGAAACTGGAAAAACACAAGTATTTCACTTCTTTGGGGTATTTGTGTGTTTGTATTGAGCCTTTCTATGTTCTTTGTTTCATGTTTCATTACAAGACTGAAGTGATTATGCTATTTCATGTTGAGAGAGTAGACATTTTAAATTTTTTTTTCTGAGAAGGTAAATGCAGAACAGAAATGTTATTTGTAGCTCAGGAAACCAGATTTTATTATTTCCTTTGCTGAAAGTGTGTTGAGTGTTGTCAAATACACAAGCTACAAGTTGATTAATTTTCAACTGATGCATGGCAGTTATTTTACTTGAAACTATTTTGAAAAGGAAAGATTCAGTGAAATATGGCAGAAATGTCAGAGCTGAAAAAGAGCTGAATTTCATAAACTATTGGAATAGCCTGTCTCTTATTGTCCAGAAAAATGTTATGACTGTGGTGCATTTTTGGATAGACACTGAAATTATTTCAAATATGTATACTTCATGTTAATTTTAACATTAGTAAATTATTAGAAATCAGTTTAAAATTTCTGAATTAGAATCTCTGTATCAAGTCTGTATATATACACACACAAATAAATATTCTTATTTTAATATTTTGCAGAGTTTAGAAATACCTTGGGAAGGGGAATAAATTTCTAGGAAATTCCTCTCTGCTCCAGTCCATTTCTTGATTTCATAGTTCCAAGCTGATTCAGGGACACCATGTAGTTTCCAGGTTACTGTATTGACACACTCTTAAAACAGTGATATTCTTTTAAACTCTAGATGACTCACGGATCTATGTATTGATAATGTGCAACGGTTGACGCAGAATAAAATGACAGTTTTAGTAAGCAGGAAGGAAACAGCTGGTGGTTTTCACATCTAAAATGTGAGACATTTTGACTGCAGGGTACAACATATTATTTGGTAATTTAAAAAAAAAAATTATGAATTATTGCATACTGACCATTAAATGTTTATTTTCATATTTTTGTACGAAGATTACTAGGGTTTTTTTTTAAGTTGATTTTTTTAAACCCACACTTTCTGCTGAGGAGAAAAACTTTAGTCACACTTATTTTATTCCATCAGGGTAATCTGAAAGAACTTGCTGATTAAAACTAGTTTATTTAAATACTGAAAGTTCATCTTGAGAAAAACATTTTTCTCTTCACTGCATTGTCTAGAAATGAATACTGAAAGAAAACATAAAATCTAGTAATAGTTACATTAATTTTGTCTATCATTGATATGTCTAATTTCTGACCTAGTAGTCATATAGATTTGTCATACGGGTTGCAGGGAATTGTCTTAGAAGACTCTTGGATGAGCAAGGCTAAGTCAGTGTTTGTGTTTCTAGACACTCAGATTGTGAAATGCTCATCTGTTCTAGTATATACTACCTGGCTTCAGAGTAATTTTTGCAAAAAAGAATGATATTTTGCCCTGAGTTAAATATTTAAGTTCACTGTGCACCAAGACTGGAAAGACCAGGAACATGCAGAGGACAATTCTGGAATGAAACATCTTAGCTACATTTGAAAAAAAAAAATAATAAAAAAAATAAATTCTTTTGGCTTCTTTTTCTCTGCTAACTCTAAAGGGATCTTAAGTGGCTAGCTTGTGCTCAGATCCTATGTTTGTCAGGTCCTGGCTCTTCCTATAATGACTCTACCTTGAGTTCAGCATTCCACACAGCATCAGATATCCAGAATGTCTCCTCTGCTGTCTTCAGAGGCCATTGTTTTAATCATTTGTTGCTTTCTAAATTAGACTGTTGGAATAAATTGTCAATGGCCTTGCTAATCACAACAGCTGCAAGCCAAAATTTTGGACTTTCTTGATGTCTATGTCCAATCCAACTGTCCCCAGGGTTTCTAACACCCTGTGATCTCCTGTATCAAATATGTTACAAAAGTGCAAAGTTAGGAGCATCTGTGGAACAAAGTTCATCTATTGCTTTTTTTTTTTTCCAGTTCATACCAAGTAGATCATTTAGTTAGAGTTGAGGAGATGTACTCAAGGTTTAATTCATCTGAGCAGTGCTTTCAAGTTGGTTTCAAGCTATAGCAGATGTCTAATTACTAATTAATATTGCTAATTAGTAATATTTATTATTAATTGTGATTAATCCCACTACCACTGTCAATAAATATATATTAGTGTAAATATAAAGTCAAACCCAGTAGAAAATAGATGCATAAAACAGCTTGAAGTGACAGTTTATAGAATATATTCCTTACATAAATATAGATATATATGTACGTACATACATACATATATGTATGTACGTACATATATATATGTATGTACATATATACATATGTAGCTAAACGTCAAGCTGGAAACCATACAATTTAGGTAAATACTAAAAGATGTTGATAAAGGATGTACATCTCCTGAGGTCCTGCCTTACCCAACACCTTGCAGATGCTCCAGAAAGCAGATATCTGTGATGAAGGATGTTGCTTCAAACCACATTACTCACCAGTCCTTACGTGAGTGGACAAAGTCTCAGATCTCCACTAATGAGGGCTTAGATATTCATCCTGTGTGTACACAATCATATTATGGATACTATGTTTAGGTATCTGATGATTAGCTTTCCCTACAGCTTAGAATTACTTCTTCTTACTTTTCAGCATTTAAATAGTTTAAATATCTAACTTACAAATGTACATATTCTGCCTGTAGCAGCCTTCCAGTACCTAAAGGGGGCCTACAAGACAGATCGAGAGGGAATTTTTACCAGGGCATCTAGTGATAGGACAAGGGCTAATGGCTTTAAAATAAAACCAGGTAGATTTAGATTAATGTAAGGAAGAAGTTCTTCACTATGAGGGTGGTGAGACACTGGAACAGGTTGCCAGGAGAACTTCTGGATGTCCCCATCCTGGAAGTGTTTAAGGCCATGCTGGAAGGGATTTAGAGCAACCAGATTTAGTGGAAGAGAGGCTGGAGCTACGTGGTCTTTAAGGTCCCTTCCGACTCAAACCCTTCTACAAGTCTATGCTTGAAAATTTTGAAGTTCTTCTTGAAAATGTTTTTCATTTTCACATTATCTTTTCAGCAATAATAAGTACAAAGCTAATTATAATACCTACAAATACATGTGCATCTATGATTAGATATCGGGTAAAATCTGTCTAAATGAAGACACTGTATAGCTCTAAGTTTATTTACATAAAAGACATGAATGATAATGTTGACATAAATCCACTTTATGTTTGTTTAACTGTAACATTACTGGTTATACGGCACCTACCTTTGCTATTCTGGCATACTGACATTTCTTGATGAACTGACAGTAAATGACAACTCCCTAAGCTGCTCTTAGAAGTTGATGGTGTAAGAAGTAAACTTACTAATTAGAACTCTCTTTGTGGGACCAGAATTCAAATTATGGATACAGTAGTATATAACAAAATTATTAAGGAATGTACTAAACAGTGCTTCAAAAATTAGCTGTGAAAACCATGAATAATAATTATCAGTGTTAGAGTTTTCAGTAGATACAGCATCCATGTGACACTTCAGAGACTTCAGAAGTAAATCTGTATTTCACACTAGATGAATTATATTTTTTTTTCAGTCAACAACATTATTATACTTGCAGGGAGCCACCAATCACCTTCTGGTCTACGAGTCATGGATGATTGCTATTTGAATTTTGTTAAACTGGTAAAGAAAAACTCTGAACATCTTTGAAGGAGATGACATTTCACGTGGAGACAGGTAATATGATAAACATAGAATCATGAAATTATTTGGGTGGTAAAGACCTGAAAGATCTTCTAGTTCCAACCTTCTTGCCATGGGCAAGGACACCTTCCACTAGATCAGGTTGCTCAAAGCCCCACTTAACCAAGTGAAATATTGTTACTATCAGCAACAAATGGACAATGAATACACATTTGAAATAAAAATCCAATGAAAGACAAAACTGACATAAATAATACAGACTATTGGCTGCTTTTTCTTTCTTTCTTTTTTTTTTTTTTTTAATTTTTCCTACTTAACCTGAAGGTTTCAAGAATTTTAAAACCGAGGAGGTTTAAACCATCTATTCTTCTCTATATTTTACTGTTAGTGAATACAGCAGTATCTCTTTAAGCAATTAAACCCAACAATAATTGATTTACTTTTGCTACAGATTTGCAATAGATTTACGTGGACAGCTAACTAGATGAGTACAAAATCAGTCATGTGCAAAACAAAATCCTTTTCTTTCTTAAATTTTCTCCACATAAATGTTTTGATAAAACATATATCTAGGCAACGTTTGTAGTACTAAGGTACTTTTATATGCCTTGTATTTAAGAATTATTAGTATTCTCCTACTGTGTAATTCAGAACTAAAAAATTCATATGAGAAAATAAATCTTGGCTTGAAATTTCTTCTTCCTCCTCTTTTCTTACATCTTACCTTTCCCAAAAGGAAATAAAACAGAAATTGTAAAACGCTGTTTCAGGATTGGAATGAGCCAGCAAAATAAGAGTGGAAAGATGTAGTGAGAGAAGAAACATAAAATAGCACATTGTCTTCCATCTTGATTTAAGAAGCCTCTCACAGATTTCTATGAGGTCAAGACCAAGAGAAGAACGAAATGAAAAAAAAGTGAGTAAATCAAAATAAAAGTTATTTGCTATGCTATTTATATTAAAAATTCACTATTTTATTAAACTCATGAAGCTTTTTATTTTTTTTAACTGGACTTTCTTATGAAATTCTGTATTTATTCTATTTCTCTGTTCTGTTAAAAGTTATGTAGTTCTTTGAACTCTTGATTGTGACATAATAGACACTCTTTTCTCAGAAGTATCTGAGCTGATGGGAAGTGGCCAGGAGAAGTAAATGGAATCACAAAGGAAAAAAAGAAAAGGAGAGACCTGATAATCACAGATACCTTTTTTTGAGCACGAACCCACTATACTATTGGAAAGAGGTAGACCTGTTTTACCATTTATATTGACACAGGTTTCTTCGATGGCCTTCTCATGAAAGAAGTTAAATTTATGCAAAATAATATAAGATGGTATTAAGACAGCCATACTGTAAGGCAGCTTCAACTGTAATACAACATGTTATTTAGGAGAAAATATCAGTTTTAAATACTGTTCCACTCTAGTCACCATCCTCTTAATCTTCCTCTATTTCTTCAAATGTATCGCTTCAGCTGTATATTCATCCATAAAGCCTGTGCACCAATAAAGTATCAACAGCTAGGGAGCATTTAACACCAGAACTGTTTTTATGATAGGAGTTTTTAATGGGATTCTTCTCATGTAGGAATAAATGTCTACCACATTAACATCTTCATACAAATTAATCACTCTCAGCTCCTTTTATAAATGCCAGAGAAAAAGAAGTATTTTTTTGACATGATTCCAAAGACATCTAAAAAAAGTCAGAGAAATCATGCCTTTGGATTCTTGTATCTGTGTAATGGCTATAAAGGGAGACTGAATAACTAATTTAGATATGTACATCTATGTTTATTTGGATGAATTCCACATTAAACTCAGTCTTTGCTGGCCTTCTTTTGCAATACGAACGGTGATAGTGAACCTTCAGAGGGAAAATGTCATTTATTTTACTAGCATAGAATGGTTAAAGGGAATAGCCAGTTCTGCATTAACTAAACAGAATAATTCTGAAAAACAGTGATTTCTTTTAAAGGGGTTGTATTGAGAGCTCTCTGTCTTGAGAATAAGCAGAACTTACTCTCAAGACTGTGGAGAAAAGCTGTTTGATTGGAGGTTGGCAGAACGTTTAATTGTAAAAAAGGTAAGAGAGTCCCCAAAAATACTATTTTAAAAGTTATTTTAATCTTTTTGAAAAAAAAAAAATATATAGTATTTTAAGTCAAATCTCTGCAGAATAAGATGGTCTTTTGCAAATTTTGAATATGTTTTCAACCAAAAGATGAACTGCATTTCTGCAGAGAATAAAGGTTACTGTTGAATAGCAAAAAACTTCAAAATGAAATCATAAGAGTTTTACAACTAAGATGTCCTCAAATGAGCAGTTCTAGGTCTCATCTTCAAAATCCATTGTCATTCTTGTGTAAAAAAGCATAGTGTCTTTAGATATTGATTCTCATAGGAGTCCTATAAACATGAACAAAAATGCTTACTGTCTTTACTGGAATATTCGTTGTAACAGGATATTTAAAATGTACAGATCTAAATACCAATTTTTAAAGTGTTATTTTTCTAAAACAGTATTATTAAAGCTAGCTCATCAAACATATAAACCTTTTCCAGGTAGCCTGGAGCCATCTATTAATGCAGTGAATCAGTTTAAACATTTGCATGGGTTTACCTAGACTTATTACATTAAGGTGAAAAGTGCTTAATCTGTAAACCATTTAATCCATGCCCCAGTACAAACTAGGGGCTAACTGGCTCTAGAACAACTTTTCAGAAAAACTCTTGGACTTCCTGGTGCACTAGCTGACCATGAGGCACCTATGTGTCCTTGCGGCAAAGGCAGCAAACAGCACCCTGGGGGTGATCCTCTCTGCTCACAGTGATGAAATACTTCTGGAGTGTTGATTGCAGCTCTGGGCTCCCCAAAAATACAAAAGAGACGTGTACCTACTGGAGTAAGTCAATGAAAGACAGCAATGCTAATTAAGGTTTTGGAGCATGTGATGTAGAAGGATAGGCTGAGAAAGCTGGAACTATTCAACCTGGGGAAGAGAAGGCTTAGGAGGATCTTATTAGGGTTTGTAAATACCTGATGAGTGGCAGTAAAGAAGATGGAGTCAAACTGGAGTGGTACTCTGTGAAAAGACAATGTCAATGGGTATAAACCGAAAAACAGGAAATTCCACTGAAATATGAGAAAGAAACGTTGTGGTGGTTTGTTTGGTTTTTTTCTGTGAAGGTGAAGAAATGTCAGAACAGGCTGCCCAGAGATGTTACAGAATCTTCACTGCTAGAAGTAGTGGAAACCTAACTGGACCCAGCCCTGACCAACACGTTTCATCTAACCCTGCTTTGATAAGGGGATTGGACTAGGTGATCTTCAGGAGTGCCTTCCTGTGATCAGCTATCTTGTGATTTCACAATTGTGTGATAGGATTTTATACCAAGAAAGGCATAAGAGCAGCTTCATGCTGAATTTTTGGTAAAACGTTACTTTTCTTACAATGATGATAAAGTCTTGAATTTTTGTTAGTTGCCTTTTATTTTCCTAAAATTATGCTCTTTAACAGTACAGCAACACTAATCAATCCTTATTGACTCAACTGTATCAAGAACTCTGCAATACTGATGTAAAACATAATCACTACAGAATTAATTTTAAAATGGATGGGAATCAGGTGCTTTTGTTCTTTGATTCATTAACTGTGTCAAAATTGATGATATTGCCAATGTGATCTGTATGTAACTATGTGGTATTAAACTTCTGAAAAGGTATTGCACATGGAGTGTCACTTTGTGGCAGTTTGTCTGTCCTTTTCCTCAACATACACCTGGGACCACGTGGAAAAATGTGATGTGTAGTCCTCATGCCACTTACTCCAGTAAGTCCAGAAGGGAGATGTGCTTGTAGGAAAAATCTGAACAAAAAGAAGAATATTTGCCTTTGATTCAGAGGTATTTCTTAGGTGTCATTACATATCTTGATGGGAATACTGCAGTAGTAACACAGTATTTTGCTTTCTCCATCTGTTTAGCAACCGTGAACTTTCCTTTTTAGGATATGCAGACAGTGCAGTTTATGCCTTTAAAAGTTATGTTATTTGGAATGTGTGATTTTAATACAGTTCATTTTTCTATGGCTGTCTACTGGTCTCTGAATAAATGTTTAGAATTAATAGCTTAAAGCAGTAAAACTTGAGGTACCTTAGGAGACATTAACCTGCTCCATCTGTCAGATTTACTATACTTCTGGTCAGAAGGGATATCTGAGATGTCTGCTCTAAAATGGAGTAGATAGCTGTAAAAAAAATTCCCCACTTCTTAAATAGGTGAAATATGAAGCACAAAAGAAGAGATACATGCTTTATTTGGAAAAACTAATTGCTCAGAAGCTCTCTGACATGACAGTGGAAAGAATTTCTGAAGAAATGCCTGAGTGAGTTTTTTTAATATATGATTTGACTCAATGTTTTTGATGAGCTATTATATTATATATTACCTATAAAATACTTATGTATTTTATAGGTAAATGATTATTAATTTGAAATAATTAATTCCAGAGTTTTTTCTACAGTTTACAGTATGTTATAAAAATTAAAACCAAACAAGAACAACAATAACAGAAACTTTTCATCAATCTTCTAGGTGTCTCCTGAAGAAAAACAAAATGGGTCTTCATTATCAGAACTAGCAAGAAAGATATTTTTGGTTTTGAAAAGCAAAAAAAAAAAAAATGTGGAAAAACCCACCCCTAAACAAAACAAAAGACCCCTCCGCTCTCTCATGATGGTAAGAACTGCAAAATAGCTATACTAATGATTTGACATTCATCATTAGTTTGCAGCATCTGCTGTGGTAGCTCACAGTCCACTTAAAATGAGTCCCAGAGGGCCAGCAGTGCTTGACTCACAGGCAGTTCGCCATGGATATTAAATGATTATGAGAATCTCAGTGCTGCAAAAATGTGAGGTCATCGCTTGCTATTGTAGAGGTGTATGTTCGAGCACTGAATACTACTTGTACATAATGAGGTTGAACTTTGGTATTTTTAGACCTCAGGAAGCATTTCTTCCTGTCCTTAAGAAAATGAATTTACCTAAGTATGCATAGGTAGAAATGGTAAGTGCTGAAAAGGAAACAATACAGGATTCCAGTAACCAAAAGAAAAAGGTAGTTTGGAATTATTTTACCTTTAATAGCTTAATGATGTCGATATTACATTTTAAAAGGACATAACAGTGGTTTATGAGATTTTGTGCAAGGAGGGGTGATTTACCAAACAGACAAAAAAGGTGTGAAAGTTTTTATTCATTGTTCACATCTTCACTGTCTCTCTTCCTCCCCAAGGCACAAACTCCCTTTTCTAATTTCTCTATAATAAAAATCTGTTATAACTATGTAAATGTTATTTAATTACATATTTCAAAGAAGTATACAGCTATAACAATGCTAATCCAAGCAGAGAGAATTCTAAAAAGGAAAAACATTAAAAAAAATCCAAATGTGTAGTGTGCTATATATATAATTTAACCATATTGAGTATCATTATGCTAAAGATCAGTTATATCTATTAAATATGAACTATCAAGCGCATTTTGAAATAAAACTGCATTTTCAACATAAATATTTCTTGAAGGGTTTTTTTGTTGATGTTGTTGAAATGGATTTATATAATTCAAATATATTTGAAATTTGTGTAATTATTTTCAACTTTGATACAAATATTTTGGATCTATATTTTTTTTGTTTTAAGTCATTAATAACTAGGAAAATTGTTGTAAAAAGTTTGTGAGAGTTTTTTTTTAGTTTTATTTTTTGAGTTTTACTACTAGTGTGAAATTTTAGATGAGCCTTCTGTTTACATCATAAAAGTGATCAAAATGATCAGACCCAGAAGAGGGATAACTTCAGCATGCTTCATGCCTCTCTGTCAAACAATATCCCTCTTGTAAAATTAAGATGAATTTAATTCTAATATATATCATAAAAAGGAGATTCTAGGGAGTCTCAATCAAACCACATCTTGTTTTAGCACTGTGTTCAAGATGATTAAATTTCCCATTTTCTGTTCTTGATAGGAGTTGAAAAGGTGAGTTATTTTTATTTCTAGTTCCATCCCATGCTCATAAAATTATAGATTGCAGATTTTCAAAGAAAGTAAAAAGTCAACTCCCATATGTACTCACTTATCCTCAGGAAGGAAAAAAAAAAAAAAAAAGTTATTAAAAATGTCATTGCTGTCTTCTTTAAATCGTGATGATCCAGAGCAAAGAAAAGGAACAGGACTAAGACCAGTAGAAATTCTACTAGGAAATGTCTTATAATATCAGACAGTGGAAAATGTATTGGTATGCAATAAAAATCCAATACATTAAATTAGTACGAAAAAAGGTATCATTTTGGCAGCTTCTGAAGGCTAAAACTGGAAATTGAGGACATTAGAGAATCTTTCATGGTGAGCATAAAGATATATTGCAGATCACAACACTGATATCTGTAAGAAGCTATGATAATTAACAAGATTAGCTAATACTCAGTATTTAGTTATCATTATGGAAGTTCAGGGAAAGAAGAAACTGGTCTTTTTTTAACAATGATATCGATATTAACTAGTCAAAACAAGCTAATCTATATAGACCTGACATTCACGTGAGTTTTTATGTATAATGGAAGGAGAATGGGAAGAATTGTTATGACTTTATTTTGAATATTCTTTAACATATTAAAATCAGAGCTATCTTTTTAGTATTAAAGATTTTTCAATGTAAAGGTGCTATTAGTTCTTCTCTCATTGTACTTCAAAATATGCTCATGAAGACATGAAGCATTGCGTCTGCTTACCGTGCTCTGTGCAGGCAGATGTGAGATACCTGTCCATGTATGGAAAGAATGGACTTGCAGGAGTTACAAGCAGGATTAAAAGAAGTATTTAGTGCAATGTGAGATACCCTCATGTATCCCTCTCCATGTATCCATCTAGAGAGGCATGTATTTTTTTGGAGATCCTGTGTCCTTTCTGCCAGTGTCATGTACGTCCATAGGCTATTGGTCTGTAATAGAGACCAAGTGTCACTAGGTCAGTGTGTTAAACTGTTAAACACCTGAATTACTCCCTGGTGTTTAGAGCCCACATTTATTTGTGTGCACCCTCCTGATGAGCTCCATTTCACTCTGCCCTGACCCTGATAGCAAGGGGGAGGATCGGGGAGGTGGAATGAGACACAAGAGTGAGGGGATGTGAGGTGACCACAGGCCCAGGCAAGAGGTTGTCCTCAGACAGACAGGAGTGACAGCGGGCTCTCTGTGTTGGCCATTTTCCCCATGGGCCTGAGTTGTGGGATTTGTCGACCCCAATGCACTTAACAAGGCAGAGAGTGACATTTTTTCCCTGGACAGCCGTGGCCTTGGACTAGGCCTTCCACAGTTCTAGAATCCCTGGTGATGTGGTGGCTGTGGCAGAGCAGACAGACCATTGCTGTACTGGTTGCCAGGCCCCAGGGCATTGGTGACAAGGGCTGCTCAGGACAGGTACTAAAAGGGTGCACAGGGAGCTGGGCCAGACTGGAGGCGAGCAGGCGGGTGAGCGAGGGCTGAGGTGAGAGGGCAGGGTGGAGGGCAGGGCTTCTGTGCCTGGTCAGGGAGACAGAGGTTGCCTGTAGCACGACAGATGGTGGTTGCTCCTCCTTGGTCTTCCAGAGCTGGAGGCTCACACAAGGACAGGACCAGACCATTGCACAGTTCTGTCCTTGGACACACAGTTGGAGAGATCCACAGCCTTCTACATGGACACTGACACAAAGCTAAGCAATCATGAGTCTGGCAGAGCCCTGGGCACGGGGTGCCCATGGTGAGCTGGGGTAGCTGCTCCTTTGTTTCTTCCCCCCTTTTCAGGTGGGGGTTCACAAAAGGACAGGACTAGAGCATGGAGAACTCCTGTCCTTGTCCACACATCCAGATAGATCTGCTACCTTCAATGAGGATATTGACACAAAGCTAAGCAATCATGAGTCCGGCAGAGCTCTGGGAAGGGAGTGTCCACGGTGAGCCATAGTGGCTGCTCCTTTGTTTCTTCTTCTTTTTGCAGATGGGAAATCACACAAGGACAGGACCAGACTGTGGAGTTCTCCTGTCCTATCCACCTAACTAGAGGGATCTGCTACCTTCTACAAGGACACTGACACAAAGCTAAACAATCATGAGTCTGGCAGGGCCCTGGGCAGGGGGTGCCCATGGTGAGTCCCAGTGGCTGCTCCTTTGGTTCTTCTGCCTTTTGTAGATGGGGAATCACACAAGGAGATGACCAGACTATGGCGTGCTCCTGTCTTTCTCACATAGCCAAAGAGATCTGCTACCTTCTGCAAAGACACTGACACAATGTTAAGCAATCATGAGTTTGGCAGATTCCTGGGCAGGGGGTGCCCATGTTGAGCCCGAGTGACTGCTCCCTTGCGTTCTTCTCTTGCCTTTTGCAGGTGGGGGTCACATAAGGACAGGACCAGAGCATGGCACACTCTCATTCCTTCTCCCTCAGCCACTCAGCCAGAGATTTCTGCATCTTTTGACAAAGCCACTGATTTCAGGAGAATGAAGGACACACAACCTCCATCTGCACCGTGCTGTGGTCCTACCAGAAGAGACTCCCCACAGCCGTGGAGAAGGGCAGCTCTGTGCCTCCGGCCTTCTCTGTCTGAAATCGACCTGGAAATAAATTTTTCTGATGCATGAGCCATTGGCCGCTACTTTTGATTTGCCTGGGGTTTTTGAGGAAACCTCCTGGGCATTTTCCTTATTGTCCCTATTGTACTGAATTTCTAGATCTTTGTATATGTGCAGGGAGAGTGAGAGATCTTGATATACAAACATGTGGAAAGTGCACCTGCATCTTCCTTATGGTAATGAAATGGTGAGCCAATGAGAGGCTGCTCTGAGATGACGGGGGTGTGACACTTTCAAAACACAGAAAGCAGCCAGTTGCAGAGTACTATGAAAACTCATGGGAGGGGTGAGTCAAGAGTCATGTCCTTGGGTCAGTGGGAGGAGGTAGAGGTCAGCCTGTGGTATATGGGCTCCATGTCTGGTGCCTGGTCCTGTTCTGGTGCAGCGGCTACAGGCCAGATGGAGTTCCTCACAGCACCTCAAGTGACACTACAGAGCCTGCTTCCAGACTGGAAGCAGGCTCTGGAACTCTGGAACTCTGCTCTGTGCAGCCAGCTGTGAGCTACCTGTCCATATACAGAGAGAATGGACTTGCAGGAGTTACAAGTAGGATTAAAAGAAGCATTTAGTGCAATGTGAGGTCCCCTCATGCATCCCTCCTGACTCATCTAGAGAGTCAGATTTTTCAGAGGTCCTATGTCCTCTCTGCCATTTTCATGTATATTTGTGGGCTATTGATCTGTAAGAGAGCCCAAGTGTCACTAGATCAGTGTGTTAAACACCTGAATGGTTCCCTGGTGCTTAGATCCCACATTTATTGGTGTGCAGTCTCCTGCTGAGCTCCATCTTATTCAGCCCTGCGACCCTGACAGGACCAGGGGAGGTGGGAGTTCACTATTATGTTTCTTTTCTGTACATCAGACTTCATTTTTTTTTTAGTCTTATTTAAGCTGCTGAAATAAATAATTACATTAATTCTGTAGAAATTAAGAAAAAGAAAACCAGAAAAAAATATTTAATTCTTTACTATATTTTTAAGGAATGTAGTATCTAGAATGTTGAATGAATGAAAACAAAGAAATAAGTAGGTAGTCAAATAGTTAAAGGACTTGGTTCTGTCCTGTTTTGAGTTAGAACAGAACAATTCTGTTCTGTGATTTTTACCTTTTCAGCTCAGTTCCTTTAACTAACTGCACTTTCCGAAAATAGCAGCATGTTTTCACAGGCAGTGCCTGCTTCTAGCAGTGATAACAACCAATGTTTAGAGCTAGTACCAGGGATTGGTGTGCAGACCAAGGCCATTGCTAGATCCTGTGTACCACGTTGTGGGGTACAGAAAGTAAAAGCTGCACCTGCAGGGAGGAGCGGACAGATGGGTGCCCTTAAACTGACCCACGGGGTATTCCATCCCATAGATGCCATATTCGGCTGCTGGGGGCCCTTGCTCGGTTGCTTTTGGCTCGGGGGCTCTCGCTCTGGGTCCTTGCTTGGATTCTTCCTTGTTTCTTCAATGGCTGGAATCCAGAGGACTCTCTTTGTNGAGTAAGAACAGAACTAATTCTGTTCAGTGATTTCAGTTCAGTCGCTTCTGACCAACTGCACTTTCTGAAGTTAACAGTGTATTTTCACAGGCAGTGTCTGCTTCTAGCAGTGGTGACGCTCGATATTTAGAGTTACTACCAAGGATTGGTGTGCAGACCAAGGTCACTGCTGGATCTTGCGTATGACATTGAGGGGTGCAGAAAGTAAAAGGCTGCACTTGCAGGGAGGAGTGGACAGGACAGGTGATGCTAAACTCACCAATAAGGTATTCCATCCCTTATGTGTCATATCTGGTAAAAAGCTGAGGGATCACAAGGGTTAAGCTCTCCCCTTCAATGGGCAGCATCTGAGGAGAGCTCTGTCCATTCTCGCCTTCGATCCCAATCTGTGTGTTCCTGAATCTGCTTCCCATCCATTGCCGAGTCCAGTCTGGGACATCCCCAGTGCCTGCTCCACAGCATCGGTGGTATCGGTGATATAATTGTCAGCAGGGGAGGTTTGGTTTGATACTGTTTTTTCATATACTTGTATAGATTCCATTCCATTCTTATTATTTTCATAAAAGCTGTTCTGTCCTTTTTTTCTAACCCACAAGACTCTCTTCCTTATTCGTTCTCTTCCTCTTTGGGGAGGGAGAGGACTTAACAGAGAGCTTCTATTACATGTCTAGCAGACTCCCCCAACCCTAAACATTTACAAAGAAACACTTCTAGAAAGCTGTCCTGGTTTTAGTTTGGATAGAATTAATTTTTTTTTTGTAGTAACTACAGTAGTGCTACATTATGGATTCAATACGGAGATTGGTATGAGAGTATCTCTGTCCAAGGCTCAGGGCAAGCCCCACAGAGCACGATTCCTATCAGGCCTCTCTTCCCCTCCCCCTTCCCTTCCAAGGGAGGATAAAAAGGGGAATGAGGAAGAAAGTGCCTCACACAAAACTGGAAGTTAAGACTATGAACAAAATTTAATAGGTAACAGAGATAAACAGGGAAAAGGAATATAAAGGGAAGAAGGATATAAAAGTATGTAAAAAACCAGCTCTCCGATGACAATGGATTGTGCAGAGCACATGGAGTCAGGCTCAGCTGCACTGAGGGGCTGTCCCAGGAGCAGCAGCAGAGCCCAAGGGAAAAAAAGAAGAGAAAAACCCTGAAGTTCCTGTCCCTTTTATAGAGTGTGGCAGGGAAGGGGAGAGAATATCAGCTACTCTCTGACCCCTCAGGGCCCTAGAGTTGTCACCTCTCCTGCGTTCCCCCCCACCCCCAGCCCATCTGTTAACTCTTAAACCACAACAGAGAGGAAAGATGATAATATACTGATGTTTTCAGTTGTTGACAAGGAATCAAAGNGATGACAATGGATTGTGCAGAGCACATGGAGTCAGGCTCAGCTGCACTGAGGGGCTGTCCCAGGAGCAGCAGCAGAGCCCAAGGGAAAAAAAGAAGAGAAAAACCCTGAAGTTCCTGTCCCTTTTATAGAGTGTGGCAGGGAAGGGGAGAGAATATCAGCTACTCTCTGACCCCTCAGGGCCCTAGAGTTGTCACCTCTCCTGCGTTCCCCCCCACCCCCAGCCCATCTGTTAACTCTTAAACCACAACAGAGAGGAAAGATGATAATATACTGATGTTTTCAGTTGTTGACAAGGAATCAAAGACTTTTCAACTTCCATTGCCTTGCTAGTGTGCAGGTGCCCCAGATGCTGAGAGGGAATATAGCCAGGGTAACAGGTCATAATGGACCAATGGAATATTCCATATCATAGAAGATCATGCTCAGTATATAGATGAGGGTTAGCTGGGAAGCTGGGTGTCTTTCCCTTCTGGGATTGTGGTTTGGGTTTTTTTTCCTCCTGGATCACTAGCCAGGGATGGGATGCATCTTGGTTGGCAGGTGGTGAGCAATTACATTGTGCATTACTTATTAGTTTATTGTACTATTACTATTATTATTATATTTAAATTATTACATTCTTTTTATCTCAACATACAATTCTCCTTACCTCTAATTCTCTCCTCCCGTTCCCTGGAGTGGGGGAAGATGAGTGAGTAGCTGTGTGGTGTTTGGCTGCTAGCCAGGTGTAAACCATGACAGAAACTTCATTGGAAATACTGGGTTTAGGGTGATTTGTATTTATTTTTTCCAAAATAAAAAAAACAAAACAAAACAAAACATAAAACAACCCAACAAAAAGCTTAGATAAAAACATCTTGATTTCAGAAGCAATATAAAATGAAATATTTAACAGTGGCATTCAACAAACAAGTGCTTACTTTACTAATTGTACATTTTCATTATTGCCAGTAACAGATGTGCTTTAACAATCAAACTGTAACTTCAGATCATTATTATGTCATTGGATAATAGCAAATTCAATTGCAACATGTGAACTTCTTTGTATATTTGTTTCTTTTTGCTGCTTGTCTTAAATTACAAATATTGAATAATTTCAAATTTTTAAAATAACTGTATTGTTTCATTCTTTGTGTCTTTATATAGATGTAAATTTTTATTACCAGACTTCATTGAATACTTATCTGACTAAATAGAGACAGAATATATCAAATACCAAGCATTCCAGTCTTCATAGAAAATCAATTAAATATTCTAAATTAGTTTTGATATTAAATATCAGGCTTTTCCACACCCTAGACTACAGTCTCAATCACATTTTACATTTACAATATCCAGGTGAATGTTATGGAGCAGGAAAGTTGTGTCATTAGGACTGTTTAGTGGTGTTTGGTAAACTGGAAATAGGTAATTTGAACTGCTGTTAATTTTTTCCAGGAACTTCTAAACAGCTTAGTTTTGGTTGGTTAGTTGGTGATTTTTTGCATTCTTCCTTCTGTTGATTTTTTAATTTACTTATCAAACAAAATTATTTGGTTTCAGTTTAGACATTTCTTTCCCGAAAGTATCCGATTATTTCCATAGTCTGATTATACATATGAGGAGAATTAGGCATTTCCATGTTGTGATTCAGTCCTTCCTAAAATAAACCTCTAAGCCAGATAGTTTGAATTTCATTCTAAGGTACCTATCTCTCTGAACCAAAACCAGACAGAAAATAGCTGCTTACAGTAAATGACTTGTCATTAAAAGTCACTAGAACAGAAATCATGATCTCTTGTTTTATGTTCTATAACAAGATCTAAAGCTCTAAAAATACTTTTACTAGTGTTAAAGGTGTTCACATATTATGGAAAAAGATCATGAAAGACTTTGGAATATGTTTATACTGCTGTCTAGAGGGCACGGGACAATACTTATCCTGAATACTGATAACATAGGTATAGAATTACTGAGTCTAAAACTTCCTTGCTGCTCTGAGGGAGACACCAGAAGTCTGGCTTATATTGGACTCCTTGTTGTTAATAATTTCCAGTGCTACATGTTGATATTTTATCAGTTAGGACTTAATTCAGTCTTCTAAACTATGTAACAGAAAGGATCATTGTGCCTTGTGGATAGAAATATCTTGTGTAATCTATCAGATTTATCCAGTTACACAGAAGTACAAGATAAGTCTACGTGTGCATATGCACAAAGAGTGGTGATAGCACTGACAAAGAGAGGTTAAAAAGTGTAACTTAATATAATTGTGTCAATGGCAAGAATTATTTTATTACTTTACCCTCTAGTTTAGAAATAACAGCCAACTAAGGGAGCTAATTAGCATACAGCCTCAGGTTCCCACCATTGATCAGTGAGCCACTTAGGTGTCTGACTTTTTTTTCCTTCTTTCTGATATTTTCTCCCTCTTACTTTAAAATGAAATTAATTCTCTTCCTCAAGGCTAGAATCCTGTCTCTGACCTGTAAAACATTAATTTAAAAAGTGGTCTTCTTTCTTATTGAAGGGTGCATTATCTGTTTGATTCACATACATTAGTTCTATTAATTACATTAGATGTTATAGGCAAGAGTATATGTTATATAATACGTAAAAATAACAGTGCTGTGAAATTTAAGCTAAGCTTGACTTTCCTCATAATGAGGAAAGATGCTGTTTCTCTCTCCACAGGATTCAGGAGAAGTTATATGCATTTTATAGCGTAAGTGGGCACAGGGAAATTATTGTGGTATATATATTCTTATTTGCTATATGAATTGTAATTCTGTATACATTCAGGGTTGATTGATTTTGAGCAGTAGAGGACTCAGGTGATTGACTGCAATCTTAGAAGTTACTGTAGAACAAATGTTAGAATACAAAGTTGCTTTTTAATAGTGAAATCACATATTAGAATCTAGCAGTGAAATCACATTTTAGGATGCACTGAATTAGCTGTATTACAGGTGAGGTAAATACGTTTTCAGTTTATCCTGGGATGATGCTTGTTGGTTTCTTGCACTATTGTTATGTGTGGAGACTGGATTGCTACTTTGAAAAGAGTTTTCAGAGAAAATGGAATGAACTTGTAAAATTCTGTCACTAATGGAATCCATTTACTTAGTTTTTAAACTAGTAAAAAGTCTCTATCTCAATACCTTGAGGATCACAATGTTAGCGTAATGCATAGCATTCATCATTATTGTCATTGTCTTCTTTATTGTTGTGGAAGCATCTAGATGCCAGTTGAGCTGTGAAAGTAAAGTGCTAAGTGCTGCACACACCTATATAATCCCATCCTAGGACATTCAGCTGGCATAGTTTCCTGAGTCCATAAGATGTTTAGGTAACCACTGAATAAAACCGGACGTGATGGAAAGAAGTAAGAATTAGAACAAAAACTACCCACTGACCCTCTTACATCATTAAGCCCTTGTTCCTTCACAGTATAGATGTCCCCTAAATGCTTTGCTGCTGTCTTGGCTCCAATAGCTTCACAGGGCACAATGCTTTTTTTCTGAAACTTCATTCCATGTCTAAGGGTGACATAAGCTGTGAAGCATACAACTTATGATCAAACTCAAAATCCTAGATTCAGAAAGGAGACTGGATGTGCTATCCTGAGACAGATGATAAAATTCACACAGGAAATGGAGCTCTGGTTAATACACTAGTTGTTACAGATCCCAAAGTTTGTCTCTAACTTTCCCTCCTTCCTAGAAATTTCAGTGTGCAAACTTAGAAACCTAAGCCAGCCTTGGCAAAAAGGCTGGCAGCACAAAGCCCAACTACTCTTTGATGCTTTAACATTTTTAAATTTGTCAAAGGCAAAAAATACCTTAAGGTTACAAAAAAAGTAGCTGATAAGCACTTTCCAAAATACATTTATGAAAAAAACAAGGACTGGTGTTCTCAAGCATGTTTCAGTGGACACAAGAAGATTACCTCAGCACGCTAGATAGAGGTAGAGATAGAGATAGATAGCAATATAGATACTGCTATCAATGTAGATACAGATATAGATAGAAAACTTAGTTCTTTATAATTAAATTTCAAGATTTTTTTTTTCCTAATTTAGATTTTACTTCAGTCAACATGAAAAGGTGTATGACTCAGGATAATATTTAAAGAATGAGCTTGCTCTATGTGAAAATGCTAGAGTTTTCGCAAGTGTTTCTATACTCAGTAATCTAAGTGTAATTTATTTATAGCTGAAACTATAAATAGTCCCATGCAATCAGGCTTTAGTGAGGGACCTGACGTTACTAGCTATTAAAAAACATCAACATGTTATTACTACAATGGAAATTCAAGAATCAGGAGAGAGATTGGTGCTCTTACACTGATTTTGTGAAGGAGAGAAAGATTAACTGGTTTGAGTAAAGTACATCTAAAACTCACTTCATCAACAAATTAAAACATTTTTGCATGAATCATCAAAACTGTACAGTATCCATGAAATTTACTTCTGAGTTATATTTATAGTGGTTACATTTTTTATTTTTCAAATAAATATTTGAAGATTAATAGCTTGACTAGCTATTTGTGCAATGCAACTGTTCCAGTTTTTCTTTACCGGAATGAAGCTGAAGATTTAGTATTTTTTTCCTCCTCTTTCTTCTTATTTTTGTAATATTTCTATTACTTTTTATTGTCTTAACAATATGCTATTATCTGTCATATTTTCATATGACTTCCATTTACAGGCATGAAATGCATATTCCATCAACTTGAGTTGCTCTATTTTCACAGGCAAGTAAGCAACTGCAATTTATGAGAGACCCAGGACACTTAAATAAAGCATCTAACGTCTGTCTAATGTTAAGATTTTAGAGATTGGGTCTTCTTAAGGCTAATTCACCAGACAGCACAGAGAAGGTGTCTTTGAATGTCTTCAGAAAAAAAACAAAACAAAACAAAAAAAACACTAAAACCAAAACACAACAGAATAAACCAATACCAAAACAAAGAACAAACAATAAAATGACTGCTTTAGTGTAACATCTAAGCTAGATGCTTACATTTAGCAGACTAGATCCTTGGGTGCAGGGGGAATAAAAACTTTGATAATGTGATGACTTCTAATAGAGTATGGTGCCTGGGAAAATCTTGCTAACCTACACAACTACAGGAAGGTAGAAAAAATATTCAAATGAACTAGGCTTTGAACAAGATTATCCTAAAATAAAAGTGAGAATCTTAACACAAATTTCACTGGATTATGGATGAGAATGCTATTATGTTTCATTTAGATCTAGCTAAACAAATCCAGTACTGGAATTTTCACTAGCCACAATTAAATGCACTCAAACTTTGAGTAAAGGTGAAAACGAACACTAAGAATCAAGCCACTTAAAGCCATTTGAAGCAATTAAAAATGAATAATGTATTTCAAACAAATCTATTGTTCTTTGGACCAGATTCTGACCCAGTATAATTGATCAGCTGCTATATAAAGAATAGGGATGTGTTTCTGTTGACAAATCAATTGTTCTACACTTCATTTTTGTTTAGTTACATCAATCGTGGGAATATATCAGAAGATTCCAACATCTCACAGGTTGTAGTAGGCAGTATTTCTTGACTACATGCTGAAGGATAAAGTCAATTTACTAAGGCTGACAAAAAAAAAAAAAATGTTGAAGCTGTCAATCCTCTGTGACCGACTATTTGGAGTGGTTTTGCTTTTGTTTTCTATTTCTGTATCAATATATATGTAATAGATAATGAACTTCCCATTTTGTCCTCTAGTACTGATACTGTCATCTCAAAGAGCTTTCATTTTATGAAATTATAAATTCATGTATCTTGCTTCAAACAAGTGACAGTTCATTCTCTAATGAAATACACTCAATAAAGTTCTGCATCAGCCTTGTGCCTGTCACAGTTTACTAACAGAATTGCTTCAAACTTACAAACAATCTAGGATTTGCTGCACTGCATGCTATAACACCTGTCTTTTAAACACATTTATGGTGACATACTTTTGTTCCTTTTTCTCCTTCCTATTTTTCATAAATTAGGAATGTTTACCTTACAAACATATGAAGTTAGCCAACAAAGAGATTAAATAGGTCTGAAAGGGACATGAGCCCCTGACAACAGGAAATACTGACAAGAAGATTGAAATATCTGACGTTTAAGGGTCTTCATAACAAAAATGTGTGTATACTTAGAGAATGATACACATGAATACTCAGGATTCAGTCAGGGTTACATTGATCAAGAGAAATAGTCTTTCTTTTAAAAGACAAACATGATGACAGACCCAAAGATTATCAGTGACATCTTCATTGCTGATGTAGGTAGACTTTTATCTAACAGAAAAAAAAAAAAAAAAAAATTCGTGGAGAAGGGTTCGAAAAGATGTGATCTTTGTTCCTAAGCAGACAGATAAGCACCAACTTTTCCAAGCAATACAGAGTATGCATTTGATTCCCCTTCATCAGTTCCTATCTCCATTTAGGTACTCCTTGTCTATCTTGTTTCACTTTTTAAAATTGATGATGGCTGAAAATTTTTCTAAACTGTTTGGGAGTTTAATACTAGATAAGATTTTTGGCAGGTGTATATAAAACCACCAGAAAGAATTTGAATTTACTATAAAGAATCCCATCAGGTGTGAGATGACTCTGTCACTCAAAATAAATCCCTCTCAACCAGTTTTAGGTTTTAGGCATCTGTCAATAAGTAGTACAAACTGTTATTTAGACAAGAAACTTTCGAGTTCTCTTTTTTTTTATTAAACCCTATTTGCCAAGTTTCTACTTTTTTATGATTACAACTAGTAAAAAAAGACACTGCAATGTAAGCTAACTTTTCACAAAGTGTTACAGCAAAATATTCCCAGGTGGTATGAGGATTTATTAAAACTGTGTTTTATAAATTTCTGTGAATCTGCGAAATATTTTGTCATGAAAAGAACAAGAAGAATTTGTAATTCAAATTCAGAATCATGCTAACTGTACCTTTCTTAATTTTTAAGCCACCCATATTACATTTAGCTAAAAGATATGCATCAGCTAGCATAGTTTCTATGGAAACTAATGGATCTGAGGACAAAAAAACCAACACAACAAAAAACACCCAAAAAGTATAAAACATTAGTTTATACATCAAAGCCTCTGTTCTTTGTTTATTGGCTAATTCTGTAGGCCCCTGAAAATGTTCTCAAGGAATTTTATCCTCAAGAAATATCTGGAACAAAAACTTTCTCAGACTTCCATCCTATTTCAAAGATTTGGAAGTGTTTATGGAACCTTTCTATTCTATTGGCATACGTGCTGATGTAAGTATAAAAATTACACAAATGCCTTAACCCTAACCATGCACAAGCAAAAAAGTATGCACTAAGACAGGTAAACAAACAAATCAACCGTAGATTGCAGGAAGAAATTATTTTAATTGTTATACAAATATTCATAAAAAGAAATGTACATCAAGATAGTTTCATCTACTGCAATTTCTACCTATTGACATAATTTGGCAGCATGTGGAAGTTGTCTGATTCTAATTTTTCAGTTTGAAATTGCTTTGGATAATTTGCTGGAATACTTTAAAAAGTATTTTAAAATTAAACAGTAAAGGATTTTTTTTCACTTAGACCCTCATATCAAAATCCATTTTCATTTTCCACAGCCTTCAGTGCAATTTGTCTCCAGTGGCAGCTTCTAGCACCACAGACACAGTGAGAATGGAACAGACATGAATACTGAGAATGCAGACACCGTGCCTGGATGGGCAGGTGCAGCGTGCTGTGAGCTTGCTCTGCCCACACCCAGAATCCAATCTGGCAGAGCATATGCTGGCCATAACCCAGGAGCCACGTGGCAGCATTAGTGAAGCGCTGTGCCTCCTGAGAGGAGGGGTTTTATTAGCTGAGACACAATGCTATGGGATTGTACTGTGAAGTTTCTGGACTGGTACTGGCATTTGTAGAGTCAGTTCCTATGACAAGCAAAGGAAATGTTTACCTACACTCATCTATATAAGTGTGTCTTCTCTCTTGCTCTGTTTTTAAATGGGATATTTTAAATCTCATCAGATTTATTCATTGACTGGACTTCTGCATTTTGACTTTTTTAGAAGCTTAATATCTAAACAAGCTTAAATCACAAAGCAAACACAGAAAATCCAGTGTGGAGGAGTTGTTAAGAGCTACCAGTAAGCTGTAGAGGCCGTTACAGAATTTCTAATCACACTTTTGTATATACTTATACGTACTCATCAGACTCACAAACAATGCATGGTTTAAAAGTTTTTAAACTTTTTCAACAAAGAAAGAAAGAAAAGCTAGACAAAAAGCAACTTCACTCTTTTTCTTTATTCAGATTTTCTGACTTGGCAGCTGCTGCATTTGTAACTGCATTTTCAATGCAACATATACATTTCTATAATTACATACAGACAGATCCTTTTCTTACCATCTCATCAGGATGATCTTTCAATTTCTTTTGTAGCCTCAGAATGTACGTATGCATGTCATCTGGCTTCTGAAGAGCCCAAGGAAAAAAGACAGACTTTCAGTTTTTCACTAAGTGACTCAGAATTTCATTAGTAAAGGAAAATTAGAAGATCCTAACAGCTAGTAGCTGTTCTAATCCTCAGGCTAACAATGCCTGTTTTTCTCTGTTTCTATTGTAATGTGGAATCTGTAACTTGTATGCAAAGCATACATGGATATTTGAGACACAATCCTCAGAGCAGGCACATCTCTAGATAATCTTTGACCTACATATACTCAGGTACCTATCCCACCAAAGCATATGTAACCCTCATCTCATTACCTCCTTCTGTCTCATTGTATGGAATCTACCAAAATACATGTTCGGAAAAGAATATTGTTGTAATTTTAGGAGATACTGTGAATTATTATCACTGGAGTTTTCAGCTACATGGAGACCATCCAACCTAAGCTACTCTTTCCTATTCTTTCTTCACATTTGGATGGGCTTAGAGCACTTGAGTACAATTTATGGACTTTAGATAAAATAAAATACACATTTGTACAAGAAATGTACACTCTCTGTAAGAATGTACTTTTATTGTAGCATTACATTGGTTTCTTTTGTATGTTGCATTTGCCAATTTTTGTATTATGACCACTTTATCACTTCCATTGCTCGTACATTTTGTTTGTGATTCAGCATGCACAGGTTCAGATTCAAACTTAGTTTTATTCCTATTTTATTAAATACACATAAAGAATTACCAGGCCTGTTGAATTAATCAAATATTTTTGCAGTCTTATTTTCCACAGTGTAAGATTTAATTTGTGATGGCATATGTGTGGTAAAAAAACATTGTACTATAAGAAGTATCTGATTTATTTTCATTATTGTTTTTACCACATGTACAGGCATTATACACTGAATATGCTTTCAAATAAGTCCTTTTCCAAACACTTTCATAGCTTTTATTAACTCTTTCTTAATTTAGTTCAGTGTAAACAAACTTATCTATCTGCTCAACAACTGTTAATGATCCTTTTATTTTGCGGACATGAGTAAGTCATCATGTGATTTTTTTTTCAGATAAAGAACAGAAACATATGACTTTAAATATTAATTCATCATTAATAGATTAAATAAAACAGTAACTATTGAAATAATATATTTAAATAATTTGTACTTTTTATTGATGGATATGTGCATGGTGATGAAAAATATATTTATAGAAATAAAATTATACTTTGGAAGTAAAGCTGCCTGTTAAATTTAATTTTCTTTTTGTCCAGAATAAAATAAGGATTTCATTACTCAGGAATAGACACATTTGTATATTTATGTATATATTTACGCAAGTCCTGCTAATATAACAGTTTTGAATTAGAAAGACAGTGATGAAAAGATGCCTGGTAAAACAGAACAATAAAATGCAGATTGAAACCAGCAAAGACAGAGATCTATATTTAGTAAGCCTAAGCAGCAAAAAAAATAAATAAATATAACAATAAAGAGAAAAAAAGTATAAACCTTGAATACAGTACAATCAGTTCTGTTTAAACAAGAAGCCATAAAAGTAGAGAGATGAGATGTATATAATGGCAAAAGAATTCTAAAGACAGAAAAGTTACAACATTAAAAATTATGGAGGATTATGATACTATCCAAATGTAATGTCTTGAGTCTTGGGCAAAGCATTATATCGTACTCTGTATATACATCATGCATATTTTGCCTAGTTTCATGAAAACATCGAGTAAATATTATGCTGTTAGGTAAAATCAAACAAAGGATTCCTGTCTGTCCATAAAACTTCTCTGAAGTTAGAGGAAAAGTAATTTATATTAGTCATCTGGATAAACAAGGATTTTTTTGTTTGGAGATGAGAGGATTTATGTGGTGTTTGGTTTTTTTTGGTTTTGTTTTTCCCTACAAAAGACAACCACTAGCAATCAGCCTAAAAATAAACATTTTCACTGCAAAGAACCAGGTTAAAGACAAGAGATGTTTCTCTCTCACCATTCTAAAATCCAAGTGCCTGAAAAACTACTGATAAAACTTCTACCCGGGACATAAAGCAGGAAAGAGCTTGGTTTGTTTATATCAAACAGTTAAATTGCCGGTTGATTATCTACTGCAATTGTTCCTAAATATTGATCATAAAACTATCTCTGAGTGTGCAAGTTAAAACAGACACAGTAAACATACTAAATGCTGTCTCATCAATTAAAATGAGAGAAAAATGTGCCCCCTGCAAAAAAAAAAAAAAATCACTAAAAGTGTCACTGTAGTCATGGATACTTCATTATGCTTGGGTTTTTTTTACTTTATAGTTTATACTTCTCAAATTATCTTCTCTTAGGTCTATGCTTTTAAATTACTATAGGTAAACATTATTTAAATAATCACCATATTTTTACAGAGTGTAATCTTGCAGATTATTGTACCGATAGTCTAGATTTCATGTCTTTAATTTTCTTTAACAATGCTTCCACCTTATCTCTGTAATGCAAATACTTCTCATGAAAGAGAATTTCCTGTGGACATCTGAAACAATTAAATGAACATAGCTACTCACCTGTCAGTTAAGGACAGCTTTTTAACCTTTACTCTCGGAATCATTCCTTGAGTAAAATATATTTATACAATTTTCTATAGAAAATTTCTTTCTCTTCCATTGCCTCAAGGCTAATTTTCTTAGTGTTTCCATTTGAAATTAGGGATTAATGTCATATTAATACCACAGCTATATCACACACATCAGAGTGACGTTTGGCTGAAAAAAATAATAATGAAATGAATCATGAAACTGTTAGGCCATAGTTTGTAGGCTTTCTTATGTCTTTCATGGAAAAAATTTGTTTGAAGTAAATCCTCGTATTGGTACATATGCTTATTATCTCTTAATCATTCTTTGGAACCTTTTCTGCCTCCTTATTACCGTGTAGTTTTTGAGAAACAATCTAAATTACTTAATGAGATGTGCAGCCCAAAATAAAATTTGCTGGCCATTCCCTAAACCAATGAGCAGTAATGTTGCTAATGAGTGCTCCCACTTTGAACACTGGCATACACTCTGAGATGCTGAAGAGAAACCCGTGGGAGAAACAATCGTCTGTACGTGGACTGGGGGAAGGTTGGGGAAGGTTGGGGAAGGTTGGGGAAGGTTGGGGAAGGGAAAAAGAAAATAATATAACTACATAGCCACAGCTGCTGTTGTTAGTTTACAGGAGTCACATTTGGCATTGTTATTATACTCACATTAAAGGCGAAAGATACACTTTCACACAGACAAGGGATATTAGGAATACAGAGATTTTAAGACACATCAGTGGTAAGGTGTGAAAATAAGTAAACATTTACTCTTGATAGTTAAAAACTTTTTACTTTATCTATAAACCCATATATGGCTTGAAATGTATGAAGCAAAGCAGGAAAAATATTAAAGCTCTCATTAATTTTAACTTCTCCTAGTACATGTATATAGATACATAAACAAGATAGCAAATTAGATTTTAAAATACAGCTTATATGGATCTGCAAGAAAGATGACAAATGTTCACTTATATGCAAAAAATAACCTTTCTTCCATCATTTTAATGATGTTTTTTGAACCTAAAGAACACAAGAAAAAGTGTGTAATAAATTCAGTTTCATGAAATAGGGAAAAATCTATAAATTAGGTTAAAAACTCATTTCTACCTGTAAACATCAATCTCAAATCAACAACAAAGGACTCTATTATCGTGAAAGACTATTAGAAGTCTTTCAAAAATGAAAGAATTGAAATACCTGTAAATCAACTTTAGTTATCCCCCATGAATGAGGACCCTTAGCATGAAAAAGAACTGACAAACATATTTTATTTTATTGATGCGGCTTTATATATGCATTTGTATATTCATCATACTCTGCTCCTATCTTTGTTCCTTTTTGGATTGTCCTTGTTGAATTATAGCTGACATGCTGACTGTCATG
Source organism: Baryphthengus martii (assembly GCA_013396935.1). NCBI lineage: Eukaryota > Metazoa > Chordata > Aves > Coraciiformes > Momotidae > Baryphthengus > Baryphthengus martii. The sequence goes on along the minus strand of VWZK01005011.1, from coordinate 941 downwards.
TGTAAAACATACTACCGATGCAGGACCAAACAAAGTCTTGAGCTACTTCATGTTGTATATTGCTACAAAAAAAGAAACGTCATTTTTGTGAAGTCACTCCCTGTGACAATAATCTAAACCTTATTTCTAGAAAATTGTTCATTTATTTGTAATTCATGGAATATACTATTCTGCTTCTCAGACTTCCCTTTCTCTTACAAGGACTTATGACTGAAAAATTATAGCTTGGTTAGAAATGACATTTGGATGGAGCAGAAATCAAAATACAAAGCATGAAATGGAAATGTCAGCTAGCAGCTACTAACCACCTCTTTACCATTGCTGATGTTTAACTAGAAAGATATTTACCAATTAGGATGTCACAGCTTGTCATTTTGTTTGTACTCCATAACTGTACTTTCTGTCTTCACAGCAGAACTTGCTCATTCTCTTTCATTTTATAGGCCATGTTAGTGTGGTCACATCACTGCCTAGAACTCTGTTTACATTGAATATAGTTTGTTTTTCTGTCAAAGTATTGGCATGCAGATTGGTGAGAAATGATATGTGATCATTTCAAATTGATTACAAAACGTATCACACTAATCTCACTGTAAAAAAATGAGAGAAATAAGAGTTGAAATTCATGCTAATAATTTTTATCCATACAGCTGTCAGATTGTGAATATTAAAGTTTCTGCAAAACACTGTGATTATATACAGAATTTTCCAGAAAACAAATACTTTAAAAAAAATTTGTAGTGCATTTTTCAACTCCTTCCAAAATAATACTATTTTTTTGCATCGGTAAAATATAAATAAGATATGTAATGCTCAAAATAGCATATTTTTGCAATGAGTGAAGCAGCAGCAAATCTTACCAGCAATTTTTGAAGTTAGAAAAGCAGTATCTGGATCTATTCTTCATCTGGCGGAAGCAAGGGAAAGGGGAAGCAAGGGAA
>VWZK01005010.1:123238-146115 GCA_013396935.1 Baryphthengus martii | reverse complement strand
GGTCCCTTCCAACCTAAACCATTCAATGAATCTATAAATGTATAAACACATTTCTGTGTCTTTACCCTTTTCAGAAGTTTCCTGTGTGGTGTGCAAGCTCTTAGTCTTTCTTAACTCAGTAAAAAAAGCTATTGTTTTTTTTTTTTTTTTTCACTTCCAAGAATAGGCAGCACAATGTGCAGGGGGAGTGTTGCCAGATTTGCACATAGAAATCTTTCTGGCTCTTTCAGGTGGTCTGTAATTCCCTTCTGGAAGGACGATCATAAGCAGGAGATGCAGCACCTGTGTACCGGGATTTCCCCAGGGATAAACTGTGCTGCTGTCTCACTCCTTGATGGTAATTTCCAAGACGAGACCGATGGGATACTTCAAAACCCGTGCACCCGTAACCCTTCTAAGGGTTAAACCAGCAGCCGTGGGTGATATTTCTATCTTACATCAGATTATCCTGAGTAATTTACTTGGACATGATGCTAAATGACTGTGCTAAAAGCAGAGCAAGAACGTGGTTTGGGAATACAGCCTTCCTTGGCAGACTAAGCTGGTATGTGATCAGGCAGGAATCATATCAGTAAATACGAGGCAGAGTTCACCATCTGTTAACACCATCCACAGAGTGCGTCTGACCCCTGCAAACCTGCATAAAATTGGCACAAGCTGAGCGTGAGTGCAGAGCTGAGATGAGTGGCTCCATGCAGGGCTCTGCAGGTGCTCTGCAAGTCCAGACTGCCACCTCCAGGCACACAAAGCTTGCAGAGCTTCACTTGCTAATGACATAGCCAAATCTGGCCAGGACAGCTGTAAATGAAATGCTTCAGAGATAACTTACCGGTACCGTGGGGTGATACTGGGTGTAACTAGAAAAAAAAAGCTGTTTTACAAGAGAAAGACCAGCTCCTAGAGGTGCAAGTTGGAATAAAAGCCTTTTGCAGGACGTTAAGAAGGTGAAATAAGGAAAATTCTGAGGACTATTTTGATACATGAAGGGGTTTATTTGGTGGTGTACAGAAGCCAGAGTTTCCATCACCTCTTCTCAGATGGAAGAGTTTGACTATTGACTATCTCCTTCCCCTGGACAGGTTCCCTAAGTCCCTTTCACAAGGAGTTTTTGTTGCTGAGCCAGTTTCTCTCTCTGCTGGGTGCTAGCGCTGTCCCCAGCCTGGCTGGACAGGACGCTCATTGCCTGTGGTGGGGCTCAGCTTTGGGAACAAGGAGAAGTGCATGAGGTCTGGAAGCAAAGCTCTGTGTCCTGGAGAGGAGCCCCTGATGACCGGCCCTTGCCAGGACTGTGATTTATTCCAGAACGGGGAGAAATGATGTGCCAGCAGCGTACGGTGAGTGAGGTGTGGTGGTGGTGCTGTCCCTGCCCCATCATGGATGGGGTGAGGTTCTGAGCAGAACCTGCACAGCTGTGTGCACTGGACAATGCATGTGGAGGAACAGGGTGACACGACATTCAGAGGTCCCTTCCAACCATATTTCTTCAAGTCTCTGGCAGATAGAGGTGCCACCACACTAGAAAGTTGGAACAAGCTGCCTAAGGATATGTTTGGGAGCTGATGAGGAAAGCAGGAAGGTCTGGGACAGGACATGTCAGGAACAACAGGAGGAGCAACAGGAATCCTGCAGTTCTAATGTGGGTGGTAATGATGAGAAATGCAAATATTGAAAGGGAGGATCTAAGGGGAAATGCAGAGCACAGGGCTTGTGAGTTCAACCCTCAGCACTGGAGCAGCTTGCCGGGTCTGGGGGCCAGTGTTTCGGGAAAGAGGGCGGTGCAGAGGATGGTGAAAGGGGAGGCTTGGAGGGAGGAGGCTCTGGACAGGGCTGGCACGATGACTTGAGAGCAAGTAGACAGATGGTGCAAGGAGGACAGGGTGCCTGGGAGGAGAGGGGTGCACAGCACCATGGGGGAGCCAGGCCGGCCTTTTCCCACAGTGAGGATGTGGCTGCACTGTCTGGAGACTGTGACCTCCACCCCTGAAGGGTTGCAAAGGCTGGGGACGTGCAAGCAGGACATGGATAGAGCCAATCCCAGCCTGTGCTGTGGTGCTCTGTTGGTTTTATAGGCCAAGAAAAATATACTTCTTTCCTGCCAATACTAGTGTTGGTTTTGTCCCTGCAGCTCATATACTGGTAAATCGCCACTGGAGGACAGTTGGAACCACAGCCAAATGTCTCCAAGAAGGGTTTTGGAAGTCCACTTAACAGGATACTTCAGCTCACATTTCAGGGGATGAGGGCTGAGGTTTTACTGTTTCGATTTCAGTTTTACTTTAAAAAAAAATTAATCCTGAATTTCAAGGAAAAGGTAAGTGTGGGTCTGGGAAAACCTGCAAGAGACCTCTGAGGTTCAGAGGTGCCTCTGCACAGAAGATATCCTGTGCTTGCATGATCTCCTGCATGAGGTGCTCCTACGTAGCCATGAGTTGATGGTTTCAGGGAAGCTTCTCCCAGCCTGAAGCACAGCAATCACCCCCAGGAAGCCTACAAACCATCAGCCTCTTGGCCCTTCCCTGGACCCGTGGGCCCATCCTACAGACACTCCTGCTCCCCAGGGAAGCATCATTCATGTGTGGGAAGCTTTCTGGAGCAGATGAAGGTGGTGGCTTGCTGGACATCCCAGTGCTGGCCCCACTGTGTCTCTGAAGCAGTCATGGAGATCTCCATGCTCTCTACAATTGCTGAGGCAGCTCTGTGCAGCACAGTGACAATAACAGGCAAGGAAGTGGCTCATAGGAACAAGTTGAGTTTTATTGCCCAGGATGAGGTGCACACTCTGAACATAAAAGGAAAATCCTGTCCCGCCATCCCCGCAGCCAGGAGCAGCCCAACAACCCCACACTGCACGATCTGAACCGTGAGCCACCTGGAAAGGGGCCATCTGGCAGCTCCCAATCTCAGATCTTGCAGCCCACATTACCACGGTTGCCCAGCAAACCCCAAGTACACAGGTCTGTGGCACTGGCCTGACCTCTGCTCTCCCCAGTTTGTCCATAATGGAGGCCTGTAACCAGTGGTGTTTCCCAGGGGTCAGTACTGGGTCCGTTCTTGTTCACTTGTCACTCATCAATGACTTAGGTGAGGGGCAGAGTGTATCCTCAGCAGGCTTGCTGATGGTAAAAAACTGGGAGTTGTGACTGATACACCATTCAGTGAGACCTGGACAGGCTGGAGAACTGGGCAGAGAAGGACCTCATGAGGTTCAACAAGGGCGAATGTAGGGTCCTGCACCTGGAGAAGAACAATCCCACGCAGCAATATAGATTAGGGGTAGACCTGCTGGAAAGAAGCCCTGAGGAGAAGGATCTTGGAGTCCTGGTGGACTCAAGTTATCCATGAGCCAGAAATGTGCCCTTGTTGCAAAGAAGGCCAATGGTCTCCTGGGGTACATTAAGAAGAGAGTGGCTGGTAGGTCAAGGAAGGTTCTCCTCCCCCTCAACTCTGCCCTGGGGAGGCCACGCCCAGAGTATTGGGTCCAGTGCTGGGCTCCCCAGTTCAAGAGAGACAGGGAACTACTGGAGACAGTCCAGTGAAGGGCAACAAAGGTGACTAGGGGACAGGAGCATCTCTCTTACGAGGAAAGGTTGAGAGAGCTGGGACTTCTTAGCCTGGAGAAGAGAAGACTGAGAGACCTTATCAATGTCTATAGTATCTAAAGGGTGGGTGCAAGGAAGATGGAGCCAGACTCTTTTCAGTGATGCCCAGTAACAGGACAAGGGGCAATGGGCACAAGTTGGAACACAGGAAGTTTCATCTAAATATGAGGAAAAACTCGTTTTCTGTGAGGGTGACAAAGCTTTGGAACAGGCTGCCTGGGGATGTGGTGGAGTCTCCTTCTCTGGAGAATTCCCAAACCCACCTGGATGCCATCCTGTGTGATGTGCTCTGGGAAAACCTGCTTTGGCAGGTGTGGGGGTCTGTGGGGGTGTGTGTGCGGACTAAATGATCTCTAGAGGTCCCTTTCAACTCAGACAATTCTGTAATTCTGATTCACCCTCCAGGGAGTCCCAAATGTTGAGAAGAGAGGACACGGCCAGGAGCCACCATCCTGTGCTGCGGGGCTTAGAGTGAGCTCCATCGTGATGCTAACTCCAGGGTGGGTGGGTGACAGGTCTTCGTGCAGGACGCAGGGTGCAATACAAATTAAACAACACATTGCATCTGTCCCCCGTTACAAAGAGCTTCCATAGGAAGAAGTAAAGTGCCCGCCACAGTCAGAGAATCCACCAGGACATAAGCACCCTGGATGGACAGCTAAGCCTGTCCCAGAAAGGCCAGTTTAGCTGGGATTATTGCATCTGAGAAATGGCTTTAACCCTCCCCCCACCCCTTTGTGCCCAAACAACACTGGGAGGAACAGACCTTAGGTCAGATCCTACCAGTACCTGCATTTGAGTGATGCTGGGTTTACTCTGCCAGTGCTAAGGACAGGACGCTGTGGGCCAGGCTGGTATCTGGCAGTCAGCGGGGGTCCACTTCAGCACTTCTCCATCTCCAGCAGATTCCTCCCCAGCTCTGCTCTCAGCAGATTTTTTTGCAGTGAGTTCGGCCCCGTGACCGAGGCTTCTGTGCTTTGCGACCATTTTTGTGTAATTTAACATTGCATTTCAGTAAAACAGTTCCCAAAGTCATAGAAAATTGTATTTACATCCAAGAAAAACCTTCCTGGCCCTCAGCCTGCTCCCCTTCCTCATCATATCTGCATCTCTGCAGACAGCTCAGCCTCTCAGACCAGCTCCACAAGTCTTTGGAGTCCATTGCTCTGCACCAGGCAAGCTTGCCAAAAGAGATGCTCCCGTGGAGGAGAGGAATGCTGTGGAGGAAAGGCCAGCCTCCTAGTCACCAGGCTCACCAGACAGGTAGTGCTGAAGATCCTTTTTGCCCAGAGACCCTGTCCTCAGCCACGGAAAGTATGTCCTCCCCACACAGAGTGTGTGGTTGCAGCTGGAATCGTTGCTCAGGACCCCTCCTCTGCAGATGACAAGACAGCCCTGGGCACAGGCAGATAGCATGGTAATGGGGCAGCTCCTGGGTTTCTCCAGGGCAATATAAGAACAAACAAGAGTTTGGCAGCAGTCTCACTGTTCCTCCATCATCTGAGATGTACATAAACTCTCCTGCTCCTCTCTGTTCTGGTCGAGACCAGGATGGTTGTTCTTCTAGGGGAGAAACCTTAGCTTGTGGCCCTAGAAAGCATGCCTGAGCTACCCTGGGGTTCCTGTGCTGCATCTGGAGAGGAGCAGTGCTGGTGAGGTCAAGAGATGGAGACCCTCCTGTGGCACCCTGGGGCTTCTTGAGGCTCCAGACGGCAGACCCTGGCCAACTTTCCTCTATGTTAGGAAAGTCTCCTCTGCACGTGGAGCCAACTGTTGCTGGCATTGCCACCTTGTGCTCTGTCCCCTGCTCTCCTGCACTTGGTAGAGTTGGACCGTGAAGTCTTGTGCAGGCTGGTGCCATTCAGGAGGTCCAGGCTGACGTACACTGCAACTGGGAGGTACGGGTAGCAGGGTTATCTCTGCTGTGTGGCAGCCTGTGGAGATGTCCTCAGTTCAGAGATCAAACAAACTCCTCAGTTGTCAGATCCAAAGGAACTGTGTGCGGTGGCAAGCCCAGTCCCACTGCTCCTGGTGTTGCTGTTGCAATACAGCATCCTGCTGTGTGAAGGGGTCACCACCTGTTCTGCATAGTTATGTGGGGACCCCTAGTCCCATAGGGACACAGCAGAGGATGGAGAGAGTCATGACATGTCCCTAGCCTGCTTAGAAGGCTGCTCCCCCCTTCAGATGGGGGAAGAAGGCAGCAGGACCATCGAGGTATCTGGAAAATCATGTTTCCACTGACACTGAAATCAAAATGAAGCTGGCTGGGCTCCAGGTCCTGGTCTGGAGCCCCTTTTCCTGCTCACCACCCTGCTGCCCCTTTGCCAGGGTAAGTGTTAAGGAATGTCCGATGTGAGTCTGCAAAGCCAGTGATCAGAGATGCCTCCTGGGGCCATTTGTGTTCAGCAGTTGGGATCTCATTGCCTGGATGCTGCTCAAAATCTTCTTCTGGTGGCCCATTGTGGTGATGCCCAGACTCCGAATGTCCCTGGAGAACAAAGACACTGTCAGACACCTCGTGGGCTGTGTCACAGACACCTGTGTCAGGCTGCAGAGAGTCACTGCCTTGTGCGCACCCCACGGACCAGTGAAAGACCCTGCACTAACTTTTCTCCGCTTGCCCATCAGCACAAGGCTGCTGCTGCTGACCATGGCCATCCTCCCAGGGACAGAGAGGCTGTCATTTCCTCAGCACATCCTCCTGACAGGGCTGCTGTACAACCCCGGGGGGAGCAGGAGCAGGAGGGGGGTCACTCCTGACAGGCTAGTAGGTGACAAGATCGATGCTCTGAAATTGGATTCAGTTTTAGCAAGATGCCCTCAGATAACCCAGTCAGAAGGATGGATAGATGATGAGCCTGCCTCACTCAAAAGCTTCCCTGATGTGCATGAGAAACAAAGATCAGTATCAGCTCAATCCCACAGCAAGGACCCCAACTACAGCTCCTGATCGATGCGCAGGACAACCTTCTGTCTGCGTCTCTCCATCTTCCCTTTCAGTGGCTCCTTCTCCACCTGCCAGACCTCGACCGAGGTGTGGACTGTCACATCCTTCCCAAGTCATGGCAATTACTGTCTGGCAGCGCCATGCCTTCTGACAGGGAACAAGTCTCCTCAGAGGCAGGAGATGTTGTTGCCAGCCCTGACACTAACGTGAACACCAAGGGAAGTAGAATGTAAACCCAGGGTATAGTTACCATCTTTTCTGGTACCACTTGGAACATCAGCCACCTCAGAGACCCCCTAGACAGGTGACAGAGCAAGCTCCTTACGACAGGAGGAGGAGTGATGAGACACATGTTTCCCAGCTCTCCTTACTTAACACAGCCTTGGTCACTTGGCTGTGGTGTTCCACTCACAATGAGGACCTGGACGGTGCCTCCCTGCCTAGCTGCACTGAGCAGGGAACAGTCCAGTGCAGTGGGGTGAGAAGAAGCTCTGAGGTGACCATTTGTTTCCCAATGATCCCAGAGAAGCTGTGCACTGTGGAGCAGCCATGCTCTGGTCCAGACATGCCTTTTGCAGGGGAAACAGAGGTGAGATGTGCAAGGAGGCATCAACCTCATATCTGACCCTGCTTTGATCAGGGAGTTGGATTGTATGACCTCCTGAAGCGCCTTACAGTCTAAATTACCTATGAACCTATGTCACTGGAGAATCACCACGGAACACCAGAGGTGTCTTGGTAGTCACCCCCTCAATACAACTTCCACAGCTTGTCTTAAAGGTCAGTCCAGCCTTGGGCATCGTCCCAGGTCTCAGCACCATTTCCTTAGGGGTGTGTCTCTGATATCAGCGACCAACAAGATCGAGCAAGCAAAGGCAGGATGATCACTGTTTGGGGCTAGTGGGAGGGTTCATAGCAACCCAAATGGTGCTGTTTGTTCCCTGGTACTCACTCAACGTTCATGTTCATCACCGTGCCCAGGGAAGAGTACCCAGCCATGGCAAAGTTGTCCCGGTAGTGCCCCAACTGGATGGAGTCCAGCCAGTCCTCCACTGTCAGACAGCTGGCCAGGTCTAGGAGACCCCTGTCAAAGGGTGTTTGGGTGAACCTGGGAACAGTACAGAAAGAGTTAGACCAGGAGATGTTGGTCCTCGGCCAGGCTGTGAGGTCCACCTCAAAGAGCCTGTGAGCCTGCAGGTGAGGGCAGGACAGAGGAAGCCCTCACCGGCTGGTGAAGGCAGGCACACCACTGCGTGGGCACTGCTGCACTCACAGCAGACCCTGGCATGGGGATACCACGGTGGGAGCAAGGCAGTGAAGTGCAGGACGCTTCCCACTGCCCACCACAGCCTGTGCACGTGGGCCTTTGTGCACGTCCGTGGTCACAAGGGAATCCACTGCTGCTAGAGCTGGACAGAAATATCCCTTACTGGATGCAACCCACATGCTTTGCCCAACATCAGTTGTCAACCCCTGCTCATCCTGGCGGCTCAGGGAGCCCTTACCGGTTCACGGTGCCTGTGCACTTCAAGTTGTCAGGGTTACGGATCAGCTTGTCCAGGATGACGACAATCTGGGAGAAGCGTGGCCTCTCACTGCGGTCCTTCTGCCAGCAGTCTAGCATGAGCTGGTGCAGGGCTGTGGGGCAGCCCATGGGGGCAGGCAGGCGGTAGCCTTCCTCCACCGAGTTAATGACCTGGAAGGAAGCCACACGCCGAGATGAAACTGCATCTGTAACCAACTCCAAGCACCCTAGACAGCAGCGCACAGGGGAGATCCCTGGTGTGTGAGCTGCCGGAGCCGTTAGATGGGGAAGCAGGGGTGTGTACACGTTTCATGCTACATGACAAGTGAACTTCCAGCGAGGTGTGTACAGGCTCTGTGGAGAGCTGGAAGCAGGATGGACGCCACACACACACAAGAAATCACTGTTGTGACAGTGAATTTATTGAGTGGTCCAACAGGCCTAAATAATTGCAGCTTCCCTCCAGTAGACCAAGCCCAAGAGCTGCACTCACACTCAGTTGTTCTGCAGTCAGGGCTTGCCACCATCCAGCAAGGCTGGAGGAAACTGCTGGCAGGAAAGGTGCAGAGGAGGTAGGGTAATCCACCGCATCCATCCTCTGTTGGCACCAAAGCCACTTTCTAAAATAATAAAAACACTAGGGAGAGAAGAAGCTCTGGGGACTCCCAGAGCAGGGAGAAGGTGAATAGTTTAGAGTCCCTGTAGGTAAAAAAAAGAGAAATCTTGTGGTTCTACAGAGTCAAAATATTAATTTTGTTGACGCCTTTTGGAAATTTTGCTCCCAGATTGTAGCCAGGAATATAATCTATGTTTTCCTACAATTTTTATGCTACTCTTGAGGTAAGAGTAACTCCTCATAACACTTACAAGCTCAAAACCTGCTGCTGGGGCCTGGGGACCTCAGCAGCCTCACGTAAGCAGTGGAGAGGATGGACCCCCAGCACTGGGTGCAGGAAGGGCTGGCAGGCTAGTGCAATGGGGCTGCAGAGATCCAAGGGAAGTCTTGACTTCAGGGACTGAGGACTCCACGGAATGAGAAAGGTGACACATCATGTGCTGAAGCTCTCCAGCCAGCGGAAAGACTCGCACAGAGCAGCAGACAGGGATGGGGACGCGCATCGTGCGCACAGCCGGGTACAGCCCGGAGCCGCGCTGCAGCAAAGGGAAAGGCCACGTGGTGCAACGGTGGGCAACACGCTGACGTTCCCGCTGAAGGGACACTGTGCACAGCCATGTGGGGATGTGAGGAAAGGCAAGGGCTGCTCTTGGGGTCCCTTTTCCCCACTCCCCCCTGCTAGGCTGGATTCCGTGAGGGCAGGAGGAGTAGCAGGCTTGCCAGCATGCTGCCCTGAGGCCACTCACATCCCGGTTGGTCATGTTCCAGTACGGGCGCTCGCCGTAGGCCAGCACCTCCCACATGACGATGCCGTAGCTCCACACGTCACTGGCTGAGGAGAACTTGCGGAATGCGATCGCCTCTGGAGCTGTCCAGCGAATGGGGATCTTGCCCCCCTGGAAAGACAAGTGACAGTGAAGGCTCAGAGCATGCAGGGCGTCGGTATCCCTACCTGTCTGCAGCTAGGACAGCAGATTAGAAAAGGAAAATGCTGGGATGGCATCCTGTGGGAAAGGATTGAGGAGGCAATCTGCACAGGATAAGCCTAGAGGCGTACCTGAAGGATGACTTCAAGGTATTTCCAGTAGAGCAAGGAGAAAGCTGTACTGTTTTACGAGGTCTTCTTCGTGCACAGTTCTGGCCCTCAGTGTTCAAGACAGAGGAATTCAAAGTGATGAAGTGAGCCAAGGGCTACCAGAGCACAAAATCATGGAGCTGACCCTGGGCACAGGCAGAGAGCCTGACTTGAATAGTCAAGGAGAGCGATGGCTTGTGCTTTAGCAGGCAAGCACTGAAGAGGACTAGTTGAATTAAAGGACCATGCTGATAAAAATCAGCAATATATGGGCTATAAATACATTGAAGGTGGAATGTGACTGCCAGCTATCTGAAGAGGAAAACTGTGGTCTAGGGAACATTTAGTGGGTTTCCCCGAGCAGTCAGGGCAGGTGTGATGTCTCTGGGAGCACCTTTCAGGTATTCCTGTCTAGGGAAAGTTACCTCCAGCCACCTGAGTTCTACCTACTGTGGTGCACTCCTTTGATAGGGACCGAAGATTAATGATGTGCCCTTCAGGAGAGGCCCTTTGGGGAAATAATCTCCTGAGCAGGCTGAGGACAATAGAGGAGGAACACAGGGTACCATTTTATCACAAGTTTCTGAACAAGAAAGTATTCTCATTTTCAGGATATTCTGACTGAGATCTCAATAAGGATCTCGTGCTCCTGACCTTGTCACTTCATCTTTATGGTTCAGCTCTATCCAGACTATGCACCTAGTCTTCTTCCAGAGCAATCAGCTCTGGTGGGTTTCACTGTGCCAAGATGCCTTTAAGACTCTGCTTGTGACATTTCTGGTGGTTGCTTCACCCTCTAGTGACCTCCCTGCTTGCATTCATATTGGGGACATGTGACAGTGACCCTAGAAACTGAGCGGGCTTGAAAAGGGTGCGCAAGGAGGTGAATACATGAGCTCTAGTCACTCAGGTCAACTTATTGACCCGGTGTGGTCACTGACATACTGTCCCTGGAAACTCTTCCACGAAGATTAAAAGTACTGGGGGAAAGCTTAGAGATTGGCTTGGTGGGAGGAAGGCCAGGCTATGTGTGTCTCTGTAGGCCACAGACAAGGAAATGTGCTGCTCTTACATCAGGAAGCCCTAGCTGATCTTGGCCCCTTCTTACTCTTCCTCTGAGAGTACCAAAGATACAGAAGATACTGTACTTGAACCAAGCAGTAGGAACCTTCTCCAAAATTAAAGGATCTCAACTATCAAGTTATTTCTTGAGATACCAAAGGGAGCACCTGAGCACAGACACACACAGGACACATTCTGGCTCACTTCACTTGGCTGAAGCCAAGCCAGGAGCACAAAGGCCATGTTCTCCAGCCTGGGACACTGTGCACTCATCATTCAGAGTTGCAACTGCTTTGGGCCATGCTCTGCATTGCCAACAGCTACCCCGAAGTAACTTGAAGCTCTTTCTGCTTCTCTAGTCTTGGTCCTTCTGAAAAACGATGCTCAGACTCTTCAGCTGCAGCTCCAAACTGGCCTCCATCAGGAACTGTCTATCCAGATTTTCCCAGCCAGAGATGTGCCTGGGGAGCACACTAATTCCTTTTGTGGCCACAGAAGAGCAAAAGAGCACATACCCTCAATGTATTTCATTTCACCTCTGATGACCTCCAGTGGAGGAAGACATCAAGCTCCAGAGCTGTCAGATTGGCCAGAAAAATCTTAAAATGGCTTCAGAGACAACAGTGTCCTACAATAAACAAAATCATCTAGGTTGCAAAGTCAATTCCCATTCTTTGCACACCCCTGGATGAGGCAGTCATATGGAAAAACTAGTGTGTGGCCGTGCTGCTGAAGAGTGTACCAGAACACCCAGCCCCTGGCCGATGGATGGCTCTAGGACAACTGAGGGAGTGGATGGAGCTACACAGCCTAGGGAAGGACTCCAACAAGGACATGGGAGTGTCCCTGTGCAGTGGGCCATGGGTGCCCACAGGAGCTGTTGACTGGAGAGGTTTGATCAGCTCCCAGCTCCCCCACCCTGTTTCTCTTTGTTCACTGCACACCAGTTCTGGGATGTCCCTGTGTGAAGAACAATGCATTAGGACTCAGAAGCTCTTTGGGTTCGTACTCTTGGTCCATATATCAGCAGTGACTGTCTCCATTTCTGCCCTGCCTATCGTGACTTGGAAGTGTCTTACTTTTCCATGTGTCAGTGGCCTGTGATGATCACCGTCAGTAAGGATCAGACAGCCTGCAGTGCTGGGAGCCACGCACCGTGGTGGTGTATGCAGCATCGGGGTCATCCTGCAGTATGCGTGAGAGGCCAAAGTCAGACACTTTGCAGACCAGGTTGCTGTTCACCAGGATGTTGCGGGCAGCCAGGTCCCGGTGCACGTAGCCCAGGTCAGACAGGTACCTCATGCCCGCTCCGATGCCACGCAACATGCCCACCAGCTGGATAATGGTGAACTGCCCATCATGTTTCTGGAAAGGAAATAACCCAGAGTTCATTCATGGTTTTCACCAGCATTCTGTTGGTGCTGCTTTCATTGAACTAAACCCCTCGTACCTCTCATCTTTGGCTTAGTACCTCCTCTAACCCCAGCGCCACTCTCTTGTCCCCCTGGCCTCAGGTCGATGTCTCTGCCTTTGCAATGCCGCTCCAGGGAGCCGGCCACAATGCCCTGGAGCCTGTGTCTGCTGGATTGGTGAGAGCTCAGAGAACACCACTCTCACAGGGCTCACAGCGACCACAAGGCTGAGGAGCAGGAAGCAGCCTCTCCTCCGGTCACTCAGCCCAGAGTGATGTGCAATGAATAAAAATACAGAAGAGCTCCTTACCCTGAGGAAGGTGTCTAGCGAGCCGTTCTCCATGTATTCAGTAACAATCATTACCAATTTGCCTGCAGAAGACAAGGGAGGTCAAGTTAGCAGAGAAGTCACCTTCCTCCAGGAAGCCCGGTGTCAGGCTTTTATTGGGAGAGACATGAATCCCGGCCTGTGGATTTCCTGCAGCCCTGCAGAGCAGCCTCACCCTTGCACAGCACAGGACAAGCGTGATGGGGTGATGTGGCAATAACCCCGATGCTTACCCCTCCCTCCAGGCGCTATTGATGTGGCTAGGTCAGCTTCGCTATCTCACTGAAATTTGCATGACATTAGCATAGCGCTTTGCATCAGAATGTGCCTTTTGAAGGCAGACTTCAAATTATGATTCAATACAGGCAGCCTTTAAAATAAACGTGAATAGGTAGAACATATCGTAATCCATTAACCCTGACCTGGGGCGCAATGTGGAACAAGGTGGGGAACTGCCACGTGGAAAGTTTGTCCTCTAAGAGGAGGCAAAGGGGTGGGATGGAGGGGACCCTGGGTAAATGGACATCTGATAAGGGAGTAACTGGAGCGGCGGAAGGATGGAGCACACCCAAAGTGATCCCTGACCCCCATCTCCCAGGGTGCCCACAGGGAGATTCATCCCAGCTCTGCCCTGCCATAGCAGCCACATACTCCTGGTCACCACCCCCTCCAGATGGATGACATTGGGGTGGTCGAACTGTGCCATGATGCTGGCTTCACTCAGGAAGTCCCGTCTCTGCTTGTCCGTGTAGCCGGCTTTCAGTGCCTTGATGGCCACGGAAATCTCCCTCTTCCCTGGCAGCTTCAGGCGACCGTAGCACACCTCTCCAGACTCCCCTGCAAGGCAAGGAGAGGGCATGGGGAGCTCCTCAACTTCTTGTACTGCCTCTCCAGGAGCATGGATCAGAAATACCAGAAACCACCTCTCTCTGATGCTTTTTACTGAACGTGATGGGCCAAGACTAGTTATTACAGTGGCACTTGGTTTACTGCTTTTAATGAACAAATTTGGGAGTAGCAGGGACGTCTCTCAGCTAGGCTTCCTAATGCTGCTCTGGGGTTAGACCTCGAGGTGCTGCTGGTGATATTCTAACTCCTTCTCTGCCCCGTGCTTCCCTGCAAGTCCCTGTTTCTCTGCAAAAATCCCTTTTCTTCTGAAAATTTCCCATTTTGCTTGTAATTTCATTCTCATTTTGTCATGACAGACACTTGCTCTGAGATTTGAAAGCAGGGTGACCACATTGGAGCACCCACACGGGAGAGGCTGAGCCATCTGCTGTGTCAGCCTGAGCCGCCAGTACCACACCAGCTGCACACCACCCCTGCACAAGGCTGCCTCCAAAGAGTTTATATCATGCACCGAAAAAAAACACTTTAGCCATGATTTTGATCTCAAGAGGGTAAGGAAAAGATGAAGCCCTGGCTGAGCATTGTGCTAATGCTGCACAGCCCGCTGTGGTCCCAGCAGGCCATGAGGATGGCACAATCTCAAACCCTGATTTTCCCTGAGCAGACACGATGCAGAGGTAGCCTGGCCTGGGGACTCACCAGACCCAATGACCTTCTCAATCTTGATCCGGGAGGCCTCAATTTCACGGGTGAACTCGTGCACGGCTTGGCAGGGGTCCTCATACGTGTGGGGATCCACATAGAACTTGGACTCAGGGAACTTCACTGCCAGGTTTCAAAGAGGAGAGAGGAGATAAGCTCTTTCAGACAGCCCTGATGAGAAGTAAGGGCACGCAGCAGCCGGGCAGAGGATGGGCAGGGGCAGGACTTCTTGGGCTGACTTGCTGAGAAATCACAGAAGTTGAACCCTCAAGGAAACCCAAGGCATGCTTTGATATAGCATTGTCCTCAGAGCAGTCCAGGACCTGGCTGTCCAGGTCTCCTCCAGGTGATTGTCCCACTCCATCATCCCTCCCACCCCCACTCCTCGCCTGTGATGGATTTTCCACTCTTCTGGCTTGCTGCTGTCTGGAATGAACCTGCTGCAGTCCCATCTCACGCTGTGCAGCTCTTCAACCCCATTACCAGGATGCCCCTGGGATCAGAGCCCTGGCTCAGCTCAGCTAGACATATATCCAGAAGCAGGCAGTGGTCAACTCTTTCCTCTTGAAACTACAGCAATGCCAGGGGTTAATGGTCCAGGTCTCTGCCCGTCCAAAGGTCTGAGGTTTTTCACACCCCAGGGCCAGCAACAAGGAGGGTCCTACCTTGCCCATTCTGATAATGCATCTTCTCCTCATCGGAGTCCTGGAAAGCCTTGCTGTACCCACAGTGCCTGCCATGGAGACAAGGGGTCAGAAAAGGTGCTCCTGTCCCTCACTCCCAGAAGTAGCCCAAAGGCAGGGTGGAAGGCAGTGCATGCCAGGGCTGTACGCAGCCCAGGAGGAGCTGGAGCCAACCTTTGGCCCTCCACCAGCCACATCCCTGCGTCTTGCTGGACTGACACATTGGCCTGGAGCGGGATACTTTCCCTGTGCTCTCCAAGGCTTGGCAGTGCTGAAAGCTGCAGCTCTTTTGTCTCTGGGCAGTGGTGAGTGTGCTCCATGTGCCTAGCTCAGCCATGCAGAGATGTAGCAGACACAAGACCCCTTTGGACCCTTCTGGTGGAGAAGAGCTCTCTCCACACCTGAGCTATCCCGCAGCCCATCCAGACAGCCCCCGCACCGGTACTGGTGTTGCTATGGCTTTCACTATTGCTGCTGCTTCTGCTCTTCAGCCTGCTGGCCTGAGGGGAAGCTCTGGGGACGGGCTCTGCCTCAGGGAAAGAGGAAGCAGGTTGACCCTTAAACAAAGTCACTTAGTTGCTTATTAACCCCTGACCTATGAATGCTCTGGACAAACTGAGAAAAGTTGGTCCCAAGTTCTCCCATCCCTCCTGCCCTGCTTGGTGACAAGAGGTACTGTCCTTCAGAAAACACTTACCTCTTCTTGCAGATTAGGACCACAAGCAATGCAACGAGGCCAGTGATGAGTGTCAGGCAGATCCAGACGATCGTCATCGTGTCGTACCGGAGTGAAACTGAAAGAAGCAGGGTAAAATAGAGGTGAGCTGGTGTGGGGAGAGCTCTGCTGAGCTCAGAAACCTATCTACACCAGTGGGGTCATGGTTTTCAATGACAAAGCACCATCCCCCATCTAGCCTCAGCTTTGGGTCTCTCCCAGAGTAGAGAGACCATTTACACTTGGGGATACCAAGCACAGATCTGGGGATGCCATAGTGCTCTAGCAAACTAGCACAGAGAGGAGTCTGGAGCCTCAGGAACTCACTGGATCTTCCCTGCCCTAACGGCTTTGCCCTTCCTCCCTCTTCTTTCTGATATATAAACACGTCTCAGGAGGGCAACCTCAAGCCAGCTGTGTAGGCTGAAACCCCAGGAGATGTTTCCAGCCTCCCCACCTGTGTGGCAGAGGACCAAAGTATGTGGAGAAGGGTATCACCATCCCCCATGCTCCTTGCCCCACACTTCCCACATCCCACAGCTGCACACACTCACCTGCCTTCCCTGTTTCTGCCTCCACGGTCTGACTGAACCTCCCACAGCCTGCAGAGGTGCGAGCCCGAACCTGGAAAATGTAGCGGGTTGCGGGCTTGAGTCCGGAGATGGTAGCAGTGGTGCCCTTGGATTTCAGAGTTGAATAGCTCTGCATTTCCTTGTCCTGGGGAAGAAACACCACCAAAAGCCTTGCTGCACTGATGCAACAACCACAAAGTCTTCCCAAATAGCCCTTTGTGCAAGGCTGTCTGACAGCAGCCGTTGCTCCAGCAGGATTTAAACCGAGCCATGCCCTTGTCTAAATCTGCCATGCTGGGACTGGTTTGTGGCAGCGAGCTCAGCGTTACCTTCTCATAGTACTTGATCTCATACTCCAGGATGATGCCGTTGGGCTGGTCTGGCTCTTGCCACAGCAAGGTGACACTGTTCTGGCCTGTGCTCTCCTGGTGCACCACCACCACCTGGGATGGGGCTGGGGACACAGATGACAGGGTGTTAGATGCCTGCTGTTGGGGGTCCTGCATCGATGCGGGCAGCAGGACACAGCAGCAGGGAAGGGTGGAATTGGAGCTCTATGCAGGATTCCAGATTTAAACCATGTTTCTGTTTCACTTGAAGCTGTGTGGAGATGAGTGCTATGGAGGGGCTTGCAAACAGGCTTTTGTTCTCTTCAGATGCCTCAGCCTCTTTGCCATGGAATGAGCAGGCTCTCGGGAGATGAGAGGAGGCTGCTGTTCCAGCACAGGCAAGAGGGGGCACTGGTGCTTTGCTGTGATCTGGAGCCAGAAAGGAGAAGGGGCTGCGGGGCTAGAGGTCGTGGAGATCCCTAGCAGGACCCTGACACCTTCTGACCCACCTAGGAAAGTGGGAGAGGGGCAGCAGAATAGGGAAAGGGGAAATGATCAATGCCTAGGGAGTGATCAGGGTCAAACATCAGTCTAAAGGTGGTCTGGAGCTGCTCTCCTTCCCTGAGATACGCATCAGCCACCCAGGACTGGGCTGGGAGCCTGTGAATTGATCCTTGTACCTGCTGTGTCTGAATTGGTGCTGACACAGCTGGAGAGACAAACTCATCAGCCTTTTTTCCCACTAGGAAACCCTCCCCCTGGAAGGACCCCAGAGTGTGGTGGGGTGCTGCAATGGCCAGGTACAGCCATGGGGTCTGACTCATGGGAAGGATGTGGTGGGTCTGGGAATGACGGAGCTGCTGTCTCCGTGGCTGCCGCGCAGGGGTGTCACTGGAGCAACACAGACACTAAAAGAGATTGCGGGGGCTGCAGCAGCAGTGGGGCGTCCAGGGACTGAAAGACAGCAGCTACAACTCATTTTGTCTTTGGGCTGGCTCCTCTGAGAAACAGAAATCACTGTTGGGACACAGGACCCTAACCAGTTTGGACAGGATGGGATGATGGGAATCAGCTAAACCCCAGGGGGTGTAAAACACCATCTCTCCAAACAGCCCCAGGGTGTCTCTGCTGCACCCACTCCTGCTCTACTCAGCTGCCAAGGGCTGTGGGGACAAGAGTGACCAGGACTCACCATGGGCAAGCCACACATCCCTACCCCCACCCCGCCCCGCCCCGGACAGTGTTGTGCTGGGGTCCCTCAGCCCCTCCTAGTGGACTGGGCTGCTCTGTGGTGTGCAGCAGCTAGAACACCATGCAGGCACAGCAGCTAAACTTCAAATACTGCCAAATTCCCAACCCCACTGTTTTCGCAGCACCTACGCAGCATCCACTTTTCAGCAGAGAGGCTGAAAATCAGCACTTCCCAAGAGCATCCCCCTTCCGAGGCATCAGGCTGACACTGCTCATCAGCACGTGGAGGGATCATGCAGGAGTGAGCTGGCAGGACAGAGCATTTCCATGTGGACTCAGCAGAGTGCTGAAGAGGTGTTACGGACAGGCATTAGTAACAAAAGGGCCTTGTTCTTGTGCCCGCCGTGAGCGAAACCAGTGAGGCTCCCCCAGTTTCTCCTGCTGGCATCACCGCCATGAGAGCAGAAGGGGGTCAGCATCACGGGACGTTCCTGTGGGCTCATTTCCAATTTGGAGGATTAATAAGAAGGGTCAGTCCCTGCCTTGTCCTCTCTGCCCACAGCTTGCCCTGTGGAGAGGGGCTTAGCTGGGCTCTGCTCTGGGGAGATGCCAAGGTGACCCTGGAGCAAGGTCGTGGCCCACCTGTGCTAGAGTGTTGCTTGGAAGTATTTCCTGGGGAAAGACCATTTCACAGCAAGGGATTTTCAAAGATGAGACATGCACGAGAGAGACTTTTCCTCAGGAAATGTTGCTGTCACCTGCCAGGGCCTGGCACTGAGCCAAGTGAGGAGCATGAACTGCTGCTTGGCCCTTCAGGAAGGGACAGAAGACTGAAGGAACAGCCTGAAGGATTCATGCTCCACTTATTGTTGCTGTCAATAAACAAGTGTTCTCTGTGCCCCCTATCTCCTGCTGAAAAGGAGCCTCTGCCAGCGGCTGCAGGCTGAAATGGAGGGAGAGGAGGATGAAAAAGGATACCATGAACCGTGAAGGGTAAGAGTTGCCTTGGGCAGCAGCTTGTCTCCAGCTTACTTCGGCTCCCTGAACCCACCTCCAGCAGCAAACAGGTCATGTCTCCTTGGTGTTCCATGCCCACCACCAAACCAGCTCTAACCTGCTAGGGCAGGTTCTGCTTCCTGCAGATACCGGCTGAAGCAATGTCGGAGCAACATCGGCATCACCCACACAGGCAAAGCCTGAGAGGGGGTTGTCTGCTCCTCCTACCTGCCTGGTTCGTTGTAATGTTGGCGACCGCAGCTCTTCTGGACTCTAGACTGAGGTCGGAGACACCGTTGACAGCCTCCACCCAAAAGGAGTAGTTGGTGTGGGCCAGAAGGTTGGTCACTGTCAGTGCTCCCTGCACCAGGCTCATCTGCTGGGGCACGAAGCGGATCCCGCTGCCACATGCCTCGCACTGGCCAGCGTCCCCCGTGCAGCGCCTGCAGACCACGTTGTACATGATGTCAGCACGTCCCCCCTTGTCCAGGGGTGGGCCCCACTCCAGTGTCACTGATGTGCCATTTACACTGGAGATCAGGTTCACAGGAGCAGAAGGGGGGCCTGGAAAAGAAGGAGAGGTTCAGGCCGAGGAGGGGCTGTTGAAGTGTGCTGGGAGTGGCAGGGCATGGGACCCATGGAGAGATGCACCTTGGGCAGCATGCGCCTGTGAGCACAAACGGTGCTACAGGGAACGCAGAGCTGCCCAGAGCGGGAAATGCTTCAAACAAAAGACAGCAAAGACACAGAGAAATCTCAGGGTGAAATGCTATGGGGTAAGATGTTCTGGGTCAGGATGCCAAAAGCCAGTCAGGCAAGAGCTGGTGTTTGTTTTGGGCCAAGCAGGAAGCAATGGGGTTGCATGAAGCGTTTGTGGAAGAGACAAGGTGTTGATGGGCTGAACAGTGGAGAACAGGACCTGCTCATCTAAAGTGAAGGGTAAACTCACATTTCCTGGGAAGATTAACAATCTTGGGTGGATATTCCCTAGGGAAACACAAGTCAGATGTTGCTGACCTGCCTTTCACCCTGGCTTTGGCTAGCAGCCCCGCACCTTTGCACCTTTCCAGACCAACTACAGAGAGGAGGACTCCTCCCGGGATGTTCATGTCCCCTTTTCATAGCACTTGGCACCTCAGAGCAACCAATTGCTGCCATATGACAAGTCCTAGTGCCACCGTCCACCCACAGTGAAGGAGAGCACAGCAATAGCTGCCAGCGTTCTGACCACCCTGGGCATTTCTGAGGAGGAAAGCAGCCAGCAAGCGGCTGGTGTGTAAGCAAGTGAGCTTGCTGGCAGAGACGTGGTCTCACCCTGCTCCATCTCAGGATAGAGCCCCGGGAGGGGAGCAGACTCTGGCCAGGGCTGTTTGGAGAGCAGCAGGATGAGGATGAAATAGGGGGCAGTGAGGAAGCACAGATAAGGGGGTGTCAGCTCTTATGCCGAAGAGAGACCCAGGGTTGAAAGGCTGCTGCGGTGCCTTGGGGAGGATGCACAGAGATGAGGGTGTGTGCTGGGCTCAGCCAGAGAGCTTCTGCTGTGCCTGAGGACGTGACGCCTGCCCCGCTGCAGCGCCAGGGCAGTCAGGGCAGCCAGGGTACTCACGCGTGCAGGCAGCTGAGGGGGGGTCCTGCACTGCCCTGTAGAAGCTGCTGTCACAGTGGCACACGCGGGCCGCCCGGCTCTCCGAATGGCTGTGCAAGGGGCACTTTGCACACAGCTGGTCCCCAGGGGCCGACTTGTAAAATCCCAGCTGGCAGGCTGCAGAGGAGGGAAGCGGCAGAGGTCAGAGGGAGGCGTCTGGACGAGGAGCATACCATGACTCGGTGGGTCCAACCAGCACAAAGCTGGACCCTGCTCTCACCCCTGTCCCAGTACATGGGAAACCAGCCCTTCTCCCCAGCGCCTGAGTGAGTCCCCCTTTAGCTGTCCAGCTGGAAGCCAGGCTCTGTGAAAACTTCTTTTGTCTCCCCTCAAGGCTGTAGCTCCTGCCAGCCTGGTACCCGTTCCCCACTGTGTCACAAGTGAATGTGGGTCCCTGCACTTTTTGTGAACTGTCTGCAAAGCTCAAGGTGCTCCTCTTGCCCCCGTGCCTGCGCTGCCCACAACTCTCCCCACTGCAGCTACCCACCCTGGGCTGCCGCCTGGCCCTGGGGCGTGGAGCACTGCAAATACCAAACCAGGCAGCACTGGAAATCGTCTTGTTAACTGTTCTAAGAACTGTCATTTATGGGGCGAATTTATGGCACTATCCTGACTTTTCAGTGGTTGCCACACTAACACTGCGTGTGCCCAGGTGCCCAAGTGCATCAATGCAGAAGGTTTCAAGAATTAAAAGCTCCGCACCTGGGACACAGTGCATGTCCCTCTGCAAGCCTCTCTGAACAAAGCAACGTTTTCTTGCACAAAACAGAGGGAAAATATCCTCTCTTGATTCCCATTGCAGGAAACCAACAGTGGGAAACCTCTCTGTGGAGGGACAGCGAGGCCAAATGAGTCAGCCTGAGTATTTTGACAACACAACCTGACTTCAGTTGGTCTGCCTCCTCCTGGTGCTGGGGGCTGTGCAGAAGGAGCACACGCTCATCCCACGCCAGGGCTGGCATCGGTCTGCTCTGTCCTACCCCCACGTCTCCCAGCAGCGCCTCGGGTGAATCATTTGTCACAGAAACAAACAACTCATCTCTCGTTAGGAAAATCGATTAGCTCAAGAGTGACATGTAGCATGTCAGCTATCTGTCTGGGGGTGGAAGGGCCTGCCCTCTCTTACAGATTTCAATTCCAAGTGAGGAAAAACAGACTCTTTCTGGTCCCTGTATTCATCAAACACTTCTAGGACCTCTTCTAGTGATTCAAACATTACTCCTCACTCTGACTCATTTCTGATGTTCCCTACTGAGGTAGTAATACCTTTGTGTTCCCTCTTTACCTTCAGTGGCCACCTTTGCATACTGCCTCAACTTTTGCTTCCAAGCATATAGAAGAGTTTTGTTTGCAATCCAGCACCCCAGTAGTCTGGGTCCCTCTGTGCTGGCTGTTTGTTCTGCTTCTAGGTGCTGATTTCTTTTCTTATTAATAACATTCCTTTCCTTGCCCCAGGTCTCCCTGGACTGATTTCACATATCGCACACTGCACAGTAATACGACAGCCTCTTGATAACAGAGCTACTTCCAACAATGGCAGCTGAAGGCTGTGCTCCAGCCACGTACATCCCTGGGGGCTCACTGGTCCCTCCTCAGACTCTCTCACCAGCTTCTGTGGCAGTTTTGCACTGAACACTACTTAAAAGACGGGAGAAATACCACCAGCAGGATGTACACGCGCTGCATGTGCCAGAGGCGTTGGTATCACAGCTTGGTATAGCAGGCTGGAAAAGCAGACCAGAAGTTCCTGAGTTTATTCCCTAATCCCTGCTCCTCCAACCCCTGAATAGCATCAGAGCAAGGAGCAGAAAAGCCCAAACTTGGGAATGCAAGGGAAAGCAGATAAAGTGCAAGAGAAAATTGGAGCAGCCTGGGGCTGCCTTTGCTCCCCGGCTCTCTTGACACTTTTCACCTCCTCAAGGGCATCAGAAGAGGAGAAAACAGGGGAGGCACAGCTGGGAGAGAAGGTGTGCTGTCCCCAGTCAGGTGCACCAAGGACAGCCTAGGACATTTGCCAAGCTGTGGTACTGACTGGTCCTTGTTACGCCACAGACCAAGAGAGCCAGGGACTCTCTGCCTTTACCGAATGCTCTCTGCCTGATGCTGCAACACCCTCCAGTCTGCAAACCCTTGATTTTGGGTGTGAGGCAGAGACAAGTGCTGTTACATCCTGTTCTCAGGTGAGGATGAATTTGTGGGGTAGTCAACTAGGGGAAAAAAACTCCAACCCAAATCTCTAAGAAAGAAATGTTCCTAGTTCCTCTGTGTAGGAAAGGTTGAAGACACAGCGTGAGCACAGCCTACCAGATAGGAACCAAGGGACAGCCTCTCAGTCCATGCTAAGCAGTGTGCATGCTGGGATTTGCCTCCTCCAACTTGTGTGAATCTCTCTATGTATCTACAAACCTTTGTCATCTCTACCTATGCAGGAACCAGCAAGTAGGGGCTCTTGATTCAAGAAGCACTGGAGTGGTTTAATGAAGGGCAGAGAACTCAGTGCTGTATCAGGTATGGAGACATAGGCCAGCAGGAAGAATGGGAACACAAAGCACAACAGATTTGCACCCAGCAATCGTAATCACTTAGCATTTAATGCCGGTAAAAAAAAAAAAAAAAAAAAAAAAAAAA
>VWZK01005010.1:29324-123232 GCA_013396935.1 Baryphthengus martii | reverse complement strand
AAAAAAAAAAAAAAAAAAAAGAAGTTAATTATCTGTAGCAATGATTCGCAGTTATTTTAGATGCACTCGGGGGGAAAATTATCCTAAATGACAAATTACAGGTGAATTTGTGCATCAGGGCAGAGCCATTGAGAGCCACCTCCTGGCACCTGGACAGCATGAGCACGTGAGGAGGCCTGGAGAGCAACTGGGGCTGGGGCGGACACTCCTCTGGATGGGGTCACACACCTCCGTGTGTCTCAGTGCTCGCTTTAGACAGAAGCAGGACACACAGGCAAAGCCTTTTGCAGGCACAGGAGTCAGGTTTGCAACCTGAACAATTTATGAAAGCCCTACAGGACAGAATGGCAGGTATGTCCTGCTTTGGGTTGAGCTCTCTCATGCCAGGCCAATGACACGTGGAAGACCAGGACCTCCTGGGTTAGTTCTGGTAAGAGAAACCATCAAACAAGTGACCGGTGAGAAAATACAGTCAAACACACCAGGTCTGAAATCTATAGGGCTCCACAGCCATAGTCATAGCACACACTGAAGGCACCAAAATCTGAAGCCACCCACCGGGGCGGATCTAGGGTCCTGCCTCTTTGTAGAGCACCAGGAGTCCTGCTGCTGGTGTCCTTCTGTCCGTGGTGCCATTCCCCCTCCAAAACACAGCCAAGGCTGCCTGTCCTTGCCATTTCATCTCACGGTGTGGTTTTACAGTGCACATGGGACAGCAGCAGACCTTCACCTGCAGCTTAGCTCAAGACTTGCACACCTACACTGGGCTTGCAGCCCAAACACCTGGCTGGTCCCAGTGTCACAAGCAGCCCCTACAAGAACCGACACTACACCCATGCTTTGCAGAGCACATCTCCAGCTCTCTGTCACATAGGTGGATCCCCAATTATAACCCCAGCCTGCTGGAGTCAATGCCACAGGGCTTCCACTCATCCCCCCCACCCTGCACAGCACATCTTGACTGGGTTTCCCAGCCCACCAGCCCCACTGTCTCACAAATCGCCTGCCCAAGGGTCTCCACAGCAGCCGGCTTGTCTCAGAAACAGCGAGTGTGGGGAGGGCTCTGCCAGACATCTGTAGTTCGGTCCATTTGTTTCCCTCCCTCTCTATCCTCTGGGGACAGGACAACATCTGCTAATAAGCTGGCAGAGCTCAGGAGATGATAGATGAACCTGTCGAGGATACGTTAGCTGGGAACAATCTGAAGTCACGTTCTGGGACTTGTGCTCTGCAGGTAGCCCTAGTGGGACCACCAAGGGCTACTTTGGTGGGGCTGCAGTTGTGAGCATTGACCTCATGTCACTCTGTTGACTGCATCCTCAGCCTGGGAGGTTTGGGCAGGATGGAGCATGCCATGAGTCAGCTCCACCACACCAATACCACCAATTGCCCACCTCCCTGACCCTGCAACCAAGCTGGGCATCAGTAAGCAGCAGAAGAGCAGCCATGTACCTCCCTTTGGCAGTACTGGGAAGAGATAGAGGTGGAAATAAGGGTGTTATAGTCACTGTGACAGCCAGAGACCAGCACCAGTGCTAGAGCCCTCCACACTGCAGCAGAAGCTAGCACAGATCCCACCAAACCACAGAATCCCTGTAGTTGGAAAAGATCTTTAAGATCGTCAAGCCCAACCATTATCTAACTGTATAAGGGCCATTACTACACCATATCCTCGAGCACCATGTCTAGACGACTTTTAAATACATCCAGAGATCAAGATTCAACCACCTCCCTGGGCAGCCTGTTCCACTCTTCAATAACCCTCTTGGAGGAGATGTTTTTCCTCATGTCCAACCTAAACCTCCCCTGGCACAACCTGATGCCGCTTCCCCTTATCCTGTCAGTTGTGACTTGTGAGAAGAGACCAACACCCACCTCTCTACAACCTCCTTTCAGGGAGTTGTAGAGAGTGATAAGGTCTCCTCTCAGCCTCCTATTGTCCAGGCTGAACAACAATCCCAGCTCCTTTCAGTCCAGTTTCAGCACGATGCCTTCAAACTCAGCTCCCACACTTCACAATGAAACAGAAAGAAGTTATTCATGGTCATGTGTTAAAAAGAGGCATTTGCCTCATTTCCCCAACCCCTTGTGTTTTTACAAGGCTGTGTTCCCCTTTCTCTGCAATGCCAGGTCAGCCCAGGCTCTATCTCCAAGTTGGTTGGTGGTCTGGAGGGGGCTTGGGGGCTGGCTGGGCTGGCTCTCTCAGGCAAACTCTACTCCTAGAGTACTCACGGCCCTGCAGATGCTCGGTGGCTCCTTTGTGTGCTGCTTGCCCCAGCATTGTCTCACACCCTGGTCACTGCCGTACCTCTGACCCCTGAGCACCCCCTGACAGCCCCTCAACACAGCCCAGTTCCCACCTTGCAGCCCCTTTATACAGCTCACAACCCTTCCCATCCCCAGCGCTTCCTGGCACACCACCCTACACACCCAAACCTTTCTCACATCCCCCCCAGACTCTGCTTCATGTCACCTCCCTGCTGCTTGGCCCTTTTTCCCACAATTCAATCCATCCCACACTCCTTCACACCCCGAATGTTGCAGAGGAGGGAACAGGGAGAATTTTCATCCATGAAGATTTTGCAAAGCCAGCAAAGGCCTCCCCACCAGGCTGCAAGCAAATGGCACATGCGGCAAAGGACACCCTGCACAGCTTCTTGCTCGACACCCAGACTTCACAGCCATCAGGACTAGTATTATAAGGAGGGCTCTGATCTTCCAAGTGGAGTAATTCCACTCATAGTGCTGGGCAAACTGAAACCATGCTGGTCCAGACTGGCTGCATCCCAAACTGGATGTCAGCACGGCACTTCCAAAGAAGAATCAGAAGGTTTTGCCTCTTGCCTTGGATTCAGTCCTGTTGAAAGCACCCCTGACTCCACCCTGCTCTTCTTCACTATAGTTTACTTTTTTTAAAAAAAAAAAAAGGTAAAAAAAAGCAGGAATCATCCAAATCCCAGTGTGCTGTGAGTGTATTTCTGCTGCCTGGTGCAGACGTTCTTCTGCATGACCAGTGTGGAGGTGATGCTGTGCAGACTTAGGTAGGTGAGACAATCTGGCACGCTCTCGGAACAAAGGCATTTTTATAAAGCTTATCAAGGGAAACGCTACACCTTGAAGGAGTTGGATGGAAACAAGCGGCCTAATGCTAGAATTAGATAAAAGCTGTTTCCAAAACGCAGTCTTGTCAGAGGGTTTTAGACAGAGCTATCCAAGGCTTCTGAAAAACCCCCACAGTTTCCACCAGACCAAAAACAAACCCAGAAAATGGTGTGTTCAGGCAGGAACAGGGCCAAATGGGAACCACCTCCACAGATGACAATGCTGGAGGTAACCCTGCATCCCTGCTGCAAAGCTTCGGAGGGCAAAGATGCGTAAAGGAAGGATGGACTTAACAAACCCCCAAGAACTTAGTCCCAGCCCCGGCAGGAAGCAGTACAGAGCTTTGGTGGGCGTGTGAGCCCTCTCACCACGTATCCATATGGATATGGATATGCACATGGGCTGAGCTTTCAAACAAGGGTGCCCAGCACTCCTGCAGAATCAAGTGAAGAGCCTCACAGGGGTCACTACATCCCTCATCCTCACACAGCTGAGCACCACCAGCTTTTGGATCTCTTTCTCCTTCATGGGAAAGTGTCAGCAGCAGCATCTCGGTTTTGGGAAGGGAGGAAGTTGTCACACAAGAAGCAGTGACGTGAGTGGGATCTGGATCTCATGCCAGGTACAGAACAAATTTTTAACGTAGTCCTACTGCTCTCTGGGACAAAGAGCATCTTCTCCATGAGAGGTGATCACACCAAGCCTCTGAGTGTGCTGGCAGCAAATGTAACATCTCCAGCTTCTCACTGCATTACACCACCTCCAGTGTAAATACTGGTGCAAAATGCCAGGTCTTTCCTGCAGGCTGCCTCGTTCTAAACTCTCCAACAACAGCTTCCCAGGCACCTGTACATTGGTAAACCAGAGCCACGACCTGTGTTCACGACCTGGCCAAATTCTGTGCGAAGCAAGAGTTCAAATAAAAACCCCCGACGTACTCTGAAACTGGTGAAAGTCTTTGAGTGCTGCCCGACCCATCTGTCACAGCCCAGCTGCTCTTCGAGACTTCTTACAGGGACTACAGAGACCTACCAAGCACAAATGAAATTTGTTTCATCCCCATCAATAGCCTGAACCGCAGCCTGGCATCGTTCTCACCCTTCATCTGTGTCAGCAGCTAAACGGCAAACACAGAGAAGTGGCAAATAAAATATTCAGGCAGCGACAAATCCCATATTACTCTGTAGGTGGGGAAGGGGCAG
Organism: Baryphthengus martii; assembly: GCA_013396935.1. Lineage (NCBI taxonomy): Eukaryota > Metazoa > Chordata > Aves > Coraciiformes > Momotidae > Baryphthengus > Baryphthengus martii. The sequence continues at coordinate 118,928 of VWZK01005010.1, read as the reverse complement.
CTCTGCAGTTGTGTCCAGCCTATTTGTTTGCTCCTAACCAGAAAAAAATATGAATAGTTTTAGAGGGGGGGAGAGGAGGTTTGTTTTCCTAGTAAATGCAATTGGCCACTTGCTTGAGTTTTAGAGGAGGGAGTGAAGGTGTTGGAGATACTGAGATCACCTTGTCCTGCACCCTGCCTTCCCCAGCGTGCTCGCTGAGCTGGATTAGCCATGCACACAGCCCAGCAGACCTGGGATTCAGACTCATTAGCAGTCAGGTCTGGATCTATAAGCTGGAAATCCTGGTAGGAGACAAGTGTGAATCCAAAGATCCCACCCCAGGGCTGGATAATCCTCCAGGGGAAAAAGTTATTCCTAACGTCCAGTTTGAACCTTGAAAGCAATTTCTTTGCGTCTTTAACGCATCTGCTTTACAGTGTGGTCCTATCTGAAATCTGATGCTTGGATCCTGAGCAGTCCTAGCTTATGTGGGTTGGATAACCAACTGTTGTTTTGGTTTGGTTTTTTTTTAGGATGCAGGGCTTTGCATGGGATAAACAGAAGGTGACGTAATCTTACCAGCTGGTATTGCCTGCATTTTACAAAGCATCTGACTGGCTTACAAACCAACAATTGAATTCTTATGAGTCACTACCTTTCTTTGATTTTCTTGCCTGGCATCATGGAAAGGATATTTGCGTAACTCCCATAGCACATCTTTGAAACTACCGGTATTCTTGCCCTTGAAAGGTTTATTTTGGTACACACATGAGAGAATCCCTCTGTGGTGGGCACCCAGGGCATTGGTGCAGCCTAGCTCTGGAGAGGACAGCCTGGTGCTCTGCCAGCAGGCACAGGAGACTCTGAGCAGGTGTCATTGAGGTGCAAAACAGCTACCAAACCTGCAGCTCGGGGCCAGCATGTGTGCACTGGGACTTGCATGGAAATTCTCCTTGAAATCCACACTGATTTGTAAAGAAATACGAAACATATTGCAGTGTGCTTGTTTGGAGTGCAGTGACAGGGTATTTTGACGCACATTTATCCATTGCCTTGATACACGGTATGTTTTCTTCCAGGCAGGACCTAAGGGAGGTAGAACCCAGCCTGGTAATGGGTGTCCTGAAAGCCAGGTTTGCTGGTTGACAGAAGCACGTGTGACCCTCTCCCACGCATGTTTTTGGGGGACCACGTGTAGCTAAGAGCCAGGAAAAAGGGATTTTGCTTGAAGTCAGCCCAGCAAGACCGATGTCCTGTTTCCAACAGGAAACAGAGCAGCCTCTGTAGGCATCTTCACGTGAAGACAAAACAGTAGGAGCTCACGGTTGCTGTGTGATGTTCTTATACAGGTGGGGAAAAAAACCGCTATTAGCAGAAAAAGGAGAGAGAAGCCTAAGACTTCACAGAACATCTTCAAGTGAGAAAGGGATGAGGAGTTTGGGGAGAGAAGGGATTGCAGCAGGGCTCTGGTGGGCTCCCTAAACCCACTAGCCCATCTTTCCTCTTTCCTGCATGCTTTTCCAGACTTTCTGCATTGAGGGAAGGGATCACACTCTGCTGCCTCCTTGGGCAGGTATCCAGGAGTGAGTGGCATCACCACATGCAGTGCACTGGGCAAAGGGATGTGTCCACCTTTCTTCCTCTTCCAAAATCAGCGTCTGGACCACATTTGTTCACACAGCTACAAAGGTTTGCCACTGTGGCCACAGGTCGTTGCCCAACCCAGCACAGTTGGAGCCCATCTCTGACTTGCCTTCCCCTGCCAATGGCTCCACCTGTGTCATTCTGTCCCCTGGAGTTCCTCGGGCTCACCCTGCCCCTGTGTGTTCAGGGTTGTGGCCACCAGCATGGTACATGGCTGATGGAGTGCAGCTGGACAGGGGTTTCCCCTCCTTTCACATTGCATAGCTCTGCTCCTCCCTCGCCCCACCAGCTGGAAAGTCAGTCTCCACTGACTTTCTTCATAAAGGTCCGTGGATGCAAAACTGGATTCACAAGCACATAATTACCAAGCTGGGTATTTTCTCCTCTTAATTAGCAATGCCATGGTGCTTTAATTGCTCGATTAAAGTTGCCCATGAGGAAGGTTTAAGGTACATTAAATTTGCTGATTGGTTCATCAGCATGAATCCTACCAACTGGAAAAAATTAACTGGCTTCCAGATTGCTAACCAGACTCTCCAGATCCATCTCCACTAGCTGTGTGCCACTGGAGGCATGAAAGAGCCTAGCAGCAGAGGAGTTTGCCCATGAGGGGCCAGCAGTCCTCCTATTCCCATCTCTCATTCACTTTGAGAGCTGGAGGGGGAAGAGTCCCAGCAGTGACAGTTCTCTCTTCTCCTTGTCCAGAGGACACAGGCCGTTTTCTTGGCTGAAGTCTGCCCCAGGGCCAGATCCTCGTTCAGCCACGCACACACGTCAGACCCTGTTTGGTAGCTGTTCTCGCTCAGCCCTGTCAGGCTACAAACACCCATCCTCATGTGCAAATGGGCTGATGGAGGAGCAGCGATTGCTTAATTGTTGCTCTCTTGTTATTGTTTTCCAAAGGCATTGGCCAAGGTGAAGCCCCTGAGCATCACAGAGGGAAAGCAGCCAGAGCCATTAGGACATCCAGAGGGTAACACGCTTGGTCCCAAACTCTAGACAAAAATGTCTGAACAGCAAATCCCACTCCTGAAACTCATGGATATACCTCAGAGATGTTCTTTGGAAACTGCATTTCTTGCAAAGGCTCATTCACCCGCTCTGACAGCAGGGAAGGGGGCTGGTGCCTTCTGGTTTACCCTTTTTCATTTACTTGTTAAAGAAAAAGCTTCCTGAAGGTCTCCATGGCTGGTGACTGGCTGGCTGGGTAGGTTTGTGTCAGCTCCCAGCGAGCAGCACCATGATCTACAGCAGCGGCACTGCTATGGATGGTCCAAACTGTCTCTCTGCACATGTATAACTCATGATCGGCTGAATAGATTTTAGCACAATTTTCCAATTTTGCTCACTGATAGCTGGTGACAGGTACAGCCCAAGGAATAATTCAGATCTGCCCCAAAAGGCTGACCTTGATACAAGGGCCATGGCCCCAAAGCCTTGGTGGCTCAGGCCCAGCAGCCGTCCCAAGAGAGGCTGTTCAGAGGGCTGTGTGTAGAGCCACTATCGTCACCTGCCTGAGCCTCCCTACCTACCTCTCCATCCATCCACAAGACACGGTGTGCATGTCCTAGTTCAGCCTCATGGCTCTTTGAGGAGGTGGTTTGTGGGTTTCTTCCTTTTTCCACAGAAGCAGACCCAGGGCTAACCTGTTCCCCTTTCTCATTTTTCTAATTGCACTGACCTTATTGAAATGGGTCTCTCTGTGTCCTGTACAACAGCTGCATATAAATGAGGTGAATTATGCTGGTTGTCTTCTTATCTGATAAATGACTGGGACAGATCCTTTTCACTTACGCTATTGCTTATTCTGCTATTTGGGCAGAGCAGTTGCTGTTTGCTGTGTGTAAAAGATATTAACGTGTCTTGCTGTGGACTGATATGTTTCAAGGAGCAAAGAGCAGCACATCTGAGGGTGGCTGTGGGTGATGGGGAATGAGGGAACTAAAGTCCTTCAGAGCCTTGAAACTGGAGTGGAAAAGTGAATGGGGCAGTAGGGCTGTGCTGCCCTGGAAGACAGACCGCAAGCAGTTCCATCCTTGGGGTGGCTGTGGCAGAAGATACTTTGGGACTAGAGGATGGGAATTTTAGGAGCTGGCAGACCCTAGGACCCCATCAGCAGCTGTGACAATTCGTGCTCAAGCGCAGTTTCTGCCCAGTAAGGCACTGCAGCATCTGTGTCCAGTCACAGCTGGAAAAGGGTTCGGGACCTCTGAAGACAGATCAGTCAGATGCATGAGGCACAGATGCAAGGGACAAATGTCTTATGCAATGGAGGGCTGTGACCCTGTTTTTAAAGGCTGAAAGAACTGGGGCTGTTTAGTCTGGAGAAGAGAAGGATGAGAGGGGATCTTATTCATGTCTAGAAATATCTGAGGGGTGGGGGTCAAGAGGACGGGGCCAGGCTCTTTTCTGGGGTGCCCCGTAATAGGACAAGGAATAATGGGGACAAGCTGGAACCCAGGAGGTTCCACTTCAACATGAGGAGAAACTTGTTTGATGTGAGGGTGACAGAGCCTGGCCCAGGCTTCCCAGAGAGATGGTGGAGTCTCCTTCTCTGGAGACTTTCCAACCCTCCTGGATCTGTTCCTGTGTGACCTGCCCTGGGTGATCCTGCTCTGGCAGGTGGGTTGGACTGGATGATCTCCAGAGGTCCCTTCCGACCCCTACCATTCTAGGATTCTATGATCCTATCACCCATCTGATGCCAGGCTGGCTGGCATCCTTAGCATGGTCATGCTCCTGGTGCCCCTGGGATCTGGCCTCATCGATCCCATGGAAAGCGCCCCTCACATCCTCATGGCAAACACCATGACATCACAAGATGAAACGTGGATACTGCCAGGCTAAACTCAAAGAGTCAGAGATCCCAACCATTACCCTTCTGCCCAAACAAAGGGACATCCAAGGTGATGGCTGACAGTGAAGGTGATGAGAGGCAGAGAAGTTCCTCAGGTTCCTATGCATGCGCCAGCACATCCCACCTCATGCTGTCCTTCCCAGCTCTGTGGCACATCCTTCCTTCTCCTCTGAAGGGCTGGGAACAGTTCTGGCCATGATCTGGTTTCCTGACCTGTCTTCCATCACTCTGGCAGGTCCTTAGAAAAATGAACATTAAAGAGGAGGGGGAGAAACCTCCACTGTTCAAACATCTTTAGCTTTGACAAATAAGGCGTCCGGCTGTGAAAGGCGGAAGGAAATTAATTTGGAATCACATTTTAAACACTGCTATAGAGGCAAAGTATCTTCTCTAATTTTTTTCCCCCCAAGCAAAAAAATGAATTTCCCTGATATTTATAGAAAGATTATTAGGGCCACAAGGAGTGATTTATATCATCTCATCCCTGTGACGGAGAATGAAAAATTGCTGGGCCGACAGCCACTGGAATCCTGCTTTTGTCCGCCTGACAATTAAAATGGCTAATTTTCAACTCCGACAGATCTGCTGGGGTTATAAATCATTCCGGAAAGGCACTTTTCACCGTGAAAAATGAACTGTGCCCCAATCGAACACAAGAAGCTTAGATCAGAGATTTGCATCTGTTTGCTTTCTTGTGTAAATACATGTACTCCTGCTCCACACCCACCCACCAAAGGAGATGCTAGGAAGCTTTGCTTGATGCTGGGCTATCAAAATCTCTGTGCTAGAAGATGGATAAACGGGACAGGGAAGGCAGGAGGGTGAGGTGACACTGAGGTCAGAGAAAGTCCACTGACATTTCTGTCCTGTTTCTGATGCCTCAAGCCCTGGAGAGCTTCACCAGAGGTTACTACTGGTTGAGCAGCATGGGTCTGAGTACATTTGCATGCAGAAGGGTCAGCTTCTGCCTGTGTCCACCCCATGTGGGGAGGCAGGTTGGACCGTGCTTCCTCCTCTGCCGTGCCTATGGGTAGGGGCAATCACACCAAAAAAAGTGCAGGAGGGCAGGGAAGGAGCTGTCTCATGGCTTTGCTGTCAGGACAGAGAGAAGCACAGGAAACACAGGAAAACGAGGTGGGCTGAGCATAACACTGATGCCAGGACTTCCCTCAGCCTCCATGCTTTGGAGTGGTGGTCTCCTTGGGCAGATTCTGCAGTATGAGACTAGAAGAGGGGAAATACAGGGAAGGGGTGACCTTCTGAACCAGATCCTCAACTCCCAGCTCCTTGCAGCTCCTTGCAGTCATCGGGCTGGGACCCAGCCATCCAGGCAACCCATGACGGTGCCCCCTCCCACAGTAGCACGTGCCTGGCTACACTTTGCATTCACTCTTGAACATGGGAGAAAAAGACTCTCTGAAATATCAGGTCTATCTCAGGGTGACTTTCAAATCAATGGTTGCAGGCCAGAGGAGTTTCGGATAGAAGAATTTAATCTGCCCGTTCTTCCCAGTCTGCATATCTGGGGACCTGTCAGGGCCAGCGTGGGTCCCAGCAGCACCTGGATCCATTCCAGTCTGGCATCGGACATCCTAACCTTGCGTCAAGTCTCCCTAAGACAAATGTTCCACTTGACATTTCCTCGAAACTCAAACAAAAGCCCTGCACTCTTATTTGTGCTGCTCCCCTAAACACCTCCCATAAAGAAACCAAGAGCAAACAAATCTGTGCAGAGGGCTCTCATGGGGAGTCCCGAGCGCTGCGCTCTGTACACACACATCCCCGTGTCTGGTGCACAGCTGCTGCTGGTCACCCCACTTCCTTATCACAGTTTGTACAGTCGGTAGCTTGAATTGTGCCCATCGGCACAGAGGACCCCCGGGAAGGCTCTCTGCACCCCCAGATGGCAGGGCTCTGCAGCAGCCCTGGGGAGGGGTGATGGATGGACACAATAACCTTGTTTTGTAAAAGCTCGGTGTTTGTTGTTTTTTTTCTTTCCTGGCTTTCAAACCCACCACCAAAGGGAAGTGAGTGGTGGAGCGTTTTGGAGAGGCCAAGTTGTGCTTTGCTCGAGTGCACCAGCCAGAGCTTCTCAGGGCACTGGGCTGGGATCTCCGAGCCACACATTCCATGGTAGGGAAGGATGGAGCCAGGGCAGTCCCTGTCCCAATGCCAGCCCCCATTGCTAAGCTCGTCCTCATCCCAAAGCCATACACTGTGCACCAGGACCTATCATAGTCAGGCTCACAGGAGCTCCCAAGGGGCTTGCCAGTGGTACCAATAACACATTTTGGAAGCATGAAGCCATCCTGCAAAGGTTTGGGCAGCCCTTGGCCTCCACAGAGGCTGGTTGTCCAAGTTTTTGTGATCAGCCTTCTGTCCTCAGCCCTTCCCCAAAGAGACAAGAGCCGCTTGCAGCCTGGCAAGGGGCCTCCAGGCACCCGTTGCAGCCACTGCCAGCAAAAAGCAGGGACTCACCCATGCAGGAATCCCGCTGCTCTTCATAGCCAGCACTGCACACACACTTCCCGATGGGCACCAACCATTCTCCCTCAGCACTGCAGTACATTTTGGGAGTGTCTCTCTCCTCCGAATGGCCCACACACTCTCCTCGCACTTCCACCAAGGAGGACGAGTCCGCCCCAGTCACAGCCTCAGAGAAAGATGCCAAGTTCCTCACCATTGCCGGGCACTTCTTGTAGTACACCCGCACTGAAACAATGGCGATGCAAGCGCCTATGTCCTGGAAGGCCAAATAGAAACCCCTCTTGCTCAGCGGCCCCACGCCCCGCACCTCCGTGTTCAGCTTCAGGCGCCTCACCCCCAGGTCCACATTGGTGAAGCTCTCATCAGCTGCAATAGTGTCAATCTTCATAAATTGGCTCTCCCGAGTGCTGGTGCCCAGGTCTCGGTCAGACTCCAGGTAGTAGAGGTTGAAAGTCTCCTTGCAGGTGCCCAGCACGCCCGGCATGCTGTTACAGTCCCGCAGTGTGAATTTAATCTCTGCATAGACCCGCCGCGCGCCGTCCCGTTGAACCCAGTTGGTCCGTAGCCAGTTGTTCTGATTGGGGCTCATGACATTACAGACCTGGTAGGTGTGGATGGGGCTGAAAAACTCATCCATTTCATTGATCGAATCCCACTGTGGGACAGAGAGAGAGAAAGTCATTCCAGATGTCCTCGAACGCTGGGCAAGTGTGGGACGTGCAGGAGACTGTGCCATCACCCACCCCAAGATGACTTCCCTCTGCTCCTGCAGCTGTGTCTGGAAGAGAGATCACTGCTGCCACAGGCCAAAGGAAAATGAAGATGAACGGACTTTCCCCAGCACTAATTTGGGCAGTGACTCGCAGAGCGCACCCTGTTGCAGAGCTGGGTGAAGTGCATCCCTGTTCACAGACAGGAATGCTTTCAGGAGTCTGATCTGACGGCAGAACCTGATTGCAATGTGTATTTGGGAGGGGTTCAAAACTTCCAGACCACGTCTGCAAGTCCCTTTTCTTGGTGCTCAACCTGCCATTCATGGCAGCATCAGGAAGGAGCCTGCGTGCTGCTCACCTGGATCTCTTCCGGCTCATGCGATCTCCATGCACAAACTAAACAGGCCGCTTTCCAGCTGGAGAATGAGTTTCACGGTACATACCATGGGATGAAGGGGAACTATGTAGTGAACACAGGACTTCCAGCAAGAAATGGAGGTCCATAAGGGGCTTAGATCCCCCTTCTTCCCAGGCGAGATAAGGTCAGTGTGGTTCTTCACTGTGCCAAAATGCTCAGCCCAGTTGAGAGGCTGGACTGAGGGCTGACTTTGGGAAACCAGGGGCTTACAGCTTGACAGCCCTGGGGTTAAAATTCAGTGTAGCAGTGGCAACAGTGTGAGCTTGAGGAAGAGCTGCTCTTCAAAAGTAGGTTGCAGCAAGCAGGACTGCTATGGAGGGGTGATGTGGGTGACTTCAGAGGGACAGGGACAATTGCATCATCCGAGGGAGGGAAGCTAAATGGTTTTGACTTGATGAAGTGAGAAGAACTGGTGAGATTTTGGATACAAATGAGCTCCATAGCCAAGGGACAAGTTGAACTTAGTTGTTGGGGCTACAGGACACTTCTGGGGGCTCACTCTTACCCCACATGTCTCTCCGCCCTCTCCAACCCTGCCAACCTTTTACCCAGACCTACAGACCTTCCCTTTTCTTGGGGCTTCCTTCCACCTCTTCAGCTCACATCCCTGCCCAAACCAGGCATCCCCATCACATGCCCCATGAATGAGTCTGAGACCCCTCAATCCTTCTTATTGGAGAAGAAGAAAGAAGAGGAACAGAAGAGGACTCAAACCTTCTGACTTTCCTAGATTTAGCAACAGCTTTGAAGATGCCTAAATCCCACCACCATGCCCAAGTCGAGCTGTGGGGGGCAGCCCTAGATGCAGCTCTGCAGAAGGGGATCCTACTGGCACCCCTGCAGCACTTGCTGCTCTGCCTTCCAAACCATCACCCTCAGAGCCCCAGCACTGTCCTGCACCTTCCTCGGGCTGCCGGCTCTGCCTGCACTGCCAAAGGCAGCTGACAAGGAGCAGCCCCCACCTCACACACATCTCACCTGCCTGTGTGCTGGCTGGGGTGGCTGGGGGAGCCAAGCAAAACGCCAGCAGTGGTGCACAGAGCAGGAAAACAAAGCTTTTAAGCAGCATTGCAAGTATATTAAAATAAACCTCTGGACTTGCTCTGGTGGAGCAAAAATGGTGTTTTCTTCTGAGAATGGTGACTGGTGTTTCATTACAGGCACAAAACCAACAGCAGCCCAGAGAGAAGAAACCTGATGCTCAGTTCAGAGGAGGTGAGCCTGAAAACTTCACCCCAGTTACTGTGGGAGCTGACAAGGATGCAGAGCTGCGGGAACAGGCACCCAATAGCCTCTCTATGTGGCTGCCAGCACTGCAGGGACAGGACATGGCTAGAGGAGGGCATCACACCAGAGGGTAAAAGATACTGGGAAGAGGTGATCACTAACACCTGTAAGACTTTCTTCTCCCTTCTCGAATGGGAAAGTCATTCCTCATTTAAAGTCCTTGACCTGCAGCTCCTAGGGAGGAGTTGTTGCTGTGCTTTCTCCTCGTACTAGGGTGATCAGAGCAGTCCCTTTGGTGAGGTACACCTTCAAAACTCCCCCAGCATCTTGCATTTAGGCAAAGACTCTGCTTCTGACTCCTAAAGAGCTTAAAGCAACCTGGAAAAGGCAGCAGCTCCAGGCACAAACTTCAACAAAAGCTCATTCTGAGGGGAATACGCTGTCAAAGGGTGTGAAAGTCAAGCCACTGCCAGGAGAGATACTGTCTTCTGAATTCCAGAAGTGCCCAAGTTTGTCCTAGGCTCTAGGATCACAGGGGATGTGCTCCCCAGCACTCAGGTAGACAACATGAAAATGCTACCTGTGTTTTTTGCTGGAGGAGTGAGTGACTGCACTCCTCTTATTATGCCTCAGCTTTCCCATCGACAGAGATGAGCCCACAGAAAGTGCTGTGACACTCAGAATACACTCCTGCTGCTTGGCCGAGGAATACAGGGGTGACCTGAAGTGTGTGCAGAAGGAGGCACAGCACAGCTCCCTGCACTGGGGCTGGTGAGACCCAACCAGCTCCCTGCTCCTGCTCAACGCCTGCACGCTCTGTGGCCCAGCGGAGGGTGTGGAAGTCGTCGAAATTAATCGAGCACAAATTAACAGAACATCTGTTTCCTATCTTTTCCCTGCTGAGTTCCCCAGGGGGGAAGTGAGGCGGATCTGCACATGGGAGGAGGCACAAGGACGAAGGTAGACCTGAAGGTGGTGAGCAGGGCTGCTCCCCGCAATGCACAGCCAGGTCCCCTCATCAGCATCTGTGGAGTTCGGGGCTCTCCAGGACTGTTCAGCAAGGGAAATACGAGGTTATTGTATGCACAAAAATGCCTTGGCCTCCAGCTAGTGTGGTTGCTTTGGGTCTCCAGACATTCACTTCTCTCCCCAAATGTGGCAGAGAAGATGATGCTCACGACCACAGTGTCCCCACACCCCTGTGGCACTGCCAGAGCTGGTGGCATCCTCACTCCTGGCAGAGTGCAGGGAGCTAACTGCTCATCTCCAAGCACCAGCAATGGTTGGGCATCAGCCACAGGGGAGAACTCGGAGGGTTTGCGTTTACAGCATCGCTCTTTCAAACCCAGTGCTTTTTTGCATGGCGGCTGGACTGTCAGCTCTTCCCCAGGGTCGTATGCAGCAGTTTGGCATCGCAGTCTGAGACTAGCCCTAACCTCTGCACCTCTACCACTGGCTTCTGGGGCAAGTGCTCTGCCATCGTTGGAAGAAAGGCAGCCCACCTGAACTGGTGGTTTGGATGCCACAAATGCATCTTCCCAGTGTTCCACAAGACAACAGAGATCTCATGTGCTCTACCAGGTCCCAAGACAGGCATTTGGGATGGAGGGACCTGTTTCAGGAATACCCATAACTTGAAGAAAAAAACAGTTTCACCTTTATTACAGGCTTTTATGGCCAGAGAGAGGAGTCTCTGCCACTGAGTACCATTGGTTCAAGAGCGCAGGCACTGTGCAGGCAACCGGCCCGCTCTTGGATGTGCGTTGCCTGCTCTTGGATGACGGTTTGAAGTGGCTTTTATTAAATGAAGCTCAGCTCGGCCCCCATCACTGCGATAAGATCCCCCAGTGAGATGGAAATGAGGACATCATAATTAACGTGGTGAGCGCACATGCTGGGGGGGGACATGATTGCATCTGTATTCAGGGGCTTGCCTAATAGTTTAAATTAAAGTACACACCAGTTATAAAAAGAAAATTACCAGACTATGAAAGGAGAAAGATGCAAACACCAGATATCTGGGCAGCTGAGCAAGGTCTTAGAAGTCTCCCAGGGCCTGTGTGGCACAGCAGAGAGGGGAGAAGGAGGAGGAGCAGAGGGGGCAAACACTCAAGGAGAGATCACGTCCTCCTGGAGCAGCAGCTCGGCCTCCCACCATCGTTGGGGTGCCCACTGAGGGAGGAGCCAAGGGGTGAGGTTTCCCCAGCCCTGGAATGACTTCCAGGAAGGATGCCAAGTCTGCCTGGCATATCAAAGCTTTTGCTGCTACTGAGACATTCAGCACTTTCCTTCCTCCCAAGAGCAAGCACAGAGTTCGGCACCTCCCCAGGAGCTGCCAGGTCCCTCGCACCACTGTCACTGAGAGAGAAAAAAAACAGAGAAGGACGTTATTGCAGCTATAAATCATTAGATGGGAGGCATTAATGGAGATAATCCCCATGAAATCAGTCACTGCTGTAGCTAAGGAGGGATTTGTCAGGCAGTTAACTACCCTGAGCTTCACTGCGGGTGATTAACTCCTGGTAGTGACCAGCATCAGGGGAATTAGCAATAACCCAGCATTTACTGAACAAGTACTGGGAGATGAGCTTTTAGCTCATTTACTAGTCTAAATCTTTATTTTCCAATGTTCCATTCCTACCAATTTTTCTTTCAAAGAAAATGAGATTCTCTGTGGCTTGCCCTGTAACTTGCTGGTATTTCTGGATCCAGGCAGAGGCTCTGGATTGGAAGAGAAACCCAAAAACTGCCACAAGGACATCAAAGTAACGGAGGACAGAAGACATGACCTGGGCAGATGGGAGACTCCCAGTATCTTTTGATGCTCTGACGAGAATAACATGACCCTGAAGGGGGTTGAAATGTCAAGCACAGCTTGGATTGGGGATGGTGTTTTTACAGGCTGGGCTTGTGGCCAAAAGAAACCCTGCTCTGTAGCAGAGCTGAAGTGTCAGACAGGGTTCATCCAAGCCATGAACTAGTTGTGGACTGCAGGGCCAGAGCCAGGCAAAAAATGTCCCCTACTTATTAGGCTTTGCTGTGCAAACAGTTCAGTACTGGGGCGTTTACCGCAGCACTGTCCACCAACATGAAATCCCCATCCCTGCTGCACAAACACTGCTGAGAGACCATCCTGTGGGCAGAAAGAGGTTGTCTGTGCTCTCAGATGGTTCATTAAGCAAATCTGGTGCCTCTCTGCCAATTTTATCACTGCAGAACGTGGGAAGAACACTCTTAGCTAATTGTGCCCAGGGATCTCAGGATATGGCCCTTTTCCAGGATCAGAGGGGCAGAGATGGGGATGTGTAAACTACCTCTGAAGGTCTTTCCTGGTGCTCCTACCGGCAAAGCCAACATGGAGCGTGCCAGGCATCGGGCAGCTGCCTGGGTGGCAGATGCCCACCAGCTCTCTGGGCTGCCCCCAGCCTGTGCAACGAGAGAGCACAGAGGTGCTGGTTGGGGGCAGATGGGGAGGTCGTGGGCAGCGTGGGAGGTCTTCCTCCGGCACTCAAGGTGCTCCCATTATAATTAGCTTCTACAAGGCATCGTTCAAGCTCCTTAGATACCCTGTGTCTGAACAAAATCATTTCCTGTTTGACTTTGTAAATCAAAGTAGACGATACAATAATTATTAATAATATGTTGACTTATCTCATCAGCGTTTTAATTAGTCAGTAGAAAAGCAATTTGCAAAGGGGCCGATCAGGCTCCCTCTGATCTAGCAGGTCACGTGCCAAACAAGGAAGAGGGAGAGAAGGGCACTGGGGCACTGGGGCATTTTGCAGGGGAGATCTGGGAAACTGGAGGCACAGAAGGGGAAGGGGCAGCCTCTTTGACGGCACTGATAAGAGTTTAATTTTCAATGCAAAGGGAATTGTTCTGGGGATGAAGTGAGCTGCAAAGCTCCTGGGAGCCCTTTGAAGTTATAATTGAGAGGAGCCGCAGCCTGCGGGACGAGGATGCTCCTGGTGACCCTTCTGCTTTCCTGCACGTGTCTCTGGGGTGGAGGTGAGGGGGGGATGCAATTAAAACCCCAAGCGGCAATTAAAGCCAATTACCCCTCAGTTAATTGTCTGGCAAGAGGAAATGTCAAAACAGGCCCCGCATGCCTCCCTGATGACTTGACACTCCCCAGGGCCGATGATGCTGCTGACTCCCACTGTGCCCATTACTCCCAGCCCCCTGTTCTGCTCTTGCTGGCCACAGCAAAGCCAGAGAGAGAAAAAAACTTCCTGAGAGGAACGCTGGGCATCTGCTGTAATGCAAGAGAGCAACAGTGGTGACTAGCCTGTGAGCCAGCCCCAGAGTCTGATGGTAGTGTAATGCAGTACACCTGACAGCCCTAATGGCTTGGGATCCAGCATTCATGCCCTGGCTTTGCAGATAGACAATATAGGATGTTGCCCCTTAACCAGCCGTGGAAGCCTCTGATGTGGTGAGAAAGAGGTGCCTGTAGGCTCAATCCCTTGGCTGCTATTGGAAGCGCAAAGTCTTTCTCAGTCATGCCCATATATCCCCAGGACAGCCGGCTCAGGTGGATTCATCTTCCTCCAAGTCCCCTAGGTGATGTGGTGGAACCCATCTGCTTGTCTGACAGCTGTCAATGGGCCTGGGGATGTGATCACACAGGCGTCTGGAGAGCTAGATTCATCATGGAGAAGCCAGAAGGAGGGTCTTGGGCAGTCTGTGAGTGGTGGATGGTCTGACTATGGGGAGGAATTTCTTAGGATGTGGCAAAGGGCCGAGCAATGGAAGTGGACAAAAGAAAACAGCCCTCACTCCCAGAAACATCCCAGAAACATCGTCTCTCCCAGGGAGCAGAAGAAACCCTGGTCTCTGATCCCCTGAGTGTTGATCGGGCCTCTCTGGGATGCTAGGATTTGGCAGCAGGGCTGGGATGGGATGACAGCAGCAGGGTGACAGGACAGGGATCCATATGACCGAAGGCAGCCTGTCCATGATCAGGAAGAGGACATCTCCCTCATCCAGGCAGTGGCAGAAGAAGGTCTAGTGTCTGGAAACTGAAGCCTGGCAAACCCACATAGCAATGGTTTTTTGAACAGCGACCTGTTAACAGCATTGCTACAGGACCTGGAGGATTTACTATCACTGGCAATTTTGTAGTCAAGGATGGTTTTTCTAAAAACTGGGCTTTTCGGAGGTATGAGTGAATTGACAGGTCTGAAGACCTGTATTTATGCAGGAGATCACATCACATTAGCTCTCTGGTCCCCTCTGACCTTGTACCTCTGAATATGTTACATTTGCAGGATAGTTATCATCACAACAGCTAACTGCTAAAATTAGAGCTGAGTTAATGTTTTAATATATTTACATATATGATAATGTCCGATATAAATCTGATCACAGTTATTTTTTATGACTTCACGGTTCTGATCACTCCTGCTCAAACAGCGCAGAGACTGAAAGTCTCAAGCAACAGATCAATGAAAATGATTAGAGGCCTGGGAAGATTTCTGTAGGAGGCGGAATTGAAAAGATTAGGACCGTTTAGTACAGAGACGGGATAAAAAAGAGTGGACTTGAAAAATCAACACGCAGCAAAAGCCAGGTAGGCACCCCAATTTTGCACATTTTGCACATGCAGGAAGCCCCACTGTGCCTTGCAGTTGGTCCCGTGTGTGTTTATGGGATTGTTTCTGTACACTAAATGAATGAGCAAAATCCTTACAGCCAGGTCAACGCTGCCGTCTGAAATTTCCAGAAAGCTGCTATGGCAGGAAAACCTGGACATGGAAATGCAAATGAAGGGAGCATGCAGCTTGGCTCCGACCAGTAGAGACAGCAGGCCCACGTAGGGGTTACCACCTCTACGTCCTTCCCAGGCACAGTCACAGAGCTGTGCGTTTCCATCCCCATTCCCTGTAAGACACCACCTGCAGGGGATGCTTCCCTGCCTGTCTCGCCCAGGCCCCACCATAAACTCCTCCGGTTACAGGCAGTTGAGAGCTCCCCAGTCATTTTGGGCTGTTCCTTCTGACACTTTCCAGGTGCAGAGAGGAATAAGATGCTTCTCAGCGTGAGTGCCTGTGGGACAGCTCAGCCCTTGAGTTCTCTCAAAGCTCAGGACCTGGTGATAACCCGGTCCCTACCAGGGGACATGGAGTTAAACAGTATTTCCAAAACAGCCACATACCACTGATAGTCTTTCAGGCTGGCGTTTTCCCAGCAGACATCGTCTCTTTACCCCATCAGCAGTCACCAAGGCCTGGGACTCAGATGTCCGCCCACCCTGCCCACTGGGGACTCATGATGACCCATCCCACTGGGGTCCCCCATGTGCCAACAGCCATTTCATACTTACCCCGTGTGAGGGATAAGTCATCCAGCCCCAGTCCCCCATGATTGTTGATGTGTCTAACAAGTTCACTGGAAAACACAAGAGCAAAATGCTGCATTAGAAAGCTTTCTCCCCATTCCCAAGGGATGAGAAACCGAGCCACCGCAAATGGTCCCTCCTCACACCCCACTTGCTTGATTACCCCCTGGATCCATCAATCCAGGAACCGCTGCAAGGGATCTGCCTGACAGGACCTGCTGAAACAGACACAGAGCGAGGGGATGGCACAAATGATACTGCCCAGAGCTGTTGGTTTGGGATAGAGTTCGGATGGGGTTGTATCTGTCCTGGCCATAGGACCGAGAGCAATGCTTGGAGGAGAGAGGGCAGAAAACAGCAGGTCAGAGGGGATGCAGAGCAAGGGGGAGCCGGGACAAAAACCTCCAATCATCAGGTGGTCCACTCTGGCCCAACACTGATGCAACCAGAGCACCGTCTCTCCTTTTTACACATCTCCTTTGGAGGCTCTGCCAAGCCCTGTAGGCTCACATCCCTCCCAGCATCACTGGTTTGAAGTCTGCACTCCAGCAGCCACTGTAATTACGCACCACGGTGCCCAGGTCCAGCACAAAGTGACCCCCCACGATCCTGGCTGACACCCCACTGGAGAGGCCAAACCGTGAGGGACAGGCTGCATGAAGAGGTCCTTCAAAGCCAGCCCTTCAAAAGCCCTGCCACCACCAGGAGCCCAGCTTAATGAGGAGACATGGGCAAATCCACTAGGAGAGGGGAGCAGCTTCTGCGAGGAGAGAGGCAAGGATGCTTTTAAACATGCTCAGGAGTTTCCCAGGTAAAACCAACGTGTCAGCAGTGGGGGTAAAGTGAAATGCAGCTGCATTGCTGTGTGCACAGGTTGAGCTGCCCCTGAGTGTCACCTGCCCATGAGCCCCACATCCAGATCCTGCAGCATCAGCCAGAGGAGAGCCTTGCCACTGCCTGATAACCCTCCAACTTGCTCAGCACATGGGGAAGGAATCCAAGGGTTTCCTTCAGAGTACAGATCCAGAGGGAGGGAGGACTGGGAGAGGGTGCCAGGAAGGTGACCCTTGGGAGCAAGTGAGTGCAGTGGACACTGACACCAGCATGCCCGTGCCTCATCACCTCTCATCAGCAACAGGTTCCCTCAGGGACCTCTGGCGTCGCCAGATTTCCCCACAGCTCTTTGCCCTGCAGCCACCCAGTAGGGTCAAGCCCACGATGAATGCTGCAGCCACACCGGCGGCTTTTCCTCACCGTCGAGCAGCATCAAACTGGACCTTGAGGCAACTAGGTGCAGCGTCTTTGCTACAGCTCTGCACTTTGACCAGACCCTGGGCTCTGGGGGGATGGAGGTCTTGGAGCAAGGTGCCAGCTTGTCATGGAGGGGACAGTGGCTCCAGCCCTGTCAGAAGCAGGTCTCAGCGTGATGCTGGTCCTAGCAGCCAGAGGAACGGGTGCCACTTTCATTTACTATTACCAGGCAGGGAAGGAGAAGGGGGAGGAGAGAGGAGCAGAGACGTGAGCTGGCTGTGAAACACCCGGACGTCATGCTCCTGACAGAGCAGATTAGGAGCTTTTGAGGCATTTATTAATGTTAGCAGAACAATTTGAAAGAGTTTCCAGGGTTTCTTGTGTGACTCCATTGGCCCAACAGCAGGCCGAGCCCCTGCACTCCCCACACGGTGCTGCTCCCACTGCTAAAGAGAGCCCTTGCCCTCAGCACGGAGTAATTACCTCAGAGATCTCAAATCCATTTTTATTTGTTATTGTTAATCTGAAGATTTTCTGCCTATTTTCCCTGGGTAATTCACCCAGCAGGAGCCCAGGCTCAGGAGTTTCCCTGCTCACAGTGCAGGAGCACCGTCCCAGTGACCCTCAGCAGGCAGGCTGCGGGGAGGGGACCACTTTCACAAACCCTCTCTCCCTCCCGTTGTGGTCTCTGCACCTTCTTTCCCACGCTGAGATGCTCAGCTATGGATGTGGCTGCCTCTTGCTGCTCTCCAGGCAGCGCGAGGAGCCTGCACAGACTGGGGTCCAAGCTGGAGCATCGTGCCGTGGGGAACGATGTTGAGATAGGCGTGGTGGGACGCACCCCAGGCTTGTCTGCATGGTGGTGTGTGGGACCTTGAGCCAGCTTGCCACACCCCACCCCATGACGTGGACCATATACCTGTGACCCAACTTCATGTAGATGAAGGAACCATCTGCTTGCAGGTGCTTTGGTGCACAGACAACTGCACGAGCTTGCATTCCCTGCGACACGCCCGTAGAGCAGATCGTTTGTGCCTCTTTGCAGGAAAAGGGCTGTTATTTTTTTTATCCCTTAGCAAGCATTTCAGCCAAGTGCACAGGAGCCCTGCGCTGCTGTGAGCACTGTACAAATATCAAGGCATTGTGTGTCCAAGAGCTCTTGCGTTAACTCGCGGTACAGCCCACATCTGTGGATGCGAGCGGCCGTCTAACAGCACTGCTGCGTGCTGTCCTCAGGCATGAGGAGACCAATACTCTCCCGAAACACAACCTTCCACGACAGGGAAAGGCTACACACCAACACTGAGGAGAATCCACCACATCGCGTGCGACAAGTGTCCCGTCCAGTCCCTTGCAGGTAATCTCCCGTCTGCGTCGCTCCTCCGGGGGCGATGCTCGGAGGGAGCCCGCCCTTGATGCTGGAGGGTGAGTGAGGCGGCCACAAAGGACCCCTTTCAGCTGCAAGGTTTCTCAGAAAACGTGCGGGTTTGGGAGACCTTTCTCCTACAGCTGGGTAATTCTGTTTGATGTTATGGACTGTCTGCACGTATCAGTCTCAAACTGCGAGCTCCATTTTGTCTTCCTGAGCACCATTTTGTATTTCCCCTATTCTATGCCTTGGCCTTGACTCGGCGTATTGAGCCAAAACACCAGGAGGTGTCAGGGGAAATTCTCGCACTGGTGGAAGTGCTGTCAAGCCTGATTGCCCGTTCAAATGGAAGCACCTAGGAGCAAGCAGGTCGCTTCCCCAACTGGGTCTGGAGACGGAATGTCACACAAGGCAGACCTACGTGCTCCTTTATAAAGTTGCACCAGGTAGTGCTGCGTGAGTAGTGCACACTGCAGTCTCATACATGCAGATTGTTATAGTTCAAGATCGGGTGTATGTATATGTATATGATATATATGTATTATTTATGTATACCTACAGCTTTATTTTGATATCTATATATCTACATATCTATCTATCTATCTATATCTATATCTATATCTATATCTATATCTATATCTATATCTATATCTATATCTGCATCCATATCCATATCTGGATCCATATCTATCAAATTCTAAACACGACTGGGATGAGCAAGGAAGCCAAGGCAGGGACTGGCGTCCAGAGGATGTGCGTTTCTATCTCTTGCCATATACCTGTAGCTATAAAGAGTGAGTGCTCAGAAACCCTTTCCAACATTTGCGCTGGTGTCCGCGGCTTCTGCAAGGATGTATTCCAACCCAAAAAGTAGCGGTGAGGGCACCTTGAGGTCCTACATCCAAGCGCCCTGGGCTCAGAAAGGGTGCTGTGTGAGCCAGAGCTGCCCAGCCAGGGGGATCCTGTAGACCCTTGGCCTGCCCAGGGGTGTGTGGTAGGGTGGTGGGATAAGCCCAAGGGTAACACGCTGGGGGATGCACTCAGCCCCAGCTTCTAGAAGAGCAGTGGGGGACCAAAGAAGGCTCTGAGCTTCCTCGTTAATTGTTAACCCACTGCAGTCCTCACTCTAATTACTCCGCCATCTCCCTCCCAGGCAGGGGCTTTGTAGTGCAGGCGTGGGGAGGAAGGGTCAGTGGGAGCAGCCCTGTTCCCTTGGGCTTTAGTTCCTCTCCATCACAACTTCAAAGGCCTCCCAAGATTCGCGGCAAGGCTCCCCCCCATGCAACAACGCCCTTTGCATCGATAATTAAACTCTTATCAGCACAGTTAGGCACTCCTGCTTCCTGCTACCCAAAGACCGCTGGGCTCAGCCCCCGCAGCCCCATGTGGGTCTGTACCCCCCACACCATCCCCACAGCCCCAGCCCCGCTCGGTGGGGGAACAACACGGGGAGGCTTATCTGCAGCAGGAGGAGAGCTGGGGTGTGGGAAAGGGGCACGGAGAGGCTCCCTGAGAGGAGAGGAACAAGACCCAGTGGCATTCACTTCCCATAAGCTCAGGCAGGACTTTGAAAGGGCAGGTGGGGCCGGAGTGGGTCAGCTATTTGTCTCCCACTGTTTAATCCAGGGGCGTGCTGAATAGCCAGCTGCGACCTTTCCAAATCAGAAGGCAAAGCCAAGCAACAAAGCTGTGTCTTACTGGCTCGGAGCATTGCAGATGGACAGGATGGGATGCTTTGCTTTCGGCTTCCCCCTCCTCAGGACAATATTTATCTTTAAAGGAAGAAGAAGACTCAAAAATCAGCAATACCCATTAGGGACCTGAGTGCGCGGGATGTGCCCCACGGGTCCAGGTCGGCGCTGTGGCAGTGGGGTGCTGCACACGGGTGCTCTGCTGCACAAGTGGCCAGATCCAGGCAGGATTTGTCGAGCGGGGCTGCACGTCCTAAGGACGCAGTGGGGATGGTGCTCTCATCAGCACCCGCTGGCCTCGGCTGCCCAGAAAGGAAATCTAGTAAAGCGTTGTGGGTAGATATAAAAGATGTCACCAAATTCAGCAGTGATGTGGGATTTCCACATTTCTGGAAATACCAGAATCAGGCTGGGGGGAAAAAAAAAAAAAAAAAAAAATTCAAAAGAAATGTTTTCAAACAATTGCTGTGAAAAAGCAGTGCTGCCTTTTGGACGTGCCCTAATTCCCATTTCAGAATTTCTTCTCAGACCTCCAGATTGTTGCTGTGAACTTTCTGTATTTAATTTTATATCGGTTTGTAATACATCAGGAGCAGTAATGCTCCTAAGGACTTCCCAGAGGGTCACCCCTTTTCAGTATACCAGGAGCAGAAGATACTTTGATGTAGGAAGAAAGCTTGTTTGTTCAATCAGTGCTAACAAAAAGCCTTGATTCAGGTTTTAAAAATAAAATTATCAACCTGATCCTTCCAGCCCCTGCATGATATCATATAAGATAATGTGCAGCACAAGAGCATAACCTGTGGTAGGACTGAAGTGTCATGAAATAATGTCAAAAATGAAACAAAACGAAACAAAATACCCTGAATAAAGTATTTCCAAGGCTAAAACCCTTGAAATTACATGACAGTGTCTTTTTATTTTCCCCAGAAAAAAACCAACAAAACAACTCACATCAAAAGCCAAACAACAAAAAAAATACTCTCTTTCAGAAATACAGGTGAGAAAATATAGATGTAAAATACTTCTGTTTCCTACTTGGTTTAAGACTCCTGATGCTTGTGTGCCGTGAGACAGCCAGGGGGTGAGTTTGGCACACTGGCTTAGGGGACAAGGATTAAAGCGTACACATACCACCTGCTGCCAGGCAGGGTGTTAGAGTCGTTACGGTGATGGTGTGCATCCCGGCATCGTGGATACACAGGTTTTAGTGCAAACGGTGCATGGTTGGACATAAATAGCTGGCTGGAAATGACAAAAAACCCACGAGCTGTCCCAGGACCGCAGGGCAGGGTGTACAGGGTCAGATCCGAGGCTCGGAGCAAGGAATGAACACACGTTTCCATGTCCCTAGTGCAGGAGTTCATGCTCGTAGGGAAGGAGCTGTTTCAGGTTCAGGGGGTGTCTGGGCTCGTTGTAATTCAGGGCAGAAGCCAGAGGAGGAGGCGGAAAAGCTCTGGGGATGGGGGGGTGAGAAAGGTCAGGAAGGCAAGAAATTCCATGGAAACATCCAATGTGAGCAGGGGAAGGAGCACAAACCGTGGCAAGGTTGGGGAGGGGGCAGTCACTGGGGAGGGCTGAGGGCAGCTGAAGGCTCTTTGCATCCCTGGAGGAGGTTTCTGCAGATCTGATGTCCCCAGGTCTGGATTTGGCCATCTGGGAGTCATACAAGTCCTCTCCATCACAATGTCCCCAGCCTGACAGCAAAATGACACGGACTTGTCCATCAGCAGAGAAGCCCACGCATTGCACAGCCATCCCTTGACATCTCATTTGGCTAAAGCCCTGTGAGAGCTAAACCGGTCCATCCATGCACTATCAAAGGACAGCTTCTTGCATCCCTGACCAATGTCCACAAACCCAGAAGCTCAAAGAGGTAGTGGACCTACACCCACAACAGGATCTCCCACTTTCCCCCAGGTTGCAGTCCCAGGTTCAGGGACAGGCTAAACGTGTCATGCCACCTGTAATGCAATAGCGTGACAGTCTTTAAAAATTACACAGGAGAGTTTTCTAACACAAAATACACCTCTTCTACTTGTAGTAAAAAAAAAGCTGTGCAATGCAGACTCGAAGAAAGCGGAGCCTTCTCCAGAGGTATTTGTGCCGATGTCCTTGCATGAGTCCTGACTCTCTCTGCTCTTTCCTCAAGTCTTTTGGGTGTAGCAAAATAAACACAAATGCCTTTTCAGCTTTAGCTGCTGAGGTTTCCAGCTGCTGCTACGTTTTGGGGAGTTGAAGCTCTCACTAGGCAAGCCCCTAACACCATCCCAGGTCCTTATTTCAGAGCATCTCAGCACTTCCACCTGTAAGCTGCGTGCTTGCTTGGTTATCTCCTGTCTGTTTGGGATTTTGCAGATTTCTTACCCAAAACTGTGATTCCCCGGTGTCACTCCCAGCTGCTTCCCGGATCACCCACAGCGACTTAGGTGGACCTGGCATTGGAGGTCTGTGCCTGTAGCAGAACTCATGAGTCTATCAAGCAGGACAAACCCTGCAGCACCCCGAAAAAGACGCCCGGCCCTTCCCACTGACTTCTGCATCCCGGAAGTCCTGCAAAGGTTTGTGTTTTATCCCCTCTGTCAGGATTCACTAGGGAAATGTGGATTTTTGCAAATGTGCTCACTTGTCTGGATTATCTGAAAGGACATTGGAAGGCAATTTTTCAGGCTGTCGGATGCTTTTTCCCTAATTTCTCTGAGGATGCCCTTTGCTCTCGCACCAGTAGGATCCCCTAAACCATGCTTAGCTATTTGTACCCCAGTGACATTTTTAAAGCAGGTTAATTTCTTTTAAAGCCAATTACTTCATTCTCTTAAAAATTGCTTTCTAAAATAGACCATTTTCACAAACAAAAATGTCAATACTAAAAACATTTGATGGGACAGGATGAATATCTCATGTGACTGTTCATAAAATATCATGAGAGTCCTTAAAAATTGTATGAGAGGAACATAACACAAAAGGTATGTCATCCAAGGAAGGATCCAGTGACTTCTGCACGCCCTTGGTGCTGGGATGGAGCTGGTCTATCCTGTTGCAGCCAGCGCTGTTGCACTCACTTCTATGATTCAGGCATTTTAAATACAAGACATTAGAGATAGAGCAGGAGATACGACAGGCACAACTATGATACCAGGGCTGGAGGAAGAAAAATGTGTGAGAGGGGAATCTGCAGAGCTCAATCTACCTGTGCCCACGAGAGGTGCGAGGCACCCAATTGCGCTCAGTGTACTTTTGTGGCAGAAAAATATGGGGTCTTTAATCAAGCAAGAAAAGCCTTACAAGAACAAATGGCTGGAAGGTGAAACTAGGCAAATTTGTATTAGGGAAAAGAGGGGTTCGATTTTTTAAGGCTGGGGCTGATGAGCCATTGGAACAAATTATTAGAGGCAGGGACGGGTCTGCTTTTGTTGGTATTTTCAGATAAATGAATACTTTTCTGGATGGTATCCCTTGGCCAACCACAGCTTGTTATGCTTTGTCGGTGTGGCTGGACGTGATCCATAAAGGAATTACATCTTTTCTGTGGTTATTTATGACCCTAGGTACGGCACATCTACATGGGCAGGACATGGGGGTTTTTGTTTCTTTTTGAAGACCGCACGATCCTGCCGCTTACTTTTGAATTACCAGGGCTGAAGGGGTTAATCGTTCCTCTGTGACAGAGGAATAATTTTGAGTGTCGGTCATGCAAACACACTGGGCTTAGGAGAATGAACTATCCAAAACTGTCAGGGTATGAATAGAGTTATCATATGAATGGGCTTGCCCCTGGAGATAGAGGCAGCACCGAAGGCAGCCAGAGAGGCAGGCAGGACCCGACCGAAACAAAGAGCGGAGGTGTAAGGATGTCTGGACGAAAGGAGCGGTCTCCGGACCCTCGCCTGCTGGGACCCGAGCGCCGACCCCAGTGGGATGTAGGACAAGCCGCTCTCCTTCCCTCCCTGAGATGTTGAGCATCTTTTGGGGCTGGGGTTCGTTGGTTTTGTTTGTTTTGGTTTCGGTTTTGTTTGTTTTGTTTTTGTTTTTCATTTATGTAAAATACTTTTCTAATCATTTCTCAGCAATCGAAAAAAATAGGGAATTTCTTTGTGCCTGCAGGAATTCATTGGGGAGTTCAGTTGTACTTAAATTTGGATTCGTCAGATCTATTTCCACCATCACCAGAATGGGTGCCCATTTATTTTCACTGTAAATGTTTATTTATGTATTGTAGAAATGTATTTACATATTTTACATTTGTTTATTTACATATTTCAGGAATTTCTCTCACAATTTGAGGAAACAGGAATTACAGGAAAATGGAAAAAAGATCACAGAGTAGGTGCATTTTGTGCACCTTTGTGCTATTTTTCTGCAAATTTTTGGGTTTGATTTTCCAGAAGTTTTGTAAGACGAGAAGGATGGAAATAAGATTAGAAACATATACTCATAAGCCTACCTAAAAATCATGCAAGTATTTGCTTTATCTCAGCGCTTTGGGAGCAATCAAAAAATTACACTTCCCAAAAATGTTGTGGGGTTTTTGTGTTGTTTTTTTTTTATATTTTATTTTTTTGCAACTCCCTGTTTTAAACTAATGCTTCTCTATCACCAGAAATCTGTATACCTAAAATCTCATTTCCTATTCTTAGGAAGGAACACGGCATCATCACAGCTTTTTTACAACTGAAAAAGCTGTTTCCTCTCCCTTTCAGAGCTTCGCTTCTCCCGCAGCCCCAACTTCAGCGTTGCTGCAGAAGGGGTAGAAAAGTAGCATTGAATAAACATGCAGATCAGTTTTTACCTCTTTTTCTGTTTGAGCAGGGGGGCAATTAATGAGATTACTCCTGAGAGATTAGCGAGGGAGATTTCCACAAGCCCTTCCTCTGGTCCCTGTTGCAGCAGCGCAGCAAGCTGCTGGGTTTTTCCAGGGATCCTACCGGTCTCCTGCGCCCCATCTCTGTTGTGTGGATAAACAAAACATCTCCACCACCCGCTCCGTGGTGCAGGAAAAAGGCAAACATCCCTGTGTCGTTAGCTTTGCATCCTCCCCAGTACATCACCTTATCTTGGTCGCCTGCTGTTTGCCTTGACCATCCTTACGTGCCCTGAAACGACGGAGGAGATGTCCATGAGTCCTCCTTCCCTCCTGCACCACGTTCCCCACCAAGGTACCATGCAAGCTCACCCACGGGCCATGGGGCCCACGCTTTGATGGGGAGGAAGGTTACCCACCTCAGGGAAGAAGGGCAGAGCTGAGCCGGAGGCGTCATCTGGGAGGTAGCAGACACCAACAGCAGCATTTGAAATGCCATTTTCTGGCAGGAAATACAATTTTGTCACCCCGTGCCCAAGCCCCAGACGTTGTGATTTCCGCTCATTTGATATTTTTTCAATACAACAAAGATATTTCATATTCTATTATTTAACTTCAATTCATGCTGTCATAAAATATCCACTTTAATATTTTTACCTATGCGACTTGGTGTGTAATAGTGTAGACATTTTAGTCTATCACACGATCTTCATATTATTGAAATTAACTTTTCTACCTCCTTGCTCTAAAGCAATTTAACAATTTTATACAAAATTTTTTCAGTGCTCCAAATGAAAATCTTCCACATCCTGCAGTTTTTCATCCTTCTAGAAAAAAATCTGAGTTTTGGCTTTCACTGCATCTTGCAATGGCTGCCGCACTGAAATGTGGGGATTTCCTATGGAATGGCAATTCCATTTTCCTCCCATTTCAAGGGCACTCGCTGCACACGAGACTAGAAAGAGTGAAAAATAAAAGCTCAAAACTTCTTTGAGCGCATGTTTCAGGAAAGGGAAAGGCACTGGGAACCCTTGGAAGGGGAAGAAAGTCAAACTGAAGCCATTTCTTTGGGTTAATACATGTCTTTATACACCAACCGCCTCCCAATACGCACACGCAAAGCGCAGCACACATCGGCCTTCAATTTGCTTCACAGCCGTAATTTTCTACCGCGCAGCTCTTACACGAGCGTTGGCTTTGCTAGGTAGCAGAGAGGCACGGCAAGAAGCAAACCCTGGCTGTGGCAGCAGGCAGAGGTCATGCCCAGCAGTAGCGGGCACCTTTGTGCACCAGGCTATACCCTCACACTGTGCCCACACGTGCCACACGCCGTAGAGATGGGCTAGGGTAGCCCAGCACAGCTGGAGCACGGGAGACACTGGGGCTGTGCTGCGCTTGGCGGCATCTCTCCACGTTTCTATTCCCGTCCCCATCCCTCTCAAGGAACGGTGCCGCCCTGGCATGGATGCTGCCAACAGCCCATCCCAGCACCCTGAGATGCCGGGTGCTGGCAGGAGCCTGCAGCCGCAGCCCTGGCTCCACTGCCGATATCGCGGGGCCCAGTTGTCACCAAGCTGCCCTGTGCCACCGCAAAGCAGTGCCCCATTACCCGCACAGACATGAGCGGCCTTGGGGGTGTCAGACAGAGCACCACCTGCTTTTTGCAAGGCCCCACACTTTGTCCTGATGCCACCCAGCACCTTCTGCCCAATCTAATCCAGTTCTAGCTCTCTTGGTCTTCCCCAGAGCCTGACTCATCCCCAGCACTCATCCCCCTGATCAAGGCTGTTATTGAACCAAACTTTCCTTTCCGGAAAGTCTTGTGGGAAACCCAGGCCTTTTCCAGCCAGGGTCAGGCAGGCAGAAGTCGAGGGCCTAGCTGTCTTTACACATGCCATAGAACCCACCCCATAAGCCAGCGAAGTTCTTTGCAGAGGACAGCAAAGAGGCCCCAGCCTCGCTTCTCTGTGTCCAGGGTAGACTCGAGTTCGGTCAGGGATGTTTGGCCCTGCAGACCTTCAGCGCCAGGAGCCCAGGGCAGCACAGGCAGGGTCCTGCACTGCACTCTGCCGAGGGCTGGGTTACAGGGCAGTTACTGCACCATGGAGTGGAAGATGAGCAAGGGTTGAGAGTGTCAGCATGTGAGGGTCCCAACCTGCAACCGCACAGCCCACCTGCAGCAGTGGGAGCCCAGTGCATCCCCCAGCAAGGAAAGTCAGTGGGGAAAGGAGCAGGAGGAGTTCCAGGAAGTGGGCAGCTGGCAGAAAACAGAATTAGGGTCTGGAAA
This sequence comes from Baryphthengus martii, assembly GCA_013396935.1. Lineage (NCBI taxonomy): Eukaryota > Metazoa > Chordata > Aves > Coraciiformes > Momotidae > Baryphthengus > Baryphthengus martii. The sequence goes on along the minus strand of VWZK01005010.1, from coordinate 91,864 downwards.
TAGCTGGAAATGGATAATACAGGTGAGGAAGAAAGGCTGGGTGGGAGGCAATATGCGGATAGGTGTTGGAAGATGGCAATAGGCACAAGTACCGAGCCTGGCGGAATGCTACAAAATGCACAAGACATCTCAGCACTAGCCCATGGGCCTCAGCGTGCTAGAAGCCTGGCAGGGACCCAGGGGCAGAAGGGTAGGATGCCACTGCAACCACCAGCTAGGGACACCGGCACTGGGGCTCGCTGCAGAGGGCTGTGCCGTGTTGGCCGTGCTGGCCGTGGCTCTCAGGCATAGCAGAAGGGAGGAAGGATGCTGCTGCCGGTGCCAAGGACACACTTGGGAGCAGGAACGGCAGATCTCCGGGTGATGAAGATCAGCAGACCTGGGAAGCAGCCATGCTGCCGCTGCCAGTGCGGAAGGAGGCAGGCGAGCGGGTGGGTGGCAAATAGCGGGAGCCGCGCTGCTGAAACCGAAGGGGGCCCGAGATGCCGGAGCAGGGTTGCACTACTGACAAGAGCCGAGGATGAGTGCAGCCGGCAGCAGGGTAGAGTGGCCGGGCAGAAGGAGCAGGCCTGACATGGCTGACACCAAGATGTCGGGAGATGATCCCTGACTGCATCCTTGCTTTCCACTTCGGAAGTTTCCAGCCCTTTCCCTCGTGACAAGTTTCCTACCCGAGTGCTCTTCCAGCTCCCTTCATCCTCTGCACGCCTTCGTGCGCTCACCCGCTCGCCCCGTTGCAGCCCACGCTGCCTGGCCGGCATGCACGGCCCCGTGCAGCTGCCAGCTCTGGTGATGGGGATCGCCATGGCTGAGCTGGTGCCTGTGTCCCCATCCCCTCTGCAGCCACCCCTGCACGCTGCAGCAGAACCCTTGCAGGAGAGGCTGGGCAGAGCTGGCAGACGTTACTGCAGAAATCAAGTCCACCAGCCCAGCTCAGAAGTTTAGCCTCTGGTGCAAAAGCTCCAGGATCAGCAAACTCATGCAGGCAGGAAACCAGAGCTGTCCTTCCCTGGGAGGAAGGAGAAGCTAAGCCCATCAGAATGAACAAGCCCATGCGGACGCATCCAAATAGCCGCGGAGATCCTGCAGGTCCCCCCAACACTGACCCATCACGCCAGGGCCACCCCAATTCCTACCTTCACTGGTGGTGGCAGAGAGGCAGACAGCCAAAGCGATGATGATGGAGAACGAGGATGTCAGATGCCCCTGTGCCCGTGCCATGGTTTGAGGGGGACACCAGGCACGGGACAGGGCCACCTTGTTCGTCCCAGCACCTCTGTGAGTGAGCGCCTGGAGCTACGGCGCACGCCGGCTAATGCAAAGGCACTTTGCGCACATTGCTCGCATCCACACAGGCGAGAGGCTCGGCAGGGAGGGAGCTGCCTGCCTGTCACCGCTCACAAGCCAATGGGCTGGGTGGGCTCTGCAGCGAGCCCCCCTTCCCACACCACACGCGCACACTGTACCCAGCCCGAGCATCCGGACAGTGGGTTCCCACTCCCCACTGCCATCCGTCCACCCATCCGTCTGTCCGTCCGTCCGTCCGTCCGTCCATCCATCCTCCCTCCCTCGTGGTGCTCGAGCAGCCCCCGCTGCTCAGCCATCCCTCTTCACTGCTCTTGTCCGGATGCTGGGAGAGCCAAACTTGCAGTCTGAGCCATGGTCTGGCAGGGATCTCTGCACTCAGTCGGGGTCAGGAGTGAAGGGAATGGGGTTGCCTTTCAGTCCTGCAGTGCATAGAGAGGAAAACCCCTGGAACACGCTCCCCTTGCATGTCTGGGACAGGGGGAAGACAGGCAGAACACCCCCTCTCAATGCTTTTCAACCTACACACTAATGGGATGGGACACTCCGCTCACCCTTGAGCTGGGGCAGCAGGAGCAGGAGAAAACACAGTCACAGCTGACAACACCCAGCCTGTTTACAGCCTGAGAGAGGGTCAACCTCTTCAAAAGCGGAGTTTAGGAGGACACGGCAGCTGTCCCAGGGTGGGTAAGGCCAGATGCTGGACAAGGGTGCCCTGTGACAGGGGTCTGGGCTGCCTCGGCAGCACAGCGAACGCTCCCTACAGCCCTGTCGAGGAAGCCTCTGCACCTCCCTTGCTTGGAGCTGCTGGAATTGCCGAGCTGGGTGAGTACCTTGCTCAGCATTAAACTCGGCATCTGTCAACAGACCCCCTACAGCGGCCACGACTGTTTCCCCATCTTAATGCTGAACAATCACTAATAACTGCCCATGGCAAGCGCAGATGCTAACTCCCACCTACGCTGTGTGTGGTGGGGCTATTCACTCTTCCCTGACTTCATGGCCAGGGGACTGATGTGTGATTGCAGCCCACCCCTGCTTCCAGCGACTCACCCCAGGAAAAAGCACATGAGGGAGGACAGGCAGCTCTCTCTATGACTGTCAAGCTATTCCTTGGATAAAGCTCACCTCAGACTTGCTCAGTGGGCTTCAGAGTGGGGAAGGTGTGTTGCATGACCTTCATCCCATCCTGGATCTCAGTGTGTTCCCTGGAGTTGCTGCACTCCATGCTGGCACTCCCTATGTCACTGCCAGCATCTTCCTGCGTGCTGGGATGAGGGGCCCCCTGCTCATCTCACCTCACATGGTGGAAACAATTTCCCATTCAGAACGGATGACGATTGTGCCTGCAGGGACACGTCTGCATCACTCAACACCGGGACCTGGGAATGGCCCAGGGCATCAGATCCCTACAGGTTTTTTGCTTTGCCTGTCTGGGAAGCTCTCTGTCCAGGGACAGTGCTGGAGAGATCCTGTCATCAGCAGTATCACAGGATGGACTTGCAGAGTGGCTCAGGAAGGGACATAGCCGTGCCTCGGGGAGGACTCCAGCAGTTCCCAAGGCAGCTGGCACAGGCTGAGTGGTGCTGTCAGGACAAGGGTGCAGCTAAGCAGTGAACCTTGGAGCAAAGTGGTCAGGGCTGATGGTTTCCTGAAGCACCAAGCCAGCAGGATGATGGTTGCACCACTGCAGCTCGTTGGAGAGCTGATTTTCCACCAGCTATCGCATGGCTACTCCAGCCCAGCAATCTCCCTGTGTTGAAAGGGCTTTGCACAGTTCTGGATCCCCCAGCTCTGTCACTCGGTGCCTGAGCAGAGCCAGGAATGCCAGAGGGACACCATCCACATTGTTTCCATCTCAGTCACAAGCTCTGGAAATGAATGTCTGGGGAAGCATAAGGCAGTTTTGGCCTTACAGTACTGTGATGCCCGCTCCCAGTGTGATGTTTTAACACAGACGGTTAACCCTGGAGACCTTCAGCACAAACGAGGCCCCTATGCAGGCTCTCCAGTCCTCTGGTGCCATCCCAGCCCTGCATGTCCCAGGAATGCAGGTCCTCCAGGTCTTGCAGAGGTGCCCAGGATTACCAGATATTGCACCTCCTCACGACTTTCAGTTTCACCATGATCTGGGATTCTAGAGAAGCCGTGGTGGTTGGGCACTGTTGCAGAGTGCAAAGCAGCTTTATGGGAGCCAGGCCACAGTGACTCCGGAATAATGTGCCCTAAACCCCTGCCAGGGAATAGGATGCCTCTTAAATACACTGCCAGCTTTGGGGAGAGAGGCTGATGTGTACTGAGGTGCCCACACGCAGTGGTGGGTGCAGCAGGGTGCTAAAGGCTTGGTGGCAGACTGTGCTGGCTCAGCATGAAGCGGGTACTGTAACGCAGTGCACACGTGGTGAGCACCGAAGGTGTGTGGGGTTAGGGGCAGACATCCTGATTTCACTGGACACTTGGTTGTGTGGTCAGGATGTGCTTCGTGTGCATAATTAGTGCATGTGCACTGTTGGGAGTGTGTGAGCTGGTGCAGGATGCAGAAAGAGCCTGGGAGGCTCCTGTCTGGAAATGCTGAACCTTTCCATACCAGGACTCACCTGCAGCTGCTGACACGTCACAGGGCATCGCAGGACACCCAGGAATCAGACACATGAAGGGCATCAGTCCAGGATCCCCAGCCTTTCTCCCCACCTGCATACCTCCTCAGTCTCCCGATCTCTCCCTGACCTGAGCTGGATGGGGTACGACACCTCCCTGCTGGCTGCCTCCCCCTTCTTCCTGCGTGCTGCTGCCTGCACTCCTCCGTCAGTCTCTTGCCGTTGCCACATCCCTCAGACATGGTCCCACACCTGGCTGTCACGGAGATGGGGAGGATATTTATAGATGCTGCAGAGAGCAGCAAGCAAAGCTCAGACAGGGAGAATCACCGAAAGAGGGGAACCAAGCCCAGCTATACCCTGTTTTATCACGACCCAGGTCATTGTGCTCTTACTAGGGAGACCACAGTCTCCTTGCTAACTCTGCAGCTCAGGCCTGAGTGGCTCTTGCTCTTTTCACCTGGCTTTGCACCCAGGGATTGCCTATTGCAGCCCTGCAAGAGCAAATCTGTGCCCGGGCTAGTGGGGAGAGCAGCCCTGCCTGCCCACAGTGTCCCTGCTTCTCCTGGGTCGGGAACATACTGATGCTTTGCCTCCGAGTCAGGGCTGATGCAGCAGCACTAGTGGCCGTCATTAAGGAATGGCATCATCTCCAGAATCCATGCTGTTCTGTGCCGCGCCACCAGCAGACCCAGTACCCCCTCTCCAGCCCCTGCAGAGAAGGGGATGCTCAGGGCAGGGACCAGAGCCGTGCTGCATGTCTCTGTAACCTCCTGACACCTGTCCATCTGTCTGTGTCCTGCTGTACATCTCTGCCAGGAGGAGAAGTGCCAAGAGATGATGGGGCGTGGTGCTCTCTCCCAAGCCCAATGTACATTCCTGTCCCACTCGCAAGGTGTCTGTGGGAAGAAGATGAGCCGAGTGGATCCCCAAGCACAGAAGTCTGAGATCCTCCTGGCAAAGCAGTGCTCTTCTGTGGGTGGGGGGATGGGAGTCTTGAGGGGGCTTTCACTACACAAAAGGCCAACTGCAAAACCCCCTCCATCTCGTGCATAGGAAACAGCCCTGAATCCAAGGATCTTTCAAAACTGGGATTAAACTAGTTGGACCTCTGCCTTCCCCCCATGCCCTGAGTCCTCTGCCCTGGTCTCCCCAGTACAGCCCTGGGGGTAGCAGGCTAGGAGGGGGTTGTTGGGCCCATTCAGGTGGTACATCCCTTCTCTGCACTTTCACGTGGCTGTGGCACCCACCAGAAAAACTCACATTTGGTGCCCCAGACTGAACTGTTAGCAGTAATTCCCAGTGAACTTCCGTGTGCCTGACGAACAATGCATGTGAACAGCCCTTTAAATTGACAATGGTGACAAACATGGTGACAAGTTATCTGCATTGGTACAACAATTCATCTGGAGCAACCCCGAGATGTAATTCCTCATGCTGTACCAGGGCTGGGATAGACTGTTCGGCAGCGAGTTCAAGCATCACAGGCACCACATGTCACCTCCTCCCTGCCTCCTTCGCAGCCTGGAGTGGGCTCTTTTCCTTCTCCAGCACTCTAACGTTTTTCTTTTCCTAATATTGGGCCGCTTTTCTGGCAAGGTGCCTACCCTGAGGAGTAGGCAGAGTGATACCTTCCCTGCTTGCCCCAGAACTCCCTGGCACTCACCAGTATCCCCATCACCATCTGGATTCTTCCCCAGTGGAACATCCATCAAGCCAGCATCAAGCCAACACCTTTTACAAGGTGCCGTGGCCAAACATCTCACCTAGGCCTTCACCACAGCCAGGTGGAGGATGCTGCTTCACTCCTTGTTACTGCAGGCACGGACACAGGTTCTTCCCTCAATGCCAGTGGAGAGGGTCAGCCCTTGGCATCAGTCATGATGAGGTATGACTGTGGGAGGCCCTCGGCTTGCTGAGCAATCAGCACCCAATTAATTTAGGTCAAGGCTGGGGAGGCCTGGCATGCCTTTCTTCCTTGTCGTTATCAGAAATGCTGTGTATTAATATCCTTTATATTAAAAAAAATAATCTTATCATAATTTTTCCTCATTGAAGTCAATGGTTTGGAATTGGAATTGAGACAAACAGAAGCCAGGAGCACCGGCTGCAGAAGGGGAGAGTTTAAGAAAGGCCTTTTGGTAATATCCATCGTTCCCTTATCAGTGAGGATATTAAACGTATTGAAATGCTAAGCAGCTCTTTAATGGCTGTCTCTGATTTTCATTAAACAAGTAAGGGATGAGCAGAAGGGAAGGGGATGCAGCACTGTTCTCTCTAAGAAATTCTGATTGCTGGATATTAATGGCATTAATGTTCTTTTATCCAAGAGCACCGGGGTTGTGCTCGTCTTGCGTATTTTCTGTCTTGCTGAAGTGGAACTAAGTCTCTGCTCCCTAAGGTGGGTGCACAGTTTCTGTAAAGCTGTTAAGGACCAGGGTTGTGTGGAGATGCAAAGCAAGAGTCTCCCAGAGACCAGCGTCTCCAAGTCCCACCACAAGCTTGCTGCCCAGAAGGAGCCATAAGGTCATGCCTTAACAGTGCAGCCTGATCCTGAGAAGAAGAGGGGATGAGCAGTCAGAAGTTTCACTCAAGTGGAATCACTACTATAGCCCCAGGCCCAGTCTGGAAGCACCGCCTTTGAGCCTGGCAATAGCACAGTGCTGATCTCCAGGGATGGTGAGGGATGGGCTGCCCCTTTGAAATGGTTATGGCAGCGAGCCCAAGAGATGCCCAGGTATCTCCAGGCTCTGGAAAAAATGCTTCTGTGAGTTATCTGAAAGGAGGTCTGGGGGACGCCTCTGCCCATCTCTCCGTCTATAATGATCTCAGGAATCATCCCTCAGCTTCCCAAATTGTTATGGAGAGCATTGGAGGAAAACCATCACAGCACATCATGTCAATAGCATGAGCACGCAGCGGGGCTGGGGCCACACAGGGTCCACAGCAGAGGCTTTAGGATGCTCTGCAGGGGCTCTCAAGCCTGGTTGTAGTGCTGGGCTGTCCAGCTGAACACTTGTAGGAGCTCCAGCCCACTCTTGCAGCTTTGACACCCAGACAAGGCTGTATTAGCCTTTACATTTCTCTGCAGATAGCCCAAACAAGGATGCTTTGCTGGCTGAAGAAGCAGAGATGCAACACAGTTAAGCCCAAGCGCTTCAAACACATATCAGGAAGCAAACTCCATGAATCAGGGGCTAAAATGGCACAAGAGCCACAAACAGACCTCATCGTTCTTAAGATCTCTCCTTTGCCTTCCAGTTTCTAACCTTGGCATGCATGTGGCTCCATTCTGCAGGTCACAGAGGCCAAGGATTTTGCTGTTATTACCATGTGCCTCCAGGAGCTGGGGCTTGAAAGCATCCAAAAAATAACACAAGGCTGCCCACGGTGTTGTGAGAGACACCAACTGGGGAGGAAGGTAGTTGACTGGCTGAAGTCGCCCCTCCCCATCCAGCATACGTGCCTTTGGAAAAGAAAGAGACACAGGGACAGCCCTGGAGCTCTCTTGGGAAAGGCTGGTACAAACAAACAGAAATTAGCTGGAGCTAATAAAACGGGGGCCACCACTAGCCCAAGCATCACTGTGTGTGTTTAATCCTAGTGTTCAGAGCACAGAAGTCCTGATATTGCCAAAGGGAATGGCTTTGTGGGCTAAGCAGGTGGTTTGAAACACTTAGACTTTGGGAAAACACAGGAGCCCTGCAGGACAGCTGAGCCTATCCTTCTACCTCATGGGACTCTGGCATCATCCTGCTCTTGGATATCCCTTGCCTTTCCTGAATCCAGCTTGTGCTTCTTTCCTCACAGTTTATTCCACAGCTTTTTTTTCTCTCCCCTCTGTTCTTGCCCTTTTCTTTCTTGTGCAAGGCTTGTTCTCAACTGTTTCCAAGGCTTTATCCCACATGAACAGATGAACTGCTTCGTGTCTGTCAGATGGTGGTGGCAGCTCGGTCCCCATCCCCTGCCACCCACCACCGCCTCCTCTATTTCCACAGATGGTCACTGCTTTGCTCCCTGATACCAGCTTCATCTTTACCCTGCCTGCACCATCAGGATTCTCCAGTAGCAATGAGTCAAGTGCTGTCCAAGGCACCCAAAATCCCCATTGGTCATGCTATGGGATACAAATCCTCCATAGATTCAGAGGGGGCACTTCCACAGTTGTTTCCTCTTGCAGTTCCCAAACCAAAAGTCAACCCTGTCTCTGGATACTGGCAATGAGATCAAAAGTAAAGCAGGACAGCTCACACTGGCCACCTCCAGAGTTCTACAGACTACCTTGGAAGTGCATTACAGCAAATGTTAACACCTTCTAGCATCCCCAGCCTCTGTCCTCCCAAGCTAAAGATCTTTGCTTGACCCTGAACTGCATATCCACAAGACGGGCAGAAAAAGTGCACTGGTAGCTGCCCAAACTGCCAGCTTTATTTCAAGCACATTGTTTCTGCTGGAAGTGGAAATCTGAAAGAGACTTAATTATAGAGTTGGGCAGCCACAGACATAATCCTTTTGAAAGCTTACAATGAGACACTTTCCAAAATTAATTTTGAAGCTGAAAAAAACCTAAACAAAGCTCCATTTAAAATGAAGTGAGTGATCAGGGAACAGCAGTGAAACAAATAGAAGCACCCATTCACAGCCACTTCAGAGCTCAGCCAAGGTTGCCCCTTTGCAGAGAGAGGCACTGGTCAGTCACAAGCTGCCAGCACATCAGCCTCCCTGACAGTGGTACCCGGGTCCCGCTCACCTGGGCTATGCTTTCACAGAGCTAGGCTCTATCTTTACTATTTAGCACCTTAGGAAATTTGAGAACATACCACCAGCGTGCAAAAGTGGGGCTGGCAATAGCATAGGACAGTCCCAGGTCAATATCTTCTCCAGTTTCGGTTGTACATCCCAGGATCCCGAGCTGCAGTTTCAAGCTTAATATTTGTTTTTTCCGATGGTGAAGTCCAGCTGTAGCAGGTACTGTGCCACCAGCTGGAACTATTTGTTACCCAGCATAGGTCTCTGTGCACACAGTTTGGAGGCTGCCTCCTGCCCAGGACCTGTGCTTCTTCGTGTGGGAGGTTGGATGTAGGACTATTTAGGAAGAACTGGAGCTACTCACCCAGCACTGACTATGATACGAAGTTGGTTACCTTGGGTGACCTTGTAGAATTGCAGCCTAATTTCTTCAAACATCCACCTCCCCACCTTATTTCACTGAGATTTAACTCCCTGTGGAGTCTGAGGGGTCAGTGAAAAGCCTTTCATCAGTTCAAGGGTCAGCAGAAGATGAACAAACAAATGGAAATTTTCTGAAGAGCATATATTTAATTAATACCTGTCTCAGGAACTCATTAACAGATTCACTTGGAAATTGTCAGGAATATGATCTCTGTTTCAAGGGTAGGTGGCAAAGAGTCAGAGAGGACACGTTATGTGTTCCACATGGAGAGAAGGACTCAGATCTGGGAACCACATGGAGGCAAAAACCAGCCTTTGTCTGGGAGCTGGGTCATCCCTGCAGGAAGGACCATGTGTGACCACGCTGTCACTGTGGCTGGAGGTAGAGGAGAAGTCACATCTCTCTTCCAGAGCCTCGCTTGCTCAGGGTCAGCAGGAGGCTTTTTGCTGCTCCCAAAGGTCAGTACAAGTAAGTCCAAGCTGCACAGAGGAGGAAGGAGCTGCTCAACACAGTCACTGCACATTAGAGAAGCCAGGGCTGGCAGTGTGCAGGAACACCGGGCAGCTCTGGCTGCCAGCCCACAGCCTCTTAACAGCTAAACCAGCCATGATGCTGCTATGTCATCTCACAGCTCTGAGTTTTGAACTCAAATTTGCCCCTGGATAGCCTTAAAGGGCTTGACCAAAATGTCTTATCCTGCTACCTGCTCATCTGAAGACAGTAGCATCAGCAGGCAGGTCAGGAGCAAGACAGGCAGATCAGGAGTAAGAGGTCATGTAACAGATTCTGGCATGACTTTCCCCATGCCATATTTTCAAACATCATGAGATTTACCTAGCCCCCAGCATGGGTGATTTTAATTTGTCCTCTGGTTTGGGAAATCCAGGCTAAATTGAAGTCAAGTGGTTTCAGAAGGAAGCTTCATCAAACCCCAGATATTACACGGCCTGAGACAAGTGCTCAGGAATTGGCAGGACAGCCAGGTCATATTTCTCTTGCTCTGGCTGACATCAAGCCGTCTCTAATTTTCATATATATTTAGTTTTTCCTATTCTGTCTTTGGAATCAGTCTCTCCATACGATAAAATAAGAAGAGGCCCTGGAGGAGATAATTTAATCACTCCAGGTTCTCCATGGGTTGTTCTTTCCTATACTCCGTCCAGAGAACATTGCAGTAAAGCTCCTCACCCATTGCTAGCAGCCCCCACATTTGCCCTGTTGTGTTGTCTGAGGTCACATGGGGCACCAGGCACTGACAAGAGACCATCCAAGGCTTTGATTTGCCTGCAAGGCAAGACACTTTTTCTTGCTTGGTCATCTCAGCTCACCAATGCACCACCCCTAGGACTATATATTCTTTCCAAACTATCTTTAGAAATACTTCTCAACAAGTTAGTCATTCTCTTTCATAACAGTGTGGCTGGGATCTCAAGATGCCCTGGGAGACTATTTAGGCAGTAGGTTCCCTTTGAAAGCAGTTCTTCTGCAAGTTGCACTTGTCCTGACCATGCCACCCCCTGAGGGTCCCTCATGCCAGTCTAGCCACTGAGATATTTGTGGTAGACTCCATGCCCCTTGTTCCTCTCATCTGGCCACTCAGGAGTACATCCTCTAACATCTTCTACTCCTTTCATCCTCTAGTTACACCACTTGGGTCATGGGACACTTAACTGGGTGATGATGTTAGCAGAAATAGGTTCTTATCTGGTCAGAAGTACACTCAGGTGATGTTCACATGTAGCAGAGAGAAGTGTCTTCGCAGTTAGAGGTGGCTCCTTCTGTAGAGATACTTTCTGGCTTGGTCTCAAATACACTTATTCAAAGTAAAGCAAGTTGTCTTGCCCTGGAGATTTAGAGTTCATTTGCTGTCTGCTGCAACACTGTCCTTTGAAGAAATCACCTGAGCTAATAGCACAGGCACCTCCTTCTTTATCCTTCCTATATATCTGCTGGTGCTTGCAAACTCCTGCATTTGTTGCCTCTCCTCAATACGCAGGATGCTTTGCTTTCGCCTCTTATCGTGGTACATGCAGCATCCAGGTGCTGTGCTGGCTTCATTCCTGCTTTCAGATCTGCTCTCATCTCTGCCACGGGTCACTCTGGTGGTGTCAAAGTGTTTCCAACCGTGTCTATGAAGGCTGCGCGCTAGTCACCCTTCAAAGCCATCACTCTGGACAGGGTGACTTCTGCTACCTGGCAAATTCTAATTGCGCTGGCTGGAGTTAGCTCTGCTACCAGACCTGTCTTGCTGCAGCTGCCTCTCTCACAGTCACCTGTTCTCCGGTCACAAATCAGTCACGAGCTCTTCTGAGATTTCTCTTTCTTTCAATCCTCTCTGATTAAACCATGTCTTTTATATGTTCCATTTTTTTTTCCATGGTGTTCCTATGTGCCTCGGATTTCCGTGCTGCACTTCTGTAATTAGCTTCCTCAGCATCAGTCAACTGAAAGCTACCCGAGAAATCAAATGCTTCAAAATCAGCCGGTGTCAAAAGTAAGGCTACTGCCTTGCCACCTTCCTTTTTACTGCAATCTATTGCTTACAGTGACCATCAGAAAAGCTGCTTGAAGCTCCTTCACCATGCTGGAAAAGTCCATCTCCAGAGAAGCTCTAGCATCCTCCCATGGACTAGTCTGCACCCAAGAAACCGGAGGAGCAGGACAAGAGGAGAAATACTCCTGTTATATAGCAGCACAAGCAACCAGAAAACTCACCTGTGGTATGGGACAGAAGCACCACACCTCCCTCTTGCCAAGAGGATTAAAAACCAACCTTTGCCTCTCCAGATTATGCCCCAGCCTATGGCAGATATTTTTCCCTGGATGCATGGCTGGACACCCCTTGATCAGTGTTAGCGACATACAGATGTGGGCCCTGAATGCAGAGCCTCTTGCAGCAGATCGGCCTCCCACAAGGACTAGAAAGACAGATTTTGCCCCAGTGATGTCCCTGAGAGGTCAGTCTTGGAGATCAGATTCAGAAGATGGCTCTGGAGTTGGGATCATACCTGAGAGGTGTGCCTCAACCTTAGAGAGAGTGGACATTTTGGCTCCTTAGTTTTTCCTAATCTCCAGAAGACTCCAGTCTATCTCAGTGTTACATCACATGTCTTGGACTGGGAAGGTGGATTACACCAAGTAGGCAGGTTTTGTGGTGCCAAAATACCACTAAAGGTGGCTGAGGCACTTCAAAGTGAGGTGTAATAGGCTCTAACCAGCCAAGTGAAAAATTATATCTCTGCTTATTTGGGAAGCTCAGTCTTTCATGGCAGAGCATCTGTAACTTGAACAAGGCTGAGGATTTCCAGATCATTTTTCTCCTCTACCCAAAAGAAAATGCTGCTGCTCTAAATTAAATAAGCTATTTTAATACAGTGATTAAAGATCTAAGTGCACCGAAGAGAAGGACACAGGACAGAGAGGACAGGACTGCCTTGCACAGCAATGGAGACCTGAGTTCTGTTGTCTCCTTTGCTTGTAGGATTACACCCTAAGTCTTGTCTTGCCTTAAAGTCCTGGCAAGTAGATGTCCTGGCTGGGCTACCATCTCTCAAGTTCTTCCACATACATATTAAATGAAACGCCCTTGCCCTGCTCTTGTCTGACCCATGGGGTTGGAAAATCATTTTATATATTCCAGGGATTTTGCAAGTACTTCACACGTAGCAGAAGAGAGGAGCTGAGGACAGCCTATGTCCAGGAGTGGCAGGTGTCCTAAAGCCTGGGCTCCAGCCCGGCGCAGTGGAAATTTGGTTAGGGTCTCCCATGCAGGAGTCAGCCTCCTGAATGGTCGTGCTTGAGGAGATAGGTCCTAAACCTAAACAGGAACATTTCTCCTGTCTAAATCATTTAGTGAGTGTGGATAAGATGTACACATCATCAAGGAAAAGGCTCGGAAATCAGTGGGTGAGGTCAAGGACTGGATCAGGAATGATCTGCAGGGGCCTGATGGATCCACTGATCACATCTTCTTCCCTCCAGCAGAACAAATGCCAGCATCCTGCCCTGCTATCCACCCAGCACTGCAGTGGTTGTTACTGTGCCTAGGAACAGCACCAGAAAGCAAATAGCTTTAGAATGAAGGCAGAATTGTGATTTGGAATCAGGACGAATATTCCTGTAGCTCTGGGATTATCTTCAACCTGTCCCACTTTGGCACATATCTGTTGACCTTCCCACAAAAGCATTCCTTGCTCTGACAGGCAGAGGGGAGCAAAGACAGGGGCTGCTGGGGGTCTTTGGAGACACTCTTCCAGCTTTTCTCAGCATCCAGAAAAGCAGAGCAGTATTGCCACAGCTCAGGGCAAAGTGTTTCCACAAACTTGAGGTCCCTAGTGAGCGGAGGAGGTGATGTTGGGAGGAGAAAGCTGCACATCAGGTGAGCTGACCTCACTGAGGGTTTGCTCAGTCTACCAAGGTGTGCCATGGGTGCTGAGCTCAGCTCGCAGCATCTCCATGGACTCAGCAATGTAGGGGTTGGAGGCCCAAGTGGGCAAGTGCTTCAAGCACGGCAGTGAGATGCCACAGCCCCTTCCACGCCCTCTTCCCCTAAAACAGGCTGTCAGACCTCCACTGGAGAAACTTGTCAAAAGCAGCAGGCTCCGGTGCAGGTCAGGATGACCAAGCCCTCCAGGAGTGGCCTGGTGGACAGGCACTGGCGTGGATATGTGGGCAGACCTCCTGGGGTGCATGCCGGCATCGTGCTGGGGCTGTCAACCAGCCTTTGCCAGCCCCATGGACAGGGAATGCCCACCCAGGGCTGTCAGCATCCCATCAAGCCCTGGCACGGGCTGGGGGTGATGGTGACGGCCCCATTTGGACGTGCCTGCACTTACTGAAAGACAAGCTCCATCCGGTCCCACAGAGGAGATGAGATGCTTTGCACAGAGGTGCCCGAGCACTGGGGATGCTCCTAACTCCATCCGTGATGGGATGGCAGCTGCATTCCGTTGCCCTCTCATTGTCCTTCACCTCCTCACATGCAGGTGCTGAAGATGTAGCTCAGCACCAATGCACCAATGAGTTTGTTCTGGGGTGTTGCTGGCTGCTCGCTCTGGAGCAGCCCAGGAGCTGGGAGGTCTTTGTGGGATGCTCCCTTGGAGATGACAGGTCTCCAGCTCAGGTTAGGGGGTAACTCATTTTGCTCTTTGCTGCTCACATGATAATTTATTCATTACTGGTTAACCAGTTTAGTCTGCCTAAGCCTGCTTCTATTTAGAAAACAAGGACCAAGCAGCCTTTCCTAGGTGGTCACTTTTCCTAAAGAAGCTTTTCCATTAGCGATACCCACTGCTAAGCAGAAAGGGAGCTGGCAGGACCACTGCCCTCCTGCAGTTCAGTGATGCTGTCCCAATAAGCCAGGGAGAGGGTGAGGGGAGCCCGGCTGATTCAGGGAAGCCATCAACAGGACTGTGCACTGTGTCCTAGGGATGCAGTGGAGGTGCTGCATTTTACAGCAGTGATGCGCAGCTGCTTTGGGATTTGCAGAGGAGGCTGAGACAGGCCCATCCCATCACCAACATGGTCGGTGGCTGATGCAAGTATGCCAGAGAGGTCCTGAGCCCCCGTGCCGGAGCAGCCAAGCTGGCATTGATGCAGCTGGCTGCTGCAACCAGAGCGGAGCCCAGCATCCCACCTTTGGATGGATGGGAGCACTTCCCTCCCTCTCCAGGAACAAGGAGCTGCCCCAGAGCAGTGACGCCCAGGGGCGATGCTAAGATGCGCTTCTTCTCCTCATCTCTGGTCCAGCTGGATGCAGCGGAGCAGCAGGGGGAGGGGGATGAGGACGAGCTGCCTGCTCCCGCCCCTGTGCAGGCCGCCCGCAGCTGCAGCTTCCTTGAGGCGGCTGCAGCACAGCCTGGCCCGGGGCAGCTGCGCAGAGCTGCTCCAGGGCTGCCCGGCCTCCCGCTGGGCACCCATCTTCAGCTCTTTGAAATACACATTAAAATACATGAGCCACACTCTCTGGCCAGGGCTCCCAGCACTGCATAATTGCTTCCTAAGTGCTTTCTAAATGCAAACTGCATGTCGTTCTTACCACCACTGCCACCTCCTCTGCACCCAGCCTTTGATCTTCTACATGTCATGACAACATTGCAATTACCCCATCAGTGGGATGCGGACACGGTCCCTTCTGGAAAGCACAGGGATGCGCTGGGCTGCAGAGTCCTGCCCTCCTGATCGATACATGTGAGGGGTTGACAAAAGTCCTCCGAGCTGCGTGTTGCCCAAGCCCCAGCCTGGCAGTGGATCCAGAAGAGCAGTTGGGAGTCACCAGAGAGGAGCACCGGTGCAGATCTCTTTGTTCAAAGAGATGTCGTGCAGCAGGCTGTGGCTGGCAGGCAAATGCAATACCTCCCCTTGCAGCGCTTGTTGCGTGAAACTTTCTGGGTGTGTGCTCTCCTTCCCCCGGCAAGGTGTCTGCAAAGTTTGTGGCCTTTAAAACTCAACCCTAGCTCCATACTTGTCCATCCTTTTCCTGTGGCCCCTGAGCCTTAGATGATACTGAAGGTCAAAAATAACTCACTTCACGCTGAAACCATCTTCTTTCTGATTTTTTGATTTTTGGAAAATACTGAGGGGGAGAAGAGGGAAAAAAAAAGAAAGGAAGAAAAAAAGAAATCCAGTACTATTCTGGATTGGTCTCAAATATTGATTGAAAAGCATTGTTTTGAAACCTAACAGAAAAACTGAACTCTGATCCACCCACCTCATCCTGGGGAGACACAGCTTTGAAGGCATCAGGCAGCGAGACTTCCCTGCAGCTGGCCCGAGCTCTCTGCGAGTGTTGCTCCTCAGTGCCAATGGGCTGTTGGTGGGGACTAGCCCCTTCACCATCCACAGCCACCCGGCCCCACTGCCTGCACCCCAACTGGGCCTTAGGGCAGGGAGGGTACTTTGCGGTGAGGCGAGACAACAAGGCAGTGTTGTTTAGTGGATCATGGCTAGGAAAACCCGAGGGGTTGCCATGGGAGTGCAGCAAGGAGGAGCAACCCTCAGGTCTTCTTGGTCTCCACCTGCTCTGTCTGGCCCAAGCAGGAATGGCGAAGCTGGGACACAGGCAGTCCCCAGCAGGGGACACAAACTGGGATGGAAATGCTGTGCAAAGAATGTCTCCGCAGCAGCAAAGCCTTTTGGAGTGTCACACCAGCAGCCTCAGGAAAAACACCCAAAATCACCCTAATGAAGCTCTGCAGGAACCGTGTGCATCACACACTCCCTACATCCCTACATCCTGTCCGCAGCATCACCGCCCACTGCTATTGTCAGTGTCACCGTGCAGGATCAGGGGTACGGGGCTGTCGATCAGTTCCTCCAGCAGCCTGGTACTGGCTTCCAGTATCCCCAGTGTGCCTAGAAGAGCCCTGGTGGCTCCCTTCTCGGGGGCACAAGACAGAGTAACTCCCCCATCCCACCACGCAGCCTCAGGAGCTTTTTGACACTGGGGAAAGATGGCAGAAATGACGTGCAAAAAGATGGTATTATCACTGCTTGCTTTCTCCGTTCATTCTGGGTGGGTAACTCCCTTCTGACCACTCCTAAATCCTAGAGGGAATCTCTGGCTATCAGTGCCCACATGACACCCTCCCCTGAGCCTCCATGCAATGCAGCTCCCTCACAGCTGGCTCCCCATCAGCTACCACCTTTAATTTGGAGTACCCTCAACATTTCAGGGAGTATTTCTGGTTTCCAGAGTCCCTTGCCCAGTCACTCATCCACGGAGTGGCCAGGACTCAGCAGGAGACTGCCTTTGAACTCAGCCCAACTTGCATTCACTGCCTTGGGGTGCAACATGGTGAGGTGGGAAAGTGCAGCTGTGTTGGGGGCACTCCAATCCCCATGGCTGTGTCCAGCACGTCCCGGGCACATAGCCATTTCGGAATGCATTTGATGCCCTGCTGTTGCTGGAAGGAATCAAGCATTTCATACCTGGCTGCCTCCTCTGCAGTGTGTCAGAGCCCTGTGGCCATTGCCATGGCCTTCGTGCCCATGGAGCAGCCACAGCCACAGCCTGCTTGGTGCAGCACCAGAGGGAAACACCACACTAGCAGGGTGCTGGGGGTCACTGCCACTTCAGGGAGCAAACAGAGCAGATCAGAGATCCTGTCTTGCTCAATGCTGGCAGGAATGTGGAGAAAGATGGAGGCAAATGCAGGTGGCTCCAGCAGAAATGAGCTGGTACTTTGCTCTGTTTCCTGCTGGACTCTGTCAGAAAGCATTTTCTTGCATCCATTTTCAAGAAAGGCCCTTGCAAACGGCATCTCTTGCTTTGTCGAGGGTGACTGGTGGATGTGTCTTCACTGTTCCATTCATTATTACCTCCATCTCACCGTGTTCCTTCTCATTCATCCTCTTTCAAACTAAATAGCTCCTTTCTTCTCTCTTCTCATGTGGAAATCGTTCCCCACCTATTCTCATTTTCATGATTTCACTTTCTGCTGTATCCTCTGTGATGAGACACCAGGACGCAGCGGTTCTCCAAGCATTTCTGGGCATGCGGAACATCTTCCTTCACACTGGCATGTCTTGTCCTAATGCATGTGGAAAAAATCATTTTTTCCCTTTTAGTGGCGATATCATCCCCCGGTGAGAGCTCATTGCTGCAGTTTCCTGGCCCTGTGTTGATGCAGTGGCATCAGAAACACATTGTGAGGGCCTTGTTCCCAGCTTCAGATGATCCTTTTCTTAGCTGTTTCATTGCCCTTTCTAAATTCTTTCTTTTCATCCTCTCATGCCAGTATAAGAGGATGCACCATATGTGTCTCCATGTGCCCCACTAACTCATCCCTGGATATCAAAGCTCAGCACAGCAGCTCAGAAACTTTTTCACCTATGGGTCATGCATGGTGTTGTCCCACCTCAGCCATCAGAGAACTGCCAACAACGTGCTAATAGCACCTTCTTCAGACCAGGCTCACACTGCCTGGATCAGCCTCTCCATTGCACGCAACAGAGCAGTGTTGGAACCCATTTCCACTGCAAGGCAGCTTCTCTCCCACCTGAGATGCCACCAGCAGCTTTCCCCAGCCACTGCCAACCTGGCCACTTCAGAGTCAGCTGCTGGCAAAGTTGAACAAATGCTCAGGCTGGCACATTCCTGATAAGACTCTATTTTTTTCTGCAAAACAATGTCACACTTCTAATCTGACACAAATTCGAAGTGTTGTCCAGCAGTTCTCCAAAGCATTAATTTTACCCCGGACATGTTGGTGTGAATGTGGGCAGTTTTATCCGGGGCTGCCTCCAGCTCTGTGAGGTCTGTAGGTGTTACAGGTGCTCTGTCTCAGCAAGAAGAGCGGGATTAGATACATCATTCTCCCATGAGATGGTGGCTCAGTCCTGGAATATAAATCTAGCCTTATCTATAAATTATATTACCTCTAGGCTGATACGTCACCTTTTCGACACGACCTCCAGAGCATGGTGCAATACTTTACACCACATTTCCCTCTGACTAACCAAAGCATTAGCAATTGCAGATGGTCTTCCAGTTTGTGGTCAAATGATTGCTGAGTGTGAACTCAATCTTATGACCAAGCCTGACTAGCACCACCAACAGAGCCCAGAAATGTTGGGGTTCATGGTGGCTCACTCTGCTACTCTGCTTTCAGAAAAACTGAAGAATTAACCCTTTCCATCCTGTTCCCTTCCTGTAAAGCCAGGTCAGGTGAAAAAAAAGAGCCACCTCTAGTTGATCAAAGCAGAGAGAAAGTGCCAGCCTTGAGGAGAATCCAGGGACATGCTGCTCTGCCCAAATGCTTCCTGGTCTCAGGGAGCCTTTCTGGATGGCAGACTTAACAATGGGGACTGCTATGGCACTTCACAGGAGAATTATGGGGCCTAATGCTCATCCCACTTCTCTATATGGTGGGAACAACCTAGATGGCTGTTTATCCCCACCAGTCCCCCGATGTCTAATCCTACAAGCATCATGGACAAGTGTCTGGACTGGGAACAGTGGAGGAGGTGAACAGATTCACACCGTTGTCCATGGGACAAGTGTAAGGGCCAGAGACATCTGCAGTAGCGTTGCCCCACTTGGCCACCCCACTGAGGGCCTTGGGCAGGGCAATGGCATGAGGCTGCTCTGGCTCTACCCACAGACCCAGGGCACTGGCTCCTGGCAGGGGCAGAGCAGGACTTGTCCAGGCTGGAGGAAAGGAAAGGATTACCACAGTCCCATGTTCAACTTTTGCAGACTGATCCCAGGAACCTTCTCAAATCCTGACACACCCCACATCCACTGTCCTTGCTGCTGGAGAGAAAACTTGCCCATCCCCCAGGCTACAGTACAGAAATGGGAATTTCCCAGGATCAAGGACAAAAGGATGAATGAGGACCCTGAACGCCAGCATTGTCCACAGGGCTGGGGCAAATTTCAGGTCTGATCTCTGCATGTCTAATGGAAAGAGATGCCTTCCCGCACAGGCTGTTCCATTGCAGCAGAGACGAACTCAAATGCACGCCGAGGGAGGCACGCAGATGCTAGCATAATTAGCCACAAAATAGACTTTTCAGTATCACACAATGACAAAGGAAAATAAAAAAGGCCTGCGTGCTGATAATTCCTCAGCGCGCCTTGGTGACAAGGAACTGGGACAGACCTGAGCTTCCACTGAGCCAGAGGAAAATGTATTTTTAAAAAGCAGATTATCTGGTTAAACAGAGGGCAGGGGGCTGAGCCGAGAGATAATGGGGGTGTCTGTGACAGCTTTATTAGGAAGTGCCTAATGTCGGAGTGATTTCATGGCAGTTCTCAGAGCAGCGGGTTGACTCCTGGAGCTGTGGGCTCTGCCGGGGAGCCTCGGCGGCACTGTCAGATGGGCTTAGGCAGCAACTGACCCCAGCTTTTTGCTTCAGGAGACAATGGAAGCAGCAGGGATGTTTTGCAGGGGGTCGACAGCCTGAGGGTGTACTCCTGGGGTATCACCTGAGGGATGGGATAGGCGAGCACCGTATTCATCAGCCTCCACTAGTAATAGGATCAGCTTTGCTAACCTGAAAAGACATGGGGCAGTGCAGTTGCCTCTACAATCTGAACTGGCAGCATTGGCCCCGACAGCTCCTGGGCTCAGCAGGCACAGGATACAACCCTTTCCTTCCCTCACATCTGCCTTGCAGGATGTTTTCACCTGTCTGCTCTTCTTGTCTTTTTTTCAGGGTTTCCTCACTGCTCCGGTCTAATTCCTTGCTGTGTCATGTTCTCATGTGGTGTAAAGAGACCTGCAAAGCTGGCAGGGTATCCATGCAGCCCATTCCAGCCAAGGATGATCCCTTCATGTCCCTAGGACATTTTTCATCCAGGCCTCGCAGAGAAATACCACCTCTCAGGATCCTGCTGCCTGCTCTGGCCACATGGCATGACCCACATGAGCACCTCCTGGCACTGACCCCTGCAGTCCTGGGCTCACAGAGATTTGGGAGCACACAGCTCCAGGGTGCACAGACAATCCTTTCCTGGGCTGCACATGTGTCTGTAGCATGTACTTTCCTTCTGTGGGCTCTTCTGCCAGGGCAGAGGTACAGACTAGCATCTGTGTGGGATGGAGCACTAGTAGGATGGTCACCACTAAGAAACCTGAACTGGGAGCATCCCAGTCCCAGGGACCAGCTAGAAATGTAGGGTACCAGAAAGCATGCATGAATCAAGTCTTTGCCAGCGTGACTCCCGGCCTAGGTCTCTCGAAGCATCTGTAACTGGGAACAGGGGGCACTCAAACCAGTCTCTAATCCCAGATTTTACATGAGCTGAACAGGTCCTGATCAGCTTGCCTGGGGCTTATGGTGGGATTGACAGCTGCTCCTACGCCACCCGGATGCCCCAGTCAGCCCAGAGCAGCTCCAAGTGTCTCCTGTCATCCGGGCCAGGGCTTCCCTGTGAGAGGAGGGCAAGATCGGATGCTGGGACTGGTGCTTAAATGCACCCGGCCATGGCTCTGTCCACGGGCATCAGATGGAGGATGTAAATCTGGGTCTCCAGGAACAAAAGGCTGTGGAGCCTCTGCCCCCAAAGCTGCCAGCTCAGTGTGAGAGGGCTCCCTAAGGCGCAGGGGAGCCAGTGATGAAGCTGTCTCTGACAAGGGAAACTAAAGATATAAGAGGGAGCATGAAATCACAGGTGACAACCATAACAGGGGCAGCTCCAGACATGAGGCAGGGAGCAGGAGCTCTGCTGCATCTACCCGGGAGGCTCTGCAGCCTTTGTAGAAAGCGGTGCATGCAGCGGTGGGGTGGAGGGCCAACGAGTGAGATGGACACGTTCCCTGCCTTAACCCCCCTGCCTGGTGGTGCTCGGTCCCGTTTTCCACCAGTACTGGGACTGGGTGACATGCTGCCCGAGTCCTGGCTGTGCTGCAGCTTGCAGACTCCAGCCACCGGTGTTTGCCATCTGTTTCTGCAACCCTGAATGAAATGCACTGAACCACAGAAGGGACCACAGCATCCAGGCTGCAGGATTGTCAGGGGAGCATTTGTTGACAAATGAGCCCCAAACCTGACTGCCATTTTCCCCTGCTGCAAGAGCTCACCGTTCCCGGGCTGATGGCTTGGGCAGCCAGCTCGGAGAGAAACTGCTTGCTAACGTCCCCAAGAAAGCGTTTTCTGTGCCGTTATCAATTTAACCCGGCTTGCCTGAGCTGTTACAGTGTTTTGTGAAACCCCCCAGAGCTGCCGAGTGTGCCGCCTGTGCTGGCAGGGATGCAGCCCCCCCATCGCCTCCCAGCTCCACATTTCCCCTTTGTGTACTTCTGCACAAGGGTGCCAGAATTTAGCCACCCTCTCTTTCAACTTTTCGACTCTCTCCTTTCCCCCCCCCTGTAACAAATCAGTGAAAAGAGGGAAAAGAAGAGGCTCCAATGACAGATGGAGCTGGTGCTATCATCTCTCTTAACTGTCACCGAGAAAATCACACAGCAACCACTGAAATTCAAATTAGAGTTTTGCTGAAGCTGCTAAAACTCATCAAAAGATATCTTTGAAGTCCACTGGCAGGCTGGTCATTTCTTTTAAATTAGTCCCTGTTGAAAATGAAATTGCAGGGAGTTGGTGTATTAGCATATTGGAGTGCGAGAGACAGCATAATACTGCCTTTCCAGGGGGAAGAGACAGTTTGCTCCGGCACAAAGACCACACTCAAACTGGGCTCTTATTGCATTAGGATAAATGAACAAGTCATTTCAAAGCTCCCCATTAAGGGGGACGGGCTGGCACTCAGAGGGAAGACGGCAAAGACAGGTCAGTGCTGTCCCCGCGTTCATGCCCTCGGAGCCAACCTCCCGGCCGCAGCATCGCAAGTCCATGCAAATGAGGAGCTGCCACGTTAACAGAGGCAGTTCTATGAGGAGGGGAGAGGAACCTTCTCCCGTTCTAATCCAGGGATTGGTGGTTCCCAGAGCTGATGTGATGTTCAGGATGTATGGTTCATCACAGCCCTCTGAGGGAGATGCAAGAGTTGGGATCAGTCCCACTAAAGCAGTTCCAGTCCCCTGAACACCAAGTTATTCCATAACGTGCTTTCTCCCAACACCTTCCAGACAGACCAGAGTCAGCATCCTACTGCCCAAGGGTAGCTGAGCTCCAAAGAAGGGTCCTGGAGACCCTCTGACCATCCCCAGGAAGATGCAGCAGAACCAGTGAGAGTCCAGGAGAGACTACCTCTGATCATTTGGCACTGGTCTGAAAAAGATGGTCAGTCCTGATGGTGGCTCCTCCTTAACCTAAACCCCACATGTCTTGGACCTCAAAGGTGCCTGTTGGAGCTGAGTACGGGCATTCATGGCTTCCAAGGCTCTCATGAACCAAAGAGCATGGTGGGACTAAGTGAAGCACATTGAGACATTGGAAAACAGTGGCTGGCCACAGTGGGGTGGTGGCCCATGCTCCCGAGAACAGCTGTAGCATCTCCGATTAGTGCATACTTCTCAACTCCAGCTCAGGGACACTTGACATCCAGCTCAGTCCGACCCAGGTATTTGGCCAGAAATAGAGGCCCTTATGAGTACCAACTCCCTTTTCTCCCAGGCTTTACACCACACCATCCTCCCCTCTCCCGAGGGGCTGAGCACAGCATTTCTGCCCACCCAGGAGGCAGATGGCTGCTATTGGCTTTTTCCACAGCCCTGCTAGTCCAGGGCATCCAGTTTCCTCTCCCTGTCCTGAATCTCTAAGCAGAGATTTCCATGTCAGCCCGAAACCTTGAGATGTCAGCTGCTTTTGGATAGAGCCGTTTCTTTCATTACCAAGCTGATGTGATGGGATTTTGAGTGGCACTAGTTACACTCCTGCGTCTTTACACATAATGTCTTCGAGCCAAGAACGCTCGGCTGCAGATTTCACACAGCTCTGAGGGGTTGGGAGCAGGTCACAGGCGGGAAGCGTGGCAAAATCCCCCCTGAACTGCAAGAGAAGACAGAGCAGAACTTGCCCCAGAGCATGTAACCTGTGACATTTTCCTGGGCTAATGCAAATTGCACCACCACAGACAGAGAGATGAGCTCCTGCCATCACAAGCACACATGGCACTTGCTGAGCAGAGGCTTTTGCTGCAGGTTTTGTTAGAAAGGTTCCTACAGTCCAGGTTTGAATGTCTCTTCCAAATTGTTAGCTGCTAACTGTAGATGTGCCCTGGATTTCTGACAAAGGGGCACAAGGAGACACTGATACAGTCTAACAAAGACACTACAGTGAGGGTTTTTTTTCTCCACCATCTTGTTTAGTTTGTGGTACTTCTTAGCTGCATTTCAGTGTGTCTGGATGGGGTGGGGACTCTCTGGGGTTAAACAGACCGTGATGCCTGTAGCCCACAGCCCAAATTTCTCAGGCAAGAGCAGAAAGCAGGGAAGGCAGTGCCAGTCGGCACATGTTTCTGCCGTGCAACATAAAATCCACTGAGCAGGAGGAAGGCTTGAAGCAGCAACTGCAGTGCGTCGACGGTCATCAGCCTCTGCCTTGGAAGGGGAAGCGGTGCCCAGGGATCACTGGGTGTGTCCATCCCTGTAGCCACGGACAAGTAGGTGGCCAGCTGGTCTGCAACTGGTATCATATCCTGAGCACCTTGAGCAAGGCACTGTCTGAGCTGGAGGTTCAACTCTCCGAATCTGGTTTTCAGTGTCTCGCCTTGTCCCTTTGCATTCCCCCAGAAGTCCTGTGGCTTTGGCTGCCAGCAGCCTGGAGAGGAAAGCAGTAGGACAGCCAGAAAGCCATGCCAGAAACAAATTTCTTGCAGCTCTGGGCTGTTAATTGGCCACTCTGTAAGATGATGCCAGAGGCTGGGATGCTGCAGGCTCCAATGGCTTTGCTCTTTGCGCAGTAGCTCACCATCCTTCCACCGGCACCACCAGAGGGTTGTGCACCTGGGGCAAGGGCAGCAGTATCCTGCTCCCAATGGGACAGAAATTTCCATCGATGACCCTGCGCACCAAAAATACTGGGCATCAATAACAATAGCTGCCATGCTCCTTATTACTGCCTTTGCAATGCTTAGCTCCTGAGACACCGGCTGCAACAGGAGAGGAGGAGGCAGTGCAGGGGCCTCTGTTCCTGTATCAACCATACAAAGGATTGATCCTTTCATTTGCTCTGTACAGCTGGTGCCTCCTCCAATCCATCCCTGTCCCTATGCCTTCTGTCTTGGCAAACATGCCCTGGCCCAGCCATCCAGCCAGGGCATTAATTGGAGAGCAGGGAAGATGTCAGGGAAGAGGAGAGCCTGGACTCGGCAAGGCAAAGCCACCATCATTAACTTTTCATTCTGTCTGCCACTTTCTCTTAGCGGGAAAGGCTTTAAATGTCACCTTTTTCTGCTTTAATGACCTAAGAGGCAGCCACGTGCTGAGCAGTCCTTGCATTGCGAGCCCAAGCCTGGGGAGGTTTCCAGCACAGCACGTGCACGTGGGATTACAAGAACAGACAGACTCCCACCAGCTAGGGTGTCAGCGCCCCAAATATCTGCTTGCACTGAGCCCAGAAAACTTCATGGGTTGTGGGAATCCATTTTCAGGACTTTTCCTCGGTGATTTGGCAATCTCATGAGAAAGATGGGATTGTTTCCCCGTGGGAACGCACTGGATCAAGAAGTGGGCTGGAGGAGGGAGCAGGAACTGCATGTCCCAGGCACAGACACAATGTCAGTCCAGGGACTAGTGTGATGGCCACAATGTCCCACAAATCAGGAACTGACCTTGAGACTTCTCCATTTAAACAGGTTTGTTTTTACCAGAAAATATCCTGTTGATAAGCTCAAGATGCAGGAAATTGATGTAAAAACCTCAGTGGGAGACTGCATGAACATAAGGGGGTTTTATCTAACGCCATTTCCAAGACAACCTCATCCTCTCACTCCCAGCACCCACATGAGAGTCCAAGGGGTTTGGCCAGGATCATTTGTTCAAGACAGAAAGGACATGGGGCATCAGTCAATGACATCCAGCTCCAGTGATAACAAACTGGCTTTAACACCCTCTGGAAGGTAACGATGATTACAAACAGGGTGATGTCTCTCCTCAGGATCTTGCTTACTCCAGCCATTGTAGATCATGGCCTGACTGCTGCCTGTTTCTCCATTTGTGTTTTTTCATGTCCTCATTCTGCATGTCTATGGCTACAGCCTTCCTTCTGGAGGTCCTTCCAAGACTATCTCAACCAACCATTTCTGCTGTGGGCTGTTCCCCAGGACAGGGCAGAAAGGCTAGTTTTGCGAATGGATCTGCAAGGAGAAGCCCTGGTCATGAGCTGTTTGCAGGGAGAGTCTGGTCTATGTTCTTTGGGAAAGAAGAACTGGTCTGAATTTCTGCAGGCTGGTGAAGGCTTACCATCTGCTGCTCCTAGAGGATCTTCAGACCAATACACGTAACCTGCAGAGAGCAACCCTTCAACATCTTGCTCAAAAAAAGGATTTCTCAG
Organism: Baryphthengus martii; assembly: GCA_013396935.1. NCBI lineage: Eukaryota > Metazoa > Chordata > Aves > Coraciiformes > Momotidae > Baryphthengus > Baryphthengus martii. The sequence goes on along the minus strand of VWZK01005010.1, from coordinate 65,890 downwards.
AGAGGCAAACATAGGTTCATAGTGCTCAAGAAAGCTTTACAATCCATTTGGGTCTGACATCAGCCTTGATGTCTGGTGGTGAATAACCCATGGTCCACCAGGGCAGCTTGAGAGGCAGAATTTGGGTGACTGCACCGTGAATGCAAATACGTAACTAGGAAACAAAGATCTCTTTAATGCTACTCAAGAAGGGAGCCACATTCTCTGGAAAGATTAATGACAAGAGTAGCTCAGTCTGTGCTGGGCAGAGGGAATCACGTGCTCTGCTCTCTCTGCTGGTGATCTGACATTTTGTCGGCATGGGGACAGGTTGGTCTGGCTTGACGGATGGTCTTGCAGCAAGCTCCCAGAGCTACGTGTCTCTTTGGGCTGGATCTCTGTAATGAAGCCTGACAGCACCACTCCGATCCGCTTTCCTGCTCAGCATTATGTTAATGAGGGGGCAGATGAAAAAGAAAACTACATATATCTTATTTGCCCATTCAGGAGATGAATAACTAACCCACTAACTTGAGCGAGCAGCATTTGCAAAGGCCGGTGCAGAGCCTGATGCCGTACAGATAGGCTGGTGCGGCACATCACAACTCTTCCCACAGGTACTGGGTCACTGATTTTCTTTCAGGATCAGAAATAACATCTGCAGACATCATGGACCCAGCGAACATGCCCCAGTCCCCACAAGCACATGAAGAACTGTGAATGAGTTTTGCATCTCCAGCCAGGAGAAGAGGATTCACCATTTACCTGTTGAAGCACAGGCCGGCTCCAAATGAAGAGATCTTCAGCTTCTCCAGTCCAGCAGCATCCAAAGGGGTCACTTCAGAAATCTGAAGATTCCTGAATCCTATTTTTTCCACAGAGGTGTTTTTGCCCAAGCTAGCCATTTCATACTAACAGCTTTTAGACTGACAAATCAACATTTTCTGTGGATAAAAAAATAAATAAATCATTGTCCAGCCCCCATCACCCTCCTGCATTCTCGATCCCGCTGAAGATGGTGAAGTCTATCAGATCCACCAGGCATAAAGCACAAGCTGGAAGGATCCACACGTCTATCATGTGCCCATGGTGAGCTCACGAGATGTGTTCACCAAGCATGTCCTCATCTCTCAAATCCCTGGACACAACACTATCTTGGTCTTCTCTTTCCCCATCCTGCACTGTCACAAGTATACATCCCTCAAGCAGTGACAGAGCCAATTGACATGTCGCTGCTCTTTAGCAATCCCTGGCAGAGAGCACCACCCCTCTCAGCACTGTCTGCCAGGCAGCCACCCACCCGTCTGCAGGATAAATTAGGGGACAGGTTGACAGTGGGTGACTCTTCCCCACCGCTGCCACCCACACGAACAAATGGCAGTTGTGCTGCACGGCCACAGCGGGGTAGCCTGGAAGTAGGTGGGGATGAGACACAGGGACCGGGTCACACATCCCATGCACGTGGCTTTACACCCACTCGCCTCTGACTCGAGGATGGGCTGGAGGACAGTGCTGGCTTTCACAGGACCCACACCCTGAGTCCCGAGGCCCTCATGGGGCACAAAGTGCTCCCTGGGCACTGCACAGCACAGTGGGACAACCCACAGCTGCAGCTCTGCTGGGCCAGTGGAGCAGCACATGGCAAAGTGCTCATGGCTTGATGCCACCAGCATCCACCCATGCAAGTTGTGTGCAATCCCACAGCAAGAGATATGAACACCAGGAAGCAGGCAGTGTGGTCAGGAGCAAGAAGAGGTTTAAGCTCAGCACCCTGGGTTTAAATTGGCTTAACCTGGCTTGCTGCAGAGCCCAAACCCCTTATAACAAACTGAGATTCAGCCAGCTGGGCCAGGCATTGCTCCCAGAAAGCCCCATGTGAATCTCATTGTGCAATGGGGCTGGGTAGCTCCAGCAGCCTGGCTGCACTTTGATTCCTCAAAAGGCCCTTTAGGATAACGCCACCTCTCCACAGCACTTGCTCTTTGTCTGTGTGGACCTTAAGCATCTTTCTGGCAGCTAGCTGCACCAGGCTTGGTACCCAGTTCTTCTCTAGCCAAACCCCCTACATGGCACTGAGCTGAGCTGGTCCAGGGATGTGGCTCATCCCTGAGGCATGTGACTGAGGCCAATAGCAGGGTCCTGAGAGACCACTCATGGCCAAGGGGAGCTCAAGTAGCCGAGCCATCCTGCTGCTATCGTGGACAGGGACCAGGGACTCCCATAGGAAACATCCTCAAAAGGGCCAAGAAAGAGAGGAGAAGAAAGATCTCCTGCTGCCGTCACAGGTCCTGCTGAAGTAAAGGTCCAAAGTCTTGACATAGAGTCTTGCATGGCTGGCAGCGTACTCAGACAACCACTCGTGAAGCGGAGCCAGGGAAGGTAGCCAAACCTATCCCAGGAGCGTCCATTCCTGCTCAAGAGCAGAAGCATGGAGGAGCTTCCTTGCTGTCTTCTGATGGGAGGGAGCATGAGGGCCCTGCAGGGTGCCATGCCAATGCAGAACTTGCCAGGGAACAATACAGAGCTGCACAGTGTCCCACATCGGCACAGTGGTGCAAGGCCAAGTTACTGGTATGATGAGGACAGTGGAGGGAGCACTTGCTGTTCTCACTAGTGCAGTGCTCCCAGGACAAATGTCACAGTACAGAGACAGCATTAGGAAGGTGCAGTCTCCAACCAAGTGAAAACCTGCTTCCTTAGTGGGAGAAACGGGAACAAGGTGTGAACCAAAGCAATGGGACCATCTCTGGAGACTGGGAGAAATAGCAGCAGATGCTAAATGTTGGAATACATCTCTCGGTCCAAGCCAAATCCCAAACCGGCACCGATAGGTAACAGAAAATTCACCCCTGCTATTGCTGCTGCTGGGTGCAGGCAGAGAGCAGCAGAGGCAGCACAGAAGGGTGACCAGAGCAGGCCCTGCCAAGGAGCAGCCCTCAAAGTGATGAGAGGCTGCAAGTAAAAGCCCAAGAGTTCTTCTGTGGCTCTTAGCAATGGTAAAACTATCCCAGCTTCTCCATGTGCCACACGATGGCACAGGCCAACCCAGTGTTTGCATAAGGAATCTGCTGTTGCAGACCTGCTTCAGTGGAAAGGTATCGAGTGGAAATGCTGTTAGAGGGAACAGCTAAACTGCACCTGCATGGAGAAGTCTGAAACAGGCTCCCCCCAGCAGCTTTGAGCAGTCAGAAGCAGAATGTGTTGATTCTGGTGAAACTGCAGAAAACAGTTTAAATGCAACAGAGATCCCTTGCACAACCCAAGCCAGAAGAGATGGTTTTGGATACCAGGTTTCCAGGCCACCTTCTGCTAGAGAAGCAGAGACAACTTCCAGATTCAGAGCAGTTCTTGGCTCCCGGGAAAGAGCTCTGTGAGCCATGATGCTGGATCTCAGCCCCTCTGGGCTGTCCGTGAAAGCAGGAAAGAGTGAGAGCAACATGTATTAAGCAGATTAACTTTGTGTCAAAGTAGAAAGGCTACTGAAGCAGCTGCTGTGCCACAGCTGGAGCAGGGAGCCTGCCCTGAGCAAGGCAGACCTTGCTACCATGCATCAGATATCATTTGACCCTCACTAGCTGGGTACCGTGTCTCCCCCCATCATTTCAAAGAGACAAAGAGAGGAGACTGTCTCTTCCTCCTGAAAGATAAATGCTTCCAGATTGTAGCCACTCGACAGGTCTGCTGAAATTCATCAGTTCTGACTTGAAAGCTGTAATAAATCTCCTTGTTGAATAGGAGATCAAAGGCAGATCATTAGATCTCTTGGATTACCCAGTGAGAGTGCACTTCCATCAGCTGCTGTGCTGATGGTTCCCCCACATCCAGAGTTACCCCTTTGACAGTGGCTCTTTGACTCCAAAGAAAAGGACAGGTTCCCTCAGAGGAGATCTGGGCTGTGCCCCTCTCCTCCACTCACCTCTTCCCTGATCGCTCTCAGACAGCTCTGTATGGCTTGTGGCCATGTCCTTGGAAACCATGCTGGAACAAGCTGCTGCGCAGCACAGAGAGGGACATCATTGCTCCACCACAGAAGACAGAGCAGAAGAGCTCAGTGTTGGCCCAGCTCTCAGGTGAAGCTCTTCCCCACATGACAAACCTCCCAAATCTTCTTCCTAGGGAAGGAAAATCCTCCCCAAGCTCTGGAAACTATCCCAACGTGATTGCCCTCCTTTAATTAAAGACAGATCTCAAGCTGTAAGTCCTGCAACACTTCGGTGGGACCAAGTGTCCATATCCCCCCTTGCTCTGGAGAAATGTATAAGGACATTGAGCTGATTTTCCACTCTGCTCTGTGGTGAGTCTCAGTAAGAGTTTGCTGACCTGTGCTCACCAGGGATCAGGAGCAATCCCTATCTCAGCCTCTGCAAACCCATTTGCTGGTAGCAGCCTATGATACGGCCACGATCTTCATGAGTTGCATAGAGAAAGTCACCCCCTTTCCTAAATCTTTGTGAGCTAACCTCTTCTCTCTTCTTGGACCATGAGATCCCCAACTCAGTTGGTCCCCTGGGCTTCCTCCTTCCTTCATTTCAGCCTCAGTAGCCATCTTCTCAGTGACACATCCAAGTTGGCATCTGCTTGTGGGTACAGGGGAAAGTTGTGTAGCAGGAGCAGAAGGTAAAAGAGGCTTCAGACTGCAGGTGGTGACACCCTATCAGCCATACAGCTGCTTGTCCACCCTTCCTTGGCTCCCTGGTCCTGCTGGGGATGATCTTCTCCCAGTCTAATGCTGATCTGGTGAGACAGTTGTGCCTGAGCCAGCTGGAGGGATGCTGAAGAGCAGATATATCAGGGTAAACCCTGATTCTCTGAATGCTTTTATTTCTCTAACAGCATAAGGCAAGTTGGTCTTTTGTAATGCCAGGGCTGGGCTCATGGGCTTTCCCAGGACCTGACTCATGGGCTGCTGGACCAACAGTGCCTGGAGAGCCAGGGACAGCTGAGGGACCAGTCCATGAAGAAGCCACACAGACGAGGGAGGTTTATCTCTGTACAAAATGTGTCGCACATGACAGAGTGAATTTCATTCCTGGAGATATTTTTTTTTTTTTTCCCTGAGACCAGGTTTGCTGAGCTTAGTTCTTGAAATGAGAGACCATAATAAGTCCATTAACTTCAGAGGAGTTATCCTGAGCACACAGTTCGACCTGTGATCCCTCGTTCTACAAAGGGCTAAACACGAAGAGGATGTAGCGGTGGAAGCAAGTGAGAGATCCTCTAGCATTTTACACACAGGAGGACTTGGCTATGATGTGAAAAACTATACTGGGGGTGAAAGCAGGGTTATGTGGGATTTTTTTCACTGTCTGAATTGCATGGTCCTGTCAGTCGAGCTCCTCACATTATAGCTACCCTTCTGTACTGCAGGATGGAGTATGGGGTGTCTTACATCAAAGGGTGACTGGAGACACAGGGTACATGTGTTGGGGGTGTCCCATGATGTGGGAGGTCCTACAGTTAGGTGCCCTGTGATACACCCAGCAACACAAGGTGTCTGCATATACAGGGTACCCCACAGCAAGGGATGTCCTGAGAATGGGGGTGTTGATATAGGACACCCAGCACTCTGAAAAGAAGCGCTTCGGCTTGATTTTTACTGGGTGCTGGTGTGGCTGCCTGCAGGAAAAAGCCTGTAGCTGGGAAGAAAAAGGGTCCCAGCGTTGGGGCTCTGATAATGAAGAATCAACTCTGCAATTTGTAGCTGAGCTCACAGATTTGGAAGCCTGTCTCGTGGCTTTTGAAGTGCAAACCGGCATAACACCCCCCCCACACACACACTGACCAGCCCACTGCCGCGAAAAGCCCACAGCCCTTTGTTGTACCTCCACGCAGGAGGTTTCCTGGACCCCTGGGAAACCCGCCGGACACTCACGCAGACGAAACTGCTGAGCAAGATCAAATGTGAACCATTCCCCAGACTCCCCCCCCCGAACCCCTCCCCGCCTCCTCCAGCTGCCTGGATAATCCCCCAGACTGAAAGGGAACCTGAACACTGAGCGGTTTTGTGCAACGGGAAACGGAGCTGAGCCCCCGAACCTTCTTTGTGCCGGGATAATGGTCAGGGTGCCCCACATCGCTGTGCTGGCCCACTCGCCGCCGGCCAGCCGGGACGATGAGCTCTGGAGCTGTCACCGCTCGAGCTTCAATCCGGCATAAACCAAACTTTTTGTTTAAGTAGTAGTTAAAAAAAAAAAAACAACAAAAAAAATCCCACAACGAAAAAAACTGGCAGCATATGTCTTTGATCTTGAATAAAGCTTTTATCACAGAGCCTTCAGTCCCGGTGAGCAAAGGGGATTATCTTTCGCTCGCACAAAAGTTCACCTCCTGGTGCAGGTCACGGGAGGAAGATTTCACTTGAGTGGGAGGCGTTTTCTCCGGGGCATTCACCCCAGGTCCGGCAGGCAGCCGCTCCCAGCTAAAGCTTTTTATGAGCTAACCTACTGCCTCAAATCCTTTCAGATGCAAAGGGAAGGGAAAAAAAAAACCCCAAACAACACAACAAACCTCCCGAAAGAAAGAATCGGGTACAAACTCCTTGACAATCGCTGCCAGCCTCATTTAGCAGGAGAGACCTCAGCCCACGCTGAGCTATCCAAGCTGGCTATTCTAACTCCCAGCAAACAGCCAGGACTCCAAGTCACCGGAGGCTGGCTGCTGACCCAAAGCCCAGCCCGCATGCAGCAGAGCAGGGGCTGAATTTAGTCTTGGCGGGGAACGGTCTGGACCTGGCGACCGGCCGTGCCCGTGGAGCCGCTCGCCGGGCAGGAAAGGCTGGAGCTCCGAGGGTCATCTCTTTCCCCATCGACAGGTTAAGGCCAAAGGCGCTCGCTGCCCGCACCACGGGGAATCGCTCTCGTTACCTGGGGCAGCCTCCCGGCCTTCGCTCCCCTGCCCGTGCACCGGGCAGGCGGTGTCGTATGAGGGGATTTACCGGCAGCCCTTGGGAGGTGCTGCCCGCTCCCAGGGTCTGGCGGTGGGAGCAGGAGGCAGCATCGCAAGCGTCTTGCAGCCCGCCCCGGGAGGGTGCCCGTGGCCGGCGGGGCTGCCCGAGGGTCAGCGNGCCCGCCCGCCTCGCTGGCCACAGCCGGGAGGGAAGGGTGCGGGGGGGCAGTGCCGAGTTCCCCGCTCCCGGGACTTTAATCGAAGTGACAAACACGCCTTGACATCAATTATGTTGGTTTCTTGTTCAGCTAAGAAGTAATTAACTTAAGTGAAGCAATTAGGTAAACTTGATAAAAGTGAGGTTTGCAGTACCTTCAGCAAACGCCTAATCGGGCTGTGAAGGGGCTGGGGATAAAAGGGGATGGGGACAACACACCCAAAGGGGACCTGGGGGGCCCCGGGGGCTGAGGCCACCTCAGCCATCAGTTCAGGGTGCTGCAACGGGAACGTTTGGAGTGAACCATCCCTCCTCCGTCCCTCTGAAACACCCGGCAACAAGAGCAGGTCGCACTCCCCCCTCGCTGTCCCTCGGGCTCGTCTCAGGCCGCAAGCAAGAGGAAAAGACACAGCCCCAGGGGTCTCCTAAGAGCAGAGGTAAGAAATAAAGCAATCGATGGGGAACCCCACCGCGTACAAGAGATTCAGCCAAACAGGTCGCAAAGTGTTTGCTGATAATAGCAGGTGAGGCAGAGGATGGAGACAAATACTCACTGATGCTGGACTCCCTGCAGGGACAGCAAAGATAGGACTGTGTCTCTCTCCCAGCCTCCTACACTAGAGGAACAAGAGAAGGTGTTGGGACAGTCTGCTGGGGCAGATGGTCCCAGAGCAGCGTCTCAGGGGCAGGTGGGGTGGCAGTGTGGAGAGAGATGCTGGGCTAAGGAGCCCACATAGCCCAGAAATGCTTTTGGAAGCCCCCCCTGCTCCCAGGACCCATCACATGATAAGAGATTCAAAACTCTGCAGAAGCTGTCTCGAGAAGAGCGACAGAGGGTCAGAGCAGCCAAGTCATGCGCCAGGCTCCTGTCATGTGTGGAGATGGATGTTGTCCCCTCAGGGCCAGCGCTGCCTCCTTGGGCAGCGGGTACAGCCATGCGTCGGGCTGGGTTACGGTCCCTTTTCAAAGGCTCTTTAAGATTTTTCTCTCCACGGTGCATCTTGCCCATTTTCCTACCTTTCAAGCCAATGAACTACAAAATTTTCAGATTTAATTTCCAGATTTCAGCAGGAACCATGCCATGAGCCGCTTTTAAAGTTTTCTAAGGTGTGGAATCAAAATGCAATACTATAAATCATTAATGCACCCCTGTGTCGCAATGAAGCTGGAATATTTTAATCACTAAATAATGAAGTCAATACTCACAAACCTCAGCTGTCATTAAAAGATCTGCATGCCTCTGTGTGCTCAGCGGGAGAGGAAATCTTGCAAGTGGACTGGATTTGCCCACTGGAGGTGCAGCCAGGAGCACCGCAGCAGTGGTGGGACATGAGGGGCTGGTTTTTGCAGCCTTGTTTTGTGAGTGATGGTGGGTCAGCATCCTTTGTGGCTCTTTAAGCCGCCTGATTGCTAAAAGAAACAGAGCCAAGCCGACTTGCTGCATGGTTCCTGGGTAGGCGAAACGATGACTTGAGCATATTACAGCTTGGATGAGCGAGTGGTTTTCAATGTGAACCCCACCAGGATGCTTGCCTTGGTACCACAAGAGGTTCCTCCAGCCCCACTGAGGACAGACTGGAGCTAGCTGAGAGCAGGAATGTCCTGTCTATGAGGCCAGATACTATCCTGGAGCTGAAGAGGCCCTGGAGACAGCAGTGCAGAGAAAACCAGAAAGGGCAGATCTGGAAGATGGTGAACAGAAGGCAGAAGGGCAAAGTTAAAACAACTCTGCAAATGCTGGGATGTGCCTGCAGGCAGCAAGAGATGCCATGTCCCCGGCACAGATGGAGCATGTGGCTTGGAGCCGCAGCAACAGCACAGAGGGGAGGATGGCTCGCCCTGCCAGGAGAAAGGGGGACAGGCATCAAGCATCACCAAGTAAGACCAGATTCCTTGAAAAAAAGGAAAACCCTGGAAGGACAGCATCAGGCTGGCAAACAGCCACAGCCAGCACAGAGGCTGGGCACCAAGAGCGAGGCGCTGATAACTCCGCCTGCCCCCACTTAGGGTGTTCACTGTGATGCACTGTTCAGGTGCGTGGTCCCACTGCTCGCAGGACATTCCTTGTGGTGTCTTGCATTGTGACAAGCCAGAGGCTCCAAAACTGCAATACTGGCAGGATGGGGCTGCCATCCGGCCCGATGTCTGGGGACTCATGGAAACTGCAAGGTCAGATTAACATCAAAGGGACAAGAGAGCGATGTGGTCTGGGATGGAGGGACACATCATTTTATCACCTTAAGAGCTGGGTCAAAATCACATTCACAGTAAGATAAAGATGGAACCTGTGGGAAGTGAAAGAGGTCAGAAATCATTCCTTCGTTTCTTCACAAAGGTAGGAGCAGTTGTAACAGTGCTGCCATGGGACTACAGCAGTGGGCACAGAGTGGCCAAACAGCCACCTGAAGCACAGGAAACCTCCTTGACTCTGGGAAGCGCATATCAGAGTACCATGGGCCAGTTGTTATGGGTTCACGGCATAACTGGGAGTCAGATATTTTTTTCCCAGGAGCCAGGTGAGATGAGTTTTCCACCCTGAGTTGTCCTGCTCCATCACATATTGGCACTAGGAATGCACTGAAGCCAAATACCAAAGATGTCTTGGATTCGGTCCATTTTTTTCTCAAGCAGAAAAATGGACACAGCACTCGAGTTCAGGGCTTGCTTGACACTGCTCTGCGCTGCAGTAGGGAAGCCCAGTCAAAGCTGTGGACTTAGTCCTTGGGGGAAAAAAATAGAGCAATCTGCAAAAAAAATGGCACTCACAGAATTATGGAGTAGTTGAGGTTGAACAGAACCTCTAGAGAACATTCAATTCAACCTGCCCCTGCTCAAACACTTGCTGTGACATTTTCCTCCCAACATCACTTGGTGATGCCGTGCTGGTGTAGATCGTTCACACAGAGGGGTTTAACGGCACACAGAGGCACAGAGGGACACTCAGCCAGCATCTTTCTATGGATGACCATCAAATATGACTTCTGCTTCACCGTGTTTGAGGCCATGACTTCACAGGTGGAGCATCCTGGAGAATTCATGTTCCCTAGACATGTGGGGCCTGGAGCAAGTCCTGCCAACCTGGGCAACACTCACAGGCTTTGCAGCAGTGTAACAGGGTTGGCACATCAACAGGGATGACCAAAACATTTCCTTAAAAGCTGAAGGGACTACAGTGCTTCAAAGGGATTTCTTTCCCCATCAAGCTGCTGCAGAAGTGTTTGCGTGGGTAGCAGAGGATTTTCACCTTTGGAGCATGAGACTGCTTGCTTCTGAAGAGAGGACCCTGAGTGAGCTGGACCAGCATGGCAAATCCCATTTCCTCATCGATTTTCTTTAAGGATGCTCTGGAGGGAGCTGGGTGTACGTATTTGTGTGAGCAAGGGATATTAGAGACTCGTGCAGTGAGATTATAACTGACACCGAAGGTCGTTCTCTCTTAAACCCCTCTCTTCAGGCGTTAACAATTTTTAAAAAATTAAAAAAAAAAAAAGAATTCTTTGTGCTGGAGACATCTCAGGCTTCATCACAGACGAAAGGTTTTTTGGGGAAAACTGAGACGAAATCTCGGTGGATGTGTTCTGCATTATCTGAGCTTAAAAAGGAAAAAAAAAAGCAGAGGGGAAAGCGCTCGCTGGTAATACTGTTTGTCATAATCCTCTTCTTCCATCATCCTGCCCAGCAACAGCTGCTTCGCTCTGCCACTGCTCCTCCTACGAGACCAGACATCGGTGAAGCCTCATGTGAGCACCTCCTTGCCCTCCCTCTCTCCCGCTGGAGCCATTGGGAGCAGAGCAGGTGGGTGGACCAGGGCACCTCCATCTGCCTGTGAGATGCCCTTCTAGACCACCCCTTGGCCAGGCAACCGGGAGACTCCAGCCCCCCCCCGCCATGCCTCCAGGGGAATGTTTCCAGGCACTCAGCACCAAGGGGGCCAGCAGGCAATGCCAGGAGAAGGCAGGAGACACTCAGTCTCAGCAGACAATACTTCTGGCCACGTTCCCACAAAGCTGAGAGGGGAAACCTGGTCCAGGTCTGCCTAGTCCACACAGCCCCACACACAGAGCATGGAGGAAAAGAGAGCTCACTAAAGGCAGGGAGGAACAGGGCACATCAGGCAGGGCCAGAAGAAAATCGAGCAACCCACCGATGATTAGAGACCTGCTCCGAACATACGAGAGCAGAGCATGGGGATGGATCCCCCTGGTGCAGGGAGAGAGACCGTTTCAGCCCACATTACAGGGACCCCGAAGCAAACAGCTCCTGCAGGTTACCCTGCCAGGCTGCAGCCCCCACAGGATTGTTTGGGATCTCCAGAGCACCAGCAGTGTGTTTTTTCCCCCAGGACACTCCCCATCAGCCCCGCAGCACAGTGCAAGGGGCTCGGGGAGGGCAAAGGGCCAAGCCTGCAGAGGAGCATTGGGAGATCAGGGACTACTGGAGATAGTAATGTCCAAGCCCTAAGGGCCCAGCCAATGATCCGATGTCCCCAAGGGTTGGGGAGACCCTACAGCCCCTGTGAAGCCCATCACCAGCTATGGGCTGCACTCATTCCCTTGACCTGCAGCCATCGATCCCAGCTGCTTTCACATGCTTTCTCCTGTGTTAGCAAGACAGCCTGGCTGCTTTCCTGTTTAAACCAACGCCAATTACTCTCCTTTCAAATTACAGGTCTGAGCAATCCGCCCCTCCAGCCCAGGGGAAGGGATTGTTCCCAACAGGAGACCACTCCCTGTGAGCACCTGACATGAGAACAGCCCCAGGAATGGGCTTGTGGCACAGAAAAAGGAAATTGTGTTCGATCGCTTTCATAGAGTCATAGAATGGTTTGGAAGGGACCTTTCAAGGTCATCTGGTCCAACCCCCCTGCAGAGAGCAGGGACATCTGCAACTAGAGCAGGTTGCTCATAGCCCCAGCCAACCTCCCCTGGAATGGCGCCAGGGATGAGGCAGCCACCACCTGTTGGGGCAACCTGGGCCAGGCTCTCACCACCCTCAGTGTGTAAAATGTCTTCCTTCCATCTAGGCCAAAATCTCCCTCTTTCAGTTTCAATCCATCCCCTCCTTGTCCTGTCCCAACAGGCTCTGCTCAAAAGCCCATCCCCATCTTTCTGACAGGCCCCTTGAAGCCCTGAAAGGCCCCCCGAAGGTCTCTGTGGAACCTTCTCCAGGCTGAACAAGCCCAACTCTTCCAGCAGAGGGTTCCAGCCCTCCCAGCACTGCTGGGGCTCCTCTGGCCCCACTCCAACAGCTCCCTGTCTCTCCAGGGCTGAGGACTCCCGAGCTGGAGCCAGCCCTGCAGGGCGGGGGGGATCTCCCCAGAGCCCTGGGAGCAGAGGGGCAGGATCCCTCCCCGGCCCTGCTGCCCACGCTGCTGGGGATGAGCCCAGGGGGCCAGGGGCTGCTGGGCTGCGAGTGCACGGGGCTGGCTCAGCTCGTTTCCCATCCACCAGCACCCGCAAGTCCTTCTCCGCAGGGCTGCTCTTGATCCCATCATCCCCCAGACTGTGCCTATACCAGGGGTTGCCTCGACCCAGGTTTTGCTTTGGCAAGGTGAGCTACCTGCTTCCTGAAGGGGAAAGGAGAGCCCAGGGTCCTGCTGGGGCTGCAGAACTTTGGCAGGGCGAGAGCAGCCAGGCAGGCTGCAGAGGTAGGATAGCAGTTGGCGGTGTGCCAGGCTGTCCCGCGTCCTGCGTCTGCTCGGGCACGCGGCAATGTGAGGACGTGGTGGACACATGGATGAGCACAGAGGCCTTGATCATCCCATCGCTTCCCAGAACCACTCCAAGCTGCTCAAAATAATCTCTCAGGCTTCTGCAGTTCTCCGCCAGGTGCTGAATCATCCTCCTGCACTGTTTGCATTAGGCATGCAGGAGCGGTAGAGCCTTTTGCGGTGAGAAATGGGAAGGGGGGACAGATGCCAACACACAAGCAATGAGAAGTATCAGCAGTAATGCTCTTCCTATGCTACCTGCTCCGCTGGCCCTCCTAAGGCTAAGCAGAGGAGGGGACAGAGCCTGCCAAAGCTTGGTAGTCACCGGCACATATCCCAGCGGGCAAAGAGAGTTTGGTTTCTTCAGTGTGAATGCAAATCCCTGTGAACCCCCAAAGCAAGTCCTGCCTGTGCTCTTCCTACACAGAGCCAACCTCAACTGTGCAAACCTCCTGGGATCCCACATCCCATCACCTACAACAGGGTCCCACCAGCTGCATCAACTCCTGCTCAGCTGTATCACCGATGACCTGAACTAGCCCCTCAAGCGAACAGCAACGCTTCACCTCCAGGAAAGAAAAGCCCTCTTAAACCACTGAGAAATGGATGTGTAAAAGTGGTTTATTTATTTAGATTTTCAATAAAACTTTGACAGTAACTTGCACTGGGGGATGTAAAATCTTGCAACGTACTCTGGTTATACACAAGGACACCGGAACTTTTGTGTGTTTAATAGATCTACAGAGATGTGGCAGATAGCAGAGGATTATCTGGGTTAGTCGATGAGAGAGGCTGTAGGGAGCTGCAGAGGGAATTCACTGCTAACAGAGACCAGTTTTGCTGCAAGGGAAAAGTAGTGTTGATAAATGGCAGTTCACATACGCCACGGGGATCATCTGACCTACTCCTGCGTATCGCTGACTTCACTGCCATCTATAACCACGCTGGAAAAAGCCCCACAAGTAACTGGACAGCTCAGTAACAACAGCTATTAAATCTCAGAGACAAAAGAAACAACTTAAGGTTTGAAGTGCAACAAGCTAAACAAATGTAGTATTATTATGGCATTAAGTACCAACTGACAGGGCGGCCCTGGCTAAACTCTGTCTCAGCTGTAGCCTCTGAGCTGGAAGAAATGAAAACAATACAAGTTGGATAAAGGGAATGACCCACACATTTGTAATTGCTAAGGGGACCTTCTAGCCATCCCACCCAGCACAGAGCCCTCCTTGTGACTCCTGCAGAAGGCCAGAATGGGAGTTACGGACAAGCAACTGGAGACTTTCCAGATGTGCATCCACACGTAGTCTCTACAGACAGCAAAGCCCTACACAGAGCTCAGCTCATGGCAAGTGTACATCAAGACAAACCAGCTCGATGAGCTTTGGGGAAGATGTTTGGGGTGACGACAGACCAGGTGAAAGCGGGTGGAGGGATGAGGTGAATCTGCAGAGAGACCATGTCCAGGTGAAGCACAGCAGAGCAGAGGGATGAGGGTGGCTGGCAAGGACTGGAGCTCAACTCTTCCCTATCAAAGCGCTGGCCAAGAAGGCCAATGCCATGGAGTAGGTGGCATATGGCCTTGGCCTCCTTGGGCAGAGAAAGCCAGACTCACATGTCAGGGAAAGCCATCATCATGCCCATTAGTGGGTTCAGCACGGCTGGAGGGGCGCGGATTATCTCCACAGGCAGTCAGAATCCTGATGCAGGGCTCTGCTCACCCTATTACAGGCAAGAGAAGAGCAAACTCCATCTCTGACAGGAAGCCTCCAGTGGCCAGAAGATCTGTGGGCTGAGACAATTTCACACAGCACCAAGCTAAATCTAATCTACCTGGACAGACCCGTTTGTTGGCAGCTGTTCTGTGCTCCGAGCAAGGATGTGTACAACAGACTCATCCCAGCCAGCCCTCCCCACCTGCAAGAGACTCTGGGGTCAGTGGCAGCAGGTCTGGGAAGCACAGAGAACACCACAAGCAGACAGCCTGCCCAGATCAGGCTTCCCATATGCTGCAGGGCTCCAGGTATCCCTGATCTGTGGGATGAAAGAAACATAAGCCAATAAACTTGACCCTGAGCTCCCCAGGAACAGGACAAGGACTGAATGTTCCTGTTAGAATTGCAAATGTCACTGTCTGGACTGCCCTCAACACTGGGCATCTCAAGGGTGTCCAAGAGGGGAAGGGGAATAAGGCCAATTGAAGCACTTGTTCTCTCTACAGATGGACCTTTACTAGCGCTGATGCCCTTCAGCACTTTGCTAGAGTACAGAGGCAGGAGTGAACACAGCCCTGCAGCGGAGAGGGGAGGGTGACAGCTGCCACCAGGTCACTCCTCAGCCATGCCGAGCCCTCGGAGATGCGTCATTCATGCGATAAGGCAGGTTTTCTAGCTCTTGACTTGTGCTGGTAGTTGTTTCCTGCACAGCTGTCCATTGGTCATTTACTTGTACACTGCTGTGGGTGAGCAGCTGGATGGAAAAGACATCCAGCTGCAGTAACGCTCAGAGCAGAGGGCAGCAGTAAACACCTCCTGACTTCTGCCAGAAGTAGCTACAAAAGCCCCTAGACGTCACTCGCAGCTCTGCACACCTCCGGTTACGACCAGCAGACCTCAGGATGCTTTCAGACCTCCCGACCACAGTCCCCTCCTCCCTCTGCACGGCCAGCATTGTCTCTTCCCAGACACTCAGGCTGACATTTAACGATGCTAAGATGCTCACAGCTCGACTGTGCCCACGTGCCAGGTGATTTGGATCCCTGCTGCTCCTTACTGCTCCTCCAGCCGTTGTCTCACCCACAGAACTTTGTCAGCAAGGACTTTGTTTCCTTGCAGGTCACAGAAATAGGTGCCATAGTCCGACCCACGGGTGCTTCCCAGCCTCACGCCCATTTGTAGGTGACAGCTGTATATAGCAACCTAGCGGCCGGTGCCACGCAGCATCCACGTGTCTCCTATCAAACGGACTAAGAGCTACACTTCATCATGTTTCCTTAAATACGACTGGAGACCTGGGATAGATTTCCTGCTTTGAGTGACCGTAAATGGTACAAGGGAAGGCAAAGAAAAAGCCTCTGTTCATGTTCTTGTCGTGTGTGAAAGGCTGGCTGGAGACCCGTTAAAAGGAATTACTGTCTTAATGCAGGAAATTGGGAATCATGGCAACTTGCTGCAAGAGGCACCGTACAGCCGACCGTGCCGGGCGATGAGCCGCACTGACTGATGCTGGAGAGGCAGCCGAGCCCCCTCCACCAGCCAGCCTGCTCCTGCCCATTACGGGAGGTTACTGAGGGAACTGAGGGTCTGCAGCAAACACCGCTATTTGGGAGGGGGAATTTCCTCTGGCTGCTGAAGTGTCTCATCTCTGCCCTGCGAAACGCCGCTGAGCCAGAGGCCGCTCAAACCTCACTTCCCTTTTCCAGTGCTTGGATTCACTGGGGCCGCACCGGCCGCCTGCCAGGCCAGTAACGGAATCTGTCAAGACACCAGCGTTGGCCGGGGCTGCCAGGGCTTGCCTGACTCACATGGAGGGTTTTCAGACTGTGGGGACCTGTTCTCCTCCTCCTCTTCCCCAGGAGAGGCTCCAAGCAATGTCCAAGCTCCCTCCATGCTTCTGCCACCTCCACCCCTGGCTCCTGGGGGAAGCAGGACCATCTTTGTGCCTAATCACAGATGGGTCGTATTTAAAAAAGAACCAACAAAGCCCAGACCACAGAACTTCCATATACTGTGGAAATCTAACACCTTGGGGCTGAAAAACTACACTTTGCGTTGGGGAATGCCAACTGAGGGCTGCTCAGAGCCGCTGTCATACCCAGCAGCACCCCGCCTTTCTCTCAAGGATTCTTCAGCTTACAGGACAGACACCAGGTCAGAAAGTTGTGCAGAAATCAGACCTTTCCTAGCAGTCACAAGCTTAGCCCCTAAATGGCACCAATTAATGCACAGAGGTATAGAAATCATTAACTGACCTAATGACCTCCATGGGACGTTACTCCCCAGGCTTCTGTTGTAGGCACTCTGCCCTTTCTTCGAAAGCATCTGGCACCTGCAACCAGAGGACAGAGTGAGGGGTAGGACAGTCCTGTGCTCGAGCCTGACTTGACAAGAGCTTCTCTGCTTCCTTACAGAGGATGGTACCAAGGTCAAGACAGGCACAGGACCCCACAGAACCCAATGGGTGAAGAACCACAAAACCTGGGAGAAGACCTGCAAAAATCACATTTTCAGAAAGATGGACTTTCTCCTCCCGATCAACTGCTTTACATGACAGGCAGTACCTACAGCTTTCATTCTCCACGTTTTATTTTCACAGAGAAAAAAAGAACACGCAGCCTAACAGGAACCCACCAGCGACGAGTGCAGCGCTGTGCGCACCAGACCAGGATGTGCCCCAGGAAACGCATCTTCCTCCAGAGCAGAACAGAGGTGTTGTTAACACTGCAATTTGCTCTGATGTGCGTATTTCATCCATCAAGAAGGAACTGGAACGGGGTGATCTGAGTTATTATCTCCTCATAATGACACGGGAGATGCTCGATGGTCTCTGTGCAGCTGCAGAGCTCTCACTGGGCGTGTACTGCTGGCAGGACTCTGCCAAGGATACATCCACACAGGCTCTTGCACGGTACAAAGGCAGGAGAGAGATGGCCCCAAACAGGAGAACTGAGCCTGAGCTGTGCCTGGTGTGTGATCTACACACTCGGGCAAGAGGGATCAAATGGATCAAAGCCAAAAGGCATCACTTGCACGCGCTCCCCTAGCTGAGCTCCCTCTGCCTTACGACAGGGCTGTAAGTCAGGCAACTTCTCCCAAAACCCTGTGAAACCTTTACTCTTCCCCCAGCGTTTTTCAGGACCAAAGGGAGATGAGCTTCACCTAGTGCTCCCTGAAGATACTGGCTCCCAAATGAAGCCTAAGGCATCTGCAAAGCCTTGCCTGGACAACTCATCTCCTGCTCTAGAGCACTCACACAGCACATGCAGGACTTCCTCAGCTCCCAGCTCTCATGGAGCCAGAAAAGGGGGAACAGCTTCCATCTCCAGCAGCCTGTGGGACACCTCGCTACATGTCTCCTCTGAGACCGTCAAGATGTACTTGCTCATTCTGTCATTAGCCCCGTGCTCATCCTAAACACCACGCACAGCTCTTGTGTGTCCAGGCAGGCATGAGATTGTCTCGGGCAGCTCCCCCCTGCTCTCCTCCTGGCCACAGGGGGTACCAGGCTTTTTCACTGCTTCACCTCAGTAACAGATGTATTTTACCTTCTCCAGAAATGGTCACGGCCGTTTCGGGCTCATCTTTAAGCAGCGACATCCATGGTTTGGTGGTGTGCTGTCCAGGGCTTGGAGTTGTCCTTCAGCTTTGCAGTGGCTCAAAGGCTCCCACGCTGGGGAAGGCCTGGGAAGGCCAAGAGGAACTTCGGCAAAGGTGCTGAGGCACCTGGCCATTAGCACTACTCCTCAAGACCTTGAGCACCATCTCCTGGTCATTCCTGGATTCAGTGGCAATTTAACCTCATGCTTCCTCCATTTCATCATCGCTGCAAAGCCTGAGGGACAAATCATGCACGCATCTAAGGAAAAGAAATGTGGGAGCCCTTCAAGACACGCGCAACTCTTCAACAGGGTCATATCCTTGCATCACACACGCAAAAAATGCCACGCAGAATACCAGCTCCACCAAGCCCCTCTCCTGCGAGCACCCCTTGCTCTTCACTTCTTCTCTCCGAGTTCTAACAGGAACAACAACCTCTCTCACTGGCACAACCACCTCTGCAGGCTCCTCTGTGACCGTCTCTGCCTGGTGGCTGCAAGCAGAAGATGCTGCTGGAAAACTCCAATCCGTTTATCTCCTGCGCTCCGGTGGCTCTGGGCAGCGTGATAAAATGGGTGCCGCTTGCTGCAGGGTCTCAGGTTGTGAGATGTGGTGGGATCACCACTCAGTATGTAAATATTGCAGTGGCAGAGTTCAACCTTTTGACACTAGGAAAAGGAAGATAAATGCTACCAGTCCCCTCAGAGCCACAGGAACCCTGCATCTACCTAATTGCACTTCATAATGGATTCAGCAAACCATTAATTATCAGATTATATTTTAAACTGCAGATAAAAAAGCTTTATGAAATTTAGCCTTAAAGGGGCCAGTGTGCTGCAGTGAAGCCGTTGCACTGTGCTGGCACCAGACAAGCAAACTTCACGGTAAGTACCCAAACACATTTTACAAAGCAATGCCCTGTGTGCCACGGGGAAGGCCTCCCTGCAGTCGCAGCAGCTACTGCAGGCTCAGAAACACCTGCATTTAGTGTCTCACTGGTACCAGCACCGAGGGGCCGTGGCACACCCGGGCAGCTCCTTCCCATTTCTCAGACATGCAGCTTCAGCGTGTCCTCCGTGAATCAGAGGAGGGCTGGGAGAACTCAGGGCTGTTTGCTTGCAGAGAGAATGTCGATGCTCAGACCTGCCCGTGACCCTTCTTTGCAATGGGCGGCGGCAGCGAACACGCGGGTGGGATCAGACCTGTGCTGGTATTACCAAAAACAGCTCCAAAACCATTTAGCACAACTCCCAAGAAGTCTCTGCTTGAGCAGAGAGCCCCAAATGTCAGCTCTGCGCTGGAGGACTTTTCTAGCTGGCAAAACAGACAGCACAATGGTACAGCGGTCAGAAGAGAGAATACAAAGCAGCCCTTATCCTGCAGAGCAGCAGATACCTGCAAGCACATCACTGATTCAGCCATAAAAATCTCCACCCTGTATTCTCAGGACAGCTTTTTCTTTGCTTTCACCTACCCACAGCACAGATACCCAGCTTTATCCTGCACTAGTCTCTTTTCCCCTCCACCCTGTTCACAGCAGTAGAGGAAGATACATGAACACACCCAGCTCCCATCTTTTCCTCTGCTTCTTTATTTCTCTAGAGCTGGGAGAGCTGGGTGCTCCATCTCACCTGAGCTGACAGCTGCTGACTGCAAGGAGATTTCCCAGGGCCTCGTGAATGTCTACAAACCTCTCCTGCCCTTGGCCACTCTGTGCCTGCTGCATGTCGTTCCTTTTGCAGAGTCACATGCTCAGGGTAGTTCTCCCAAAGAAACCCTGAATGTCCCTGGTGGAGCAGCATGTCGAGGTACAGCTCCTAAACGAGTCTAGTGGACACCAGCACTGGGCACCAGCACCCACCATTCACTCTCACTTGGTTTCCTCACAAATCGGAGTGACTTTGTCATCAAACGAGTCCTCCATACTCACTGCCACCAGCTCAGAGCTAGTTTGGCTCACTTGGGATTCAGGCAACGCCACAAAGACTTGGGAGCCAGCAAGTTGGGCGTCATCAAAAGAGCTGATGTGCTGTGCTGCTCCTTGTTCTGACGTCCAAATCACCTGCGTGGAAGACAACTGGAGTCAGACACTTAGAGCATTCTTTTCCCCCGACTGCTCCACTACCACGTCTTTCCCAGCCCCAGCTCTGGTAGGAACATCCAGCTTCATGCCAGAGGTCTGCAATTACAACAGGCATGAGACTAACAGGAAACACCAAACCACACACACCAGTGATGCAAAAGACAAGACAGGAGAGTAATTTAAATATTTCTCTCCACAAAATTGCTATAATTTAGTTCCATAAGCAATCGTAGACAATAAACACTCGGTGATTATCCACTGGAGGATTGCCAGTCTGGGGAATATTGCACACTGGGCTCCCTCATGCAAGGAGCTGTTCTCCACTGATGGCTGAGATATTGAAGAGGAAGAGTCTGGGCTCAAGCCCAGCATTTGGCCTCCAACAGCTGTAATCTCACAAGATACGTTATCCGAGTAACCAGGCACCTCTGCACACACTGTCAGTCCCTCCTCCTCAGCTTCTAAAAATCCCAACCGAACTGTTTCCCTTCCAGTGAGCCCACCTCACACTAGCACAGAAATGCCAGAGCACTGCAGGAAGGGAGGCTTGCATCCAGGACCCCTCTGAGGAAAGGGAATGAGGGAGCAGAACGGGTGACAGGAGCTGCAGGACACAAACAGCAAGGTGGTTTGGGAAGAACAAGAGGGTTAGAGGGGGAGGATGGATGAGAAACCATGGGGCCTGCAGCGCAGCGCAGCCTTTACCTGCATGATCTGGGCCATGGTGGCTTGGGATACTACCCTGGGGTGCTCGGCACGGTAGTGCCCCTCCAGCTTGCCCTGGGTGGGGAAGAGCTCCTCGCAGAGCTCGCAGGTGAAGGCGCTCTCCATCTGCTCAAAGCGCTCGCTAGTGACGTGATCCTGCAGGGCCCCTGGGAAGCAGGAGGATGCTGAGCAGTACGAGCAGCGGGATGGCTTGGAGCCTGCGGGGAGAAGCACTGCCCTGAGCCTGGGCAGAGCCAGCCCAAGGGTATAGGGAGCAGAAAATGGCCAGGAGGCACAGGGCTGAAACCCGCTGAGGGCACGGTGTGTGCCAGTGTCCCTCCTGGCTACACCACTGCCTGTCAGCCTGTGGCTGTGTAGATCTACTTTCAGCTCTAGCTACCTGCAGCTCTGGCATTTAGAAACCAGGCTGGCGTATCTGACTGTAGCTGCGGTTGTCCCTAACCACACACAGCTCTTCTCGTTCCCTTCCACCATCCAGCACTGCTCCTTCGTGGCCTGGCTTGCACCTCCTGATTCAGCTATTGCAAATCCAGTATCCACCCTGCAGGCCCTCTCCTCAGAGAGCGAGCTATGTCTAGGTCTTCTCCTTCCTCACTCTTCAGGCTGCTGTTGGCTTTCCCCTCCAACACCTCCTGATCCGTCTCATCTCCTGCTATCCTATCCCATGCACACCTCTGGGGATCCGCCTTTCCTAGGAGTCTGCTCTGCCAGCGCACTTTCCCCCAAGCCCAGGGCCCTCTCTGATCTTTCTGGTGCTAAGCTCCCTTTTTCTCCATTCTCCCACTAGCTCTACCCTCTACAAACCCCAGTGCTTGGGGTTCAGCTCCTTATTTCAACATGCTGATGTCTCCTCACCTGAACTTGCCTCTCTTCTCTGCTCTAAGAAGCAAATCCAGATCCCTCCTTGACTCCCAGAAGCTTAACAAACATGTCCCAGCCTCACCAAACCACCGCTTTTCCAGTCCATCCATATCTTCTGTTTCCTCACATTCAGTTTCCTCACCACGTCCACCTTCACTATCCCACTTACAGCTCAGACGTCACTCGCTGAGAAGAGCAGACGTTGCTCACAAGGTAACACAACAGCAAATGCAACAGGCCTGAGTGCCTACACTTCACACGGAGCTGCAGGAGAGCCAGCGCGGGGAAGAGCTCCGTGCACATTTCACACTCGTGGAACTTCACATGTGCAAACAAGGCCAAGAACAGAAAACCATGCACCCGAGGTCTTCTACAAGAGACCTTCTGGGTCAGAGCTGTCAGTACTTCAGCACACCACACACGCATGCAGACAGGAGGAACGTCTTTAGAGATAAGGCAGGAGAAGGAGAGGCCAAGAGCAAGTGCACTGCAAGACACTGAGCTGAGACTTGCCGGAAGAGACTGCTACAGGAGACAAAGAACCTCCTGCAACTGGCAGGTAAACACGATACGGAACCCTGTCCTGTTGGAGTTACCACCACAGCTCTCCCAGCAATCACCAGGGGGTTTTGTTCACTAACCTGTGTGCTCTGCCTTGACACGCAAAATGAGCTGTGGTGCTGAAGAAGGTTTTGTCACAGGAGCTGCACTGCAGGGAAGAGAACCTGGAGGAGCCGTGATTCTGAGCTGCAAAGACATCAGGATGGTGGGACCGGCTGTGATACCATAACCCTGACAACTGCTGCAATGAGAAGGATCAAACTGTGGTTATCACCCAAAGCTGTTCCAGGGGCATTGTGACAGCAAGAAACTGTGTAGAAAGCAACAGTGACAGTGAGGTTGTCCCACAGGACAACAGCGAACACCTCACTTGTTTCTCCATTGTCCCTGGATTGCTGAACGCTGTTGAATCACAGAATCATCAGGGTTGGAAGGGACCTTGAAGATCATCGAGTTCCAACCCCCCTGCCATGGGCAGGGACACCTCCCACTAGAGTAGGTTGCCCAGAGCTTCATCCAACCTGGCCTGAAAAACTTCCAGGGATGGAGATTCCACCACCTCTCTGGGCAACCTGTGCCAGGGTCTCACCACCCTCATGGGGAAGAACTTCTTCCTAAAGTCCAACCTAAGTCTCCCCTCCTCTAGTTTGGATCCATTCCCCCTTCTCCTGTCACTACCTGACATCCTAAAAAAATCCCTCCCCAACTTTCTTGTCAGCCCCCTTCAGATCCTGGAAGGCCACCAGAAGGTCTCCTCGCAGCCTTCTCTTCTCCACCCTGAATAACCCCAACCCTCTCCGCCTGTCTCCATAGCAGAGGTGCTCCAGCCTTCTGACCATCCTCATGGCCATTCTCTGGACATGTTCCAGCATGTCCAGATCTTTCTTGTAACAGGGCCTCCAGAACTGGATGCAAGACTCCAGGTGGGGTCTCACCAGAGTGGAGCAGAGGGGGAGAATCAGCAACCTTGCCCTGCTGGCCACGCTTCGCTTGCTGCAGCCCAGGCCAGGGTTGGCTTTCTGGGCTGCGAGCGGGCACTGACGGCTCACGGGGAGCTTCTCGTCCACCAGCACCCCCAAGTCCTGCTCTTCAGGGTTGCTCTCCAGCCAGTCCCTGCCCAGCCTATAGTGGTGCTTGGGATTGCCCTGACCCAGCTGCAGGACCTTGCACTTGGCCTTGGTCATGAGGTTGACCTGGGCCCACCTCTCCAGCCTGTCCAGGTCCCTCTGGATGGATCCCTTCCCTCTGGCATGTCAGCTGCACCACACAGCTCAGTGTTGTCGGCAAACTTGCTGAGGGTGCACTCAATGCCACTGTCCATGTCACTGACGATGTTAAACAAGGCCACTCCCAGTACTGACCCTTGAGGGACTCCACTTGTCACTGGCCTCCACTTGGACATGGACCCACTGACAGCCACTCTTTGAGTGCGGCCGTCAAGCCAGCTCTTTATCCACCAAGTGGTCCATCCATGGAACCCATGTTTTACCAGCTTGTATCCCTCATCCTCATCTCACTTGCTGCAGGTTTCTTTTTGGTGTGAATTTTTGTTCCCTTGTAGGAATGTGCTCCTCACACACTCCCTCTGAGGTATGCCATTTGCAACACCAGTATTTTTATTCCTGCACTTCTTAGCAGCTAGAAACTCGGGTGAGAGAGAATCCTGAGGGTTCTGATGAGCAGGTACGTAGCCGTTTGCAGTCACAGCCCATCTCCCTCCGCTGACCTGCCTTTTCCCTACGGATTCTGCCTCCTCCGCTATTTTTCCTGCCACTGACCACAAACTGCTCCACTCAGTGCGCGTGGCCGGGAGAGACATCCCGGTACCTTTGGTACATGGGGCTAAATCCTTGCTGTCCCAGCTCACCTGGTGAGCTTTGTCAGTGACGCCCCCAAGGTGGGTCACCACGCGGCGCTTCAGGAGCGACGGGGCACTGAAGACTTAGTGCAGGTGGGGCAGGGGCGGTGCTCCCAGGGATGGGCTTCATGGACACGCTCGCAGTGCTCCTGCAGGGCGGCAAAGATCATCCAGCACTTCCTGCAGTCGGAGGGATCTTCCATGTCTGCTGCCCAGAAATGCAACAAAAATCACAAGGGGGCAAGAAATCAAGGAAAAGAAGAACAGAGTTAAGAGAATTCACAGAGTGGGGAAAGAAGAGCTCACTACTTCCTAGATGAAAACTAGCACAGGAGTGCTAGTGGATTGGCATACAGATGTTGCTGCTCCTGCTCACCTACAGCTGCCTGCAGTGGGTCCCCAGCAGCTGGCAGTTTGCTAGAAGCCACCCATACCATCTTCTTTGGGATAACCCTACTCCAGCACCCGAAGGGGTTCCAGGAAGGCTGGGGAGAGACTGTTCCTAAAGGCCTGGAGTGACAGGACGAGGGGCAATGGTTTTAAACTAGAGAAGGGCAGATTTAGATTGGGTGTCAGGGACAAGTTCTTTCCCATGAGGGCAGTGAAACACTGGAACAGGTTGCCAGGGAGGCGATTGAGGCCCCATCCCTAGTGATATTCCAGGTGAGGCTCCACAAGGCTCGGAGCAACCTGCTCTAGTTGAGGATGTCCCTGCTCCCTGCAGAGGAGTTGGACTAGATGACCTTCAGAGGTCCCTTCCAACCTAAACCATTCTATGACTCTATGATACTCACAGCATCAAACCACTAAAGAGTGTTGGTTTTCTTGGAAGGAAAAAATCCCATCACAAGACACCTAGCCAGCCTGCAGGCACCCATAATGCTCACACAAGCCTCCACTGGCACAGATGGGTCTGCCATGACCGCACAGAAGTCGTTGTCTCACAGGCTGGGGGGCCCAAGCCGGGGAGGCAGCTGGCCACACTCACCGTGAAAGGTCCAGAGATGGATGGAGAGTTCGTTGGCCTGGCAAAAGCCTTTCCCGCACTCCTGGCAGCCGTACGGCTTGTCCCCTGTGGGAGTCCGGATGTGACACAGCAGCTCGATGGAGTGGGTGAAGCTGGCATCGCAGCACTGGCAGGCGTTCATCTTCCCTGCAGTGACACCCAGGGGGAGAGCCTGCACCTAATGGGACGTGAGCTCTGTCTGGACCAAGCTTAAGGTCAAAGGGAGAGGAAAGAGACTGTAAACCGGACAGATCAGAGCATGGGGTGCACCTCAGTGCAGGGCCAAAAGGTTCCTACACGTACTGGAGAAAATCACAGCAGCACAGGGAGTATTAAATTACAGCAGACCTCAAGTATCCAGAGGTTTTACACATTTCTGGAGGTACCTACGCACTTGTGCGTCTCATATTCAAAATTAACTGCCCAAATGCAATCAGGCAACAGTGGGAAATAGAGCTGCCCGTGTTCCTGACAAACATGGTGATGCATCCTCTGTTCCCATGAGCTGGAAGAGGTGAGCCTAAAACTGGGGCTGAGGGCAGGGACAGGAGAAGCACCAGCATGAAAAACTATGTGAAATTCAGCCAGAGGGAGGGAGGGAAGAAAGCAGGTTAACCAGAGGGAGGCGAGTGCATCACAGCAGTCCAGATGTGAGGGGATAGAAAGGAGCTACTCAGGAGAAAAACAAGGAAGGTGGAGGAAGAGGGAGATCCCCTTAACAGAGAACAAACTGTTAAGTGGGTGGCTAATTGGAGGACCTGGAGAAGAGGATGGGGGAAGGTGGAATGGGGAACCTCAGGTAAAACCACGTGGCTAAAGAAGATCTGGGAGCAGCCTGTTGGCTGGGGCTTCCCCAAAGGGTGGGAAACCAGTTAGGACGCATGAAGAAACAGGGCACAGAGAGGTGGATGGAGCAAACTAAGCCCAGGGGAAGGCTCACCCTCAGCGTGCCGCTTCTTGGCATGATAGGTGAGGGCCGAGGCCTGTATGAAGGTCATCAGGCAATGCTTGCACGTGAAGGGCCAGTCTCCTGCGTGCGGCCGCAGGTGGTTTTTCAATGCAGAGCTGGCTGCAAACTTGGCCCCGCGCTCCCCACAGGAGAACGACTTCTCCACAAAGTGCTCCGTCAGCCTGCGGCACGGCATACCTCGGAATGCAGGTGGGACACCCAGGTGGCATTGGTGGGACTCAGTGCCAGCCCCGCTGACTCTGCTGCAGAGGCACCTCTCCACCCAGCCCACTCATGACACCAGGGGTCCACCAGCATCCTCCGGCCCGGAGGTCTACCAGGATATCATGAGCCGTCATAGGGAGGGCAAAAAGACTCAGCTCCTCTCGCTCATCCTGCTAAACCAGCCACAGAACTGGAATAGCTTGATTATTTTTGGAGGTTTTTTAATTTGCCAGTAGCCCCACTTTTCCTTGATGAGCCATGTGGAAAACCAATTAGGAAAGAATTAATCAGAAAGCAGTTGTGCTCAGTGGGGCAGGAGAAATGAGCTGAGCTGCATTTCTCACACATGCTGCTTACAGAGCTGCAGGGAGCACGAGGAGATTTCAGACTATTACTTTATTACGTTGTCCAGACTTGGGTCCAAACAGCCCTGCTCCCACCAGCCTTACCTGAAGCGTGAGCAAACTCAGCCACAGATGTCACACTCCCTTCGGAGCCGCTTCTTCTTCTTCTTCTTCTTCTTAGCCATCCCCATCACCCTATGGACATCCAGCTGATGCCTCTCCAGCTCCTTCTTCATGGATCTGACCTCCCTGCACTCCTTACACTGGATTTGCTTTCCTGCAGCAACGTGATGTTTCATGTGCACCTTCAGGCAGCAGTAGAAGTGGAAGGTCTTATCGCAGGCTTTGCAGACAAAACTCTTCTTGGAAGAAACTTTTTCTTGGGGTTTCTCCAGTTCCTTGGTGTCAGCATCTCTCACCTTGTCCTCATTTTTGTCCAGAGCTTCAACCTGTGATTCACTGTTCACTTTCCACTTCTTGATCCCAGGTTTCTCCCCACTTCCCTCAGTCAAGAAACCTACAGAAATAGCAATCTTTGTTTTGGTGGTGACCAGTAGGACTGGGCACAAGCCCCTCGATCTCCCATCTCCTGAATGCTCCTACATGGACAGTTGTCCCTGCACAGCAGTAACAGACACACATTGGACACACTGTGTCATCACAAGGGTGGCGCAAGGCTCTGCTCAAAAGCGGCTGTGGTCACGCACAGTATGAAGAATGAAACAGTGGTCCTTGAATTTCTCCACCCACACATACCAGGGGCTGGGTGAGATCGCAAGAGCCGGGGCCAGACATTCCAAAGAGCTTGCTTCTCAAACAGAAACAACTGTTACTTCCAGGCATCTGCCTCCTGCTCAGACATGTGAAGTCAGAGCCATGCTTAAATATTTGAAGATCTAAGCCTCAGGTACAACGTTAAGTCTGCCATTGAGAGTGGATATCCAGCCATTAATTGCAAGAACTCTCAGGAACACTTCTCAAACACAAACTCTTTGAAAGGGAACAGATAATCTCACTACGACCCTTTTGAGTCTTCTGGTTGGGGCCCCAAGGTATTTTAAATCGCTCATTACACTCATTTCTTACAAAGCCTAATGCTTTTCTGAGTCCCTGTAACACCATCATCTCAAAAAGCACAAGCTGGAAAATTCACCTAGGATCTCAATCTACAGAAAAGACCCCCAGGGAATGTACGTATGGAAGAAATCAAAACACAAATGGATATATTTGGCTTCTTTGCTATAATGAGAACGATGTAACTGTGTGGCCATGGAAACCAGCAAAGGCTTCTCCTTTTGCCAATGCACAGGAAATTCAGCCTGTGCTTGCAAAACTTCCTTTCTGCCTCTCTCGCTATGGGAAGAGCTCAGCAAAGCATCCTCCTTGCACAGTGACGCTGCCCTGAACTTCCAGTGAACGCTGGTGAACTTCCAATGAGGTGACATACTCCAACAGATTTGGAAGTCTTAAGATGTCAAGTGGTGACCCACCAACCCTGAATACATCAAGGGAGAAAAACAGACTGGAAGACTGGTTTCCAGTTTGTCCTACTCTGCCAAGATAGCAATTCCTTGAGGTCCCTTCCAAACTGGTATTCTATGATTCTATACAAGTCTTTCACCTCTAGGGTGTCTCCTCACATCCCTAAAACCAACACTATCAGTTTTCCCAACCCAAGTGAAAAAGTATCTTTATATCTCCCAGAAATGCTGAATATCAAAAACTCATCTTGCGGGGCAGGATGCGTGTGGATGAAAATAAGAACACTAAGGAAACCAGGCCTGGAAATGTCTAGAAGTGCCATGGCAGCAGAGGTGTAACCTGAGTCAGATGAAGAGGAGTTTTGACACAGATTCCAGTGGGCCAAGAGTTGGCTCATGGTCCTCCTGCTCTTATGCCTGTGAAAATGTTTGGGATAACAAACCTTTAGCCTAGACAACAGGACAGGGCTGTAAAGGTAACTTCAGGCCATCTCCATGGGGAAGAGCATAAACGGGTTCCAGGAGCAGCTCTCTATCTTTAGGGAGATGCTCCTACTCCTGGAGAACAGTTTTGAAAGAAAGCTGAAGCAGATCACATGGAATCAATGGTTAAGTACCTTCACCCTGTAGTCTTGTGCCAATGCAATATAGACATCCTGGATGGCAGGAGAAACCTTGCCTGATGGAGGAATACACCCTCAAAAGGCTTTCAAAGACTGGCTACCATGAGATGGGAGAATAGGGGACATGAGGCAAAGCTGACGTGACAGTAAGGTGTCAGCAGGTTTCTTGAAGGGGATCAAGTACCACAGGTTGGTCGCTGCGTGGACAGAAGAGGGGAGACACAGCACTGCTACGCTGGGGGAGAGATTCCTTTCCATTTGGCAGCCAGGACATCTTCCCAGAACCCCTCCTATGGGTGAAGACAACATTCCATACCTAGTTAGAGCAATAGGCGTTATCCAGTCAGCTTCCATCCCTGGAGATGCAGGAAGCTTCGGAGTGAATGCAAGTACTCTTGTGAGAAGTAAGACCAGCCTTAAGAATCATAGAATCCTAGAATGTTAGGGGTTGGAAGGGACCTCTAGAGATCATCTAGTCCAACCCCCCTGCCAGAGCAGGATCACTCAGGGAAGGCCACACAGGAACAGATCCGGGGGGGCTGGAAAGGCTCCAGAGAAGGAGACTCCACCACCTCTCTGGGCAGCGTGGGCCAGGCTCTGTCACTCTCACAGGAAAGAAGTTTCTCCTCATGTGGAGGAGAAACTCAAGAATTGATTGCACATCAAGTTGCAGAGGCAAGACCTCAGCATGCCTTGGCCATGACCCTGTCTGAGCCTCCTGGGAGCAGATCTGGAGGAAAAACATACACCCAAAAGGCTCCAGACATCAATTCCTGACTGTGGGGTCCTCTGGGACTCTGGGCATTGTCACTCTCCATTCTCTGGAGGCAAAAACCTTCAGCAATGAAGACAAACCCTGCTGCTTATTATGGCGTATTTTATACTGAGTTCTCTTTTCTAAGTGGTTGGCTGAGTCTATAATCCTGGTGGTTGCTCTATTCTCCCTGCAAGTCATTGTTTAGGATTGTTTAGGTTGGAAAAGATCCTTAAGACGATCCAGTCCAACCATTAACCCAGCACTGCCAGGTCACCACTAAACCATGTCCCTCAGCACCACATGTACATGGCTTTTAAGTATCTCCAGGACTCC
This sequence comes from Baryphthengus martii, assembly GCA_013396935.1. NCBI lineage: Eukaryota > Metazoa > Chordata > Aves > Coraciiformes > Momotidae > Baryphthengus > Baryphthengus martii. The sequence goes on along the minus strand of VWZK01005010.1, from coordinate 35,977 downwards.
ACCTCTGTTCTGGGCAGCCTGGGACAGGGCTTGACAACCCTGGAGGGGAATAATTTTTTCCTGATGTCCAACCTAAACCTCCCCTGGTGCAACTTGAGGCCAATTCCTCTTGTCCTGGTGCTTGTTCCTTGGGAGCAGAGCCCGACCCACCCTGGCTCCAACCTCCTGTCAGGGAGCTGTGCAGAGTCAGAAGGTCTCCCCTGAGCCTCCTTTTCTCCAGGATGAACAAGCCCAGCCCCCTCAGCCACTCCTCACCAAGACTCCTGCTCCAGACCCTTCCCCAGCTCCATTGCCCTTCTCTGGCCACGCTCCAGCCCCTCGAGGTCCTTCTTGGAGTGAAAGACTCAAAACTGAACCCAGGATTCGACAGGCGGCCTGTCAGTGCTGAGCACAGAAGGATGATCACTTCCCCAGTCCTGCTGGCCACACTTGCTGATAAATCACTCTGGGCACGTGCTGGCTCATCTGCAGCTGGCTGTCCACAAGCACTCCTGGTCCTTTTCAGCCAGGAAGTTTTCAGCCACTCTTTCCCAAGCCTGGAGTGGTGCAGGGGGTTGTTGTGACCCAAGGGCAGCACGTGGCACTCGCCCTTCTTAAACTTCATCCCGTTGACCTTGGCCCATCACTCCAGCTCGCCCAGATCCCTCTGAAGAGCCTCCTACCCTCAAGCACATCAACACCCTCAACTGAACTTGCTGTCACCTGCAAACTTCCTGAGGGTAGACTCGATCCACTCATTAAGATAACTGATAAAGGTATTAATAAAGATGTTAAATAGAACTGGAAGTTATATTACGATAGATATTAGACTCCAGAAGCAGAAGATTTCTTGGTGTGTGATCATCCCATCTCCTACTTCTTCAGCTTAAACTGGAAGAAAATTCCATCTATCCCTTTGCATCTTGCATGTCATTCCAGTGGTGGTTCACACGCATGGTGGCTTCTAACACAGAATCTTTATGGAAGAAAATGTCATTTTGCTTGCAGACCCTACAGGTTAACAATGCCAGGGGCTGACTCAGGCCTAGGGTAGATGCTGTCTCTTTAAAACACAAGACTCTGCAGAGGAAAATCTCGAGTTCTTGATGCATTTCTGAGATCTGAAAATGAAGTATATCTTGACAAACATGATCTCCCAAGAAGTGACTGTACAGAGACCTGGAAAGCAGCTGGCTAGAGAGGAGGTAATGCAGTTGGCTGCAAGAGTCAAATTCTGTCCTTGCAAGCACCAGCTGCCAACAATGGAAGTGTTCTGACTACAGAAAGGACTCAAGGAGAAGCCACAGGTTTTATATTGTACCTCCATTAAAGTAACCAGCCCATTACTTTGATGATGCTGAGTGTGGTTGAGGATGGGTGCAGGCAGTTTCCTCCACAGCAATGTCCAATGCTTTCCAAGTGCTTCAGTTCACCTAAATTATCAGAATTATTACTTTTTTTTTGTCAGACAAGATATAAAAAGTGTTGCTTTCATGCGGGAGTGCAAACTGTATACAACTCCACACGGAACATATGTTCTTCAGAAATGTAACGTCTCCTCTGTTTCAAGTGGGAGCTCATATCCCTCAAACATGAAGCCTGCAGTTATCATTCATATTTCATGCCAAGAGCCACACAGCTACTGATCCATAAAGCCACCTGTGATGGACTGGTAAGCAGTGATATCAGACAGAGCTGAGGAGACCTGCCTAGGAATTAAGATGTGAAAGTTCAGTGTAAAGATCTGCAGGATGCCAAAAAGGGGCTGGTAACCGGCAATTCTCTGGACGCTTCACACACAATAAATGTTTTTGCCAAGTAAAAACCGTTTTTCCAGGGCCCTTGTTTTTGATGTTGCTCCTTGCTTGATTTCATCTCAACCTTGGCTTGAAGCCCTGCAAAGACACTTAGTAACAGCAGTCTGCTGGCTTTGATACTGGTGCCAGAGAAGCAGGCATCTGCCAGAATAATCTAGCCAGCTCCCCAAGTCTGCAAGCTGTCCAGGAGCTAAGGTGGGCTGCACATTCACAGGCACGTGCAATTGTTGTTGGCTTACCTCCTCTAGAGTCACCTGGGCATCAGCCCTGGCACATCCTATGGTCAGACAGGTTCAAGGGGAGTGGGACAAGTGCCTGCAGCATCAGGAGACGGAGAAGGAATGGCAGATAAGAAGGCATCGCCTTTCCTCTGGAAATCCTCATCAGAGCCACAACCAGGTGAAAAAGCCAACTGGGTCGGTGGCAGCTCTTGGTGGAGTTAGAAGAGAGGATCTAGATCTGAACTGGGCATGCATAATGGATCTACGGTGTAGGACATCTCTCAGGGAGACCACTAAGGCCAATGAGTCAAGAAAGGGGCGCACAGGATGTGCTATCACCCTCCAAGTCCTACAGCTGGAGCAGTAATACAGATCCTTGGTTTCTTTTCCACATGCGCTGCTCCCAGTCACCCAGTCCCATCTACCACCCCAACAACTGGGAGCTCAAGAACGCACCAAGCTAACAAACCTGGGATGCAGAGTGGCCTCGAGGCAGGTCGCTCTCTGCCCCTTGCCAGCACGTGGGGAATGTTGGCCTTACCCGTCAAACACAAAATGATGGTGAGCATCTAAGCCACAAAGCTTGTGTTCATTCATAACGACCTAAATCTTCAGACCAAGCAATTAAACCTTCTAACCCTAAAAAAGGACGAGATGTTAACAACAAGCTGCTTACTCTACTTAGCAGTCTGCTCCCGTTCCCACGCTGTAAGCTAAGCAGCTCGGGCATCACGAGTAAATAGGGATGGATTGAGCTGAACCAGCACCAGCACTTGGATAAAAATCACACTGTACATCCCAGCGGACTCTGCAGTCCAGAGAAATCTGGATGCGCTGGGAAACATGCTGCCATGAAAACCTATGTGGGCAAACAGAATAAGCAAGTCTCATTCACACCTTTTTCAACAGAATGCAGTTAGCTTCCTGGCCCTCTGGTACCGTTTTCTTTAAAGCACCAGATTCTGTTAAGCATTCTTCCTTCGACTGACGGATGCAAAGATACAATTTGGCTCGGCGGGAAAGCAGCCCACAGCTCCAGGCAGGGTCTCACATGTGGTTATTGCTATATATTCCTTCTCAGAGGTCACTAAATTGCTATCTGCACAGGTTTCCTTCACACCTTTGCCAAGCTAGTACAGCACATAACATTCAGCTACTGCCGTGGGACCCTCCCAGGGGATCATTTGCTCTCTAAAGTGTAGACATAGCAAGATCAAAATAAGGCACTAGAAGAAAATTCACTCATAAAATAGTGTGGGACTACTAAATGCACTATCACGGTCATCTATGCACAAGACCAGTGTGCTCTGATGTGACCCTTCTGCAATCAGCCTGTGAAGCCTCCACACATACGCATAAAACTTCAAAAAATTGTAGTACAAGTCCAAACTCATACAGACCCAACAGTGCAGGAAGAGCAAAAGCAACCTCACAGCTTAAGGATAATAATTGTGAAAAATAAGCCAATACAGATACAAATTACATAACTAAGTTGCTTAAATGCCTCCAGAGCAAGGGCTGGGGTGGAAAAATGCAAACTCAGTTAAGGAATACGAATAGAGGGCCAGTTACAGTCTCCACAATCCTCGTAATGTACAAAACATGGTGCATTTTACCAGCAGGAGAAATACACACTCCAGTGCTTGGACGCAGAGGTGACCCCTGCGAATCCTCCTGCAAGTACAACCCTGACATCTGGCCAGCTGCAGTTCTATGAAATGACCTCAGGCCCCCAGGACCACCAAGGTCTCCCACCAAACTGCCCAAGACATCCATAGCCATGTACAAAAGATCACAGAAGGATGAAAGCCTGCACTTGTCTTACCCACATGTCCCAGCTCCTGCATCACTGGCTGCAGCTCCGGGAAGGACTTGTGGACACTGCACAGTAGTTGACAGATCTTGATGGCTGGGATAGACTTCTCCTGGGCTGTGCTCAGAGCTGCTTTCAAGGAGGCCTCTGAACTTTCCTGTTGATCAGAAATAGTCCATAGTTGGAGAAATAAGAAGGAGAAAACATCACATGACAGAGATTTGGGGCTGTGAAAGGTCGGGATGGTGTAAGAGTGAGGGCACATCCGCTTTATTTCATCTCTACTGCTGGGAACCTGCTTTGAGAAACCAGAAAAAAACATCCCTTTCCACATAAGTCTTTGCCCCTCTGCTGCACAAGTTGAGAGAATTTCAGGATTAAAAAAAAGTTACAACAAATTAAATTGTCAGACTTGCTGGTTTGGATTAGTTCGCTTAAAACCACCTTGCCGCGGAAAGAGTAGTTCCTCGATGCCTCACAGCACCACGAGCCTACCTAAGTCATAAATCTGTCTTTCACACACAACTCTCTCTGGGCTTTTCTCTCCCTTCCAAATCCAAACCTGTTTCAGGCAGCGACTGCAAGGAGAACCAAGGTGAGAATCTGTGCACACCACACGAACTTCTCCCTTCCAGATCTGCCACAGCAGATAACCAGCGCAGGAAGGAGCAACTGCAGGAAAAGGCCAGCTTGTTACTGACACGGCCCATTTTCCTTGTGAAAGGGAAAACAGGCAAGCCCTCTGGAATGTTACACAGTCATGGCATCCTCAGTGCATTTTCCAGGAGTATTTCACTCTCACGTGTCCTGGAACAACCAACTCAAACGGAAACCCCCTCCCTGGCAGCTCTGCTCTCTCTAGGCGCCCATGCAGAGCTAAAACAGTTTTGCTGTGTTTGAATGTCCACATTTTCACCAACTGAGAATCTCACCAGCAATTTCTTTGGCCTAAAAACTCCTGCAGAACTTATATTAAACACTCAACACACTCTCACTTCAGCAGAGGGTCACCTCCAATTTTGGATGGCTTCTCCAACCTAGGTAATGTCCCTTGATTTCCATGCAAGCTACGGCATGTCCACCCTGTGAGCCCGGAACCACGCGGGCTCGAAGCGCATCCCCTCGCACCTCTTCTACTGCTTCTGTGAGTCCCGCCTCATCCGCAGCCAAGCCCTCCAGGTCCACTGTCTGTTGGATAGCCTCTGAGATCAGCTTGCTGTGTCCCAGGGTGATCTCAATGGCTGTGCTCTCACTGGTGGCCACTGAAGATGAAAAAAAAAAAGAGATGATATTTAACAAACACAAAATCCAAGGAGAATCATAGAACATTTTCGGCTGGAAGAGACCTTCAAGATCACCGAGTCCAATCTTTTTCCAGCCCTATCAACACCACTAAACCATGTCCCTCAACACAACATTCATCCATCTTTTAAACACCTCCAGGGATGACAACTCAACTACCTCCCTGGTCAAGCTGTTCCAATGCCTGGCAACCCTTTCAGGAAAGAAACGTTTTCTGATATCCAACCTGAACCTCCTCTGGTGTAATTCAAGGCCACTTCCCCTCGTCCTATCACTCGCCACCAGGGAGAACAGACCAACCCCCGCCTCACTACAGCCTCCCTTCAGGGAGTTGTAAAGAGCAAGAAGGTGTCCCCTCAAACTCCTCTTCTCCAGGCTAAACAGCCCCAGATCCCTCAGCCATTCCTCATACAACATCTGCCCCAAATCCTTTCCTAGCTTGGTGGCCAGCTCTGTACCCTCTCCAGGACCTCAGTGTCCCTCTTGGAGTGGGGGGCCCAAAACTGGGCACAGTACTTGAGGTGCAGCCTCACCAAAGCTGAGTACAGAGGAATGCTCACCTCCCTACTCCTGCTGGCAACACCATTCCTGATCCAGGCCAGGATGTCGTTGGCCACCTTGGCACACTGCTGGCTCATGTTCAGCCAGCCATCTATAAACACCCCCAGGTCCCTCTCTGCCTGGCAGCTCTCCAGCCACTCCTCCCCAGGCTTGTAGCGCTGCCAGGGGTTGTCATGGCCGAAGTGCAAGACCCTGCATTTGGCTTTATTGAAACTCCTGTGATTGGCCTCGGCCCAATGATCCAGCCTGTCTAGATCCCTCTGTAGAGCCTCCCTACCCTCAAGCAGATCGACACTTCCACCCAACTTGGTGCCATCTGCACTCGATCCCCTCGTCCAAATCATTGATGGAAAAGTTCAGTAGGAGTGGCCCCAGTACTGACCCTTGGGGGACACCACTCGTGACCGGCTGCCCACTGGATTTAACTCCGTTGACCAAAACTCTTTGGACTCTGCCATCGAACTAGTTTCTTACTCAGCAAACCGTGTGCTCACCCAAGCCAAGAGCAGTCAACTTCTCCAGGAGAATGCTGTGGGCAACAGTGTCAAAGGCCTTGCTAAAGTCAAGGCAGACAACAGCCACAGCTTTTCCTTCATCCAACAAGTGGTCACCCTGCCATAGCAGGAGATCAGGTTTGTCAAAAAAACCTGACCCTGAAGGCCTTAGCTTCTCTTAGGTTTGTCCCAAAGCTCCTGAAGCTGAGCTGTTGACAGCAGGAGTGACTTCTTTAGGGCACAGGAAAACAGCCGAGCAACTACAGGCAGGCTTTGGTTACACTAATTGTAGCACCAACATTCAGCATAAAACCCCAGCAGACCTCACTTCTCTGCTTGTCCAACATTGGGTGAGAAGATCAAGCCTTCCAAAGCCTGTTGTTGAAAGCGGCAGTGACAACCTCAAAATGCAGGCGTGTTCCCCCAAGACTGGCAAGGTTATGGAGCAGATCATCCGGAGTGCCAT